>CM021733.1:27960060-27986526 GCA_011075105.1 Heteronetta atricapilla
TATGATCATCATATTATGATCATCATATTATGATCATCATATTATGACTCTTAGATATATTATGACTTGATGATCCTTAAGGGTCCCTTCCAACTCAGGATATTCTATGATTCTATGATTCTATGATTACCAATGGAGTTGTGTGTCTTAGTAATGACTGCAATTCTTGAGAGTGAAACAAGAACGGACAATTCCACTAAGATACCTGAGAAGTCATTTGCATTGTTAACACTGATCCTCTAAAATAAATAATAATAATAAAGTTTCAAAGAGGATTCTGACTTCCTTCCTTTAAAGGGAAAAGAGAGAGGTCCTGAGGCCACCAAAGATAGCTACAACATGTCCAATGGCTATGAAGTCTGAGACTACAGGTCAATCCTTTCTAGTGCTGCAAGAGAGAACAGGATTGTCTCATTGAGTCTAAGCCTACCAAGGCACACTGGTAGAGGCTTCTCCCTTTCATGCAGCAACAACAGAACATTGTAGTTGCAAGAAAAAACCCATTGTGTTCATTTTTACCCCACAGTGCCTAAAACTATACTCAAAGAAAATCACCTTAGGATTCTGACAGTTGATGAAGACAGTCTCAAGAAACTTACCTGTCTTAATGAGGGCCCCTGATGCAAGCATTGCACATGGCAGTTGAGCACAATAAGTTATTTAACATGAAACACTTGAGTGCACCGAGCATTGATTTATTCTAAAAGCAGTACAAAAGGGCAAGTCAAATACAGCCCTGGAGAGCGGGGGAAAGCTGCCACTTCACACCTTCACACCCTTCATTCCTCTGCACTGTGTCTGTTCTATCAAGAGTCTGACCTGGCATGCCTGCCAGCTTGTGTGCTTTGAGATCTGTGTCAAAAACACTTGATCCCAGAGATTTAAATCAAAAAGCCTGCCACGTTTTGTGACAGGTGAAATTGACTTATTTTGAAGCCTGGTCAATTTATCAAGTTGTTGGAATGGCAAGATTGTCACTTGTTATTATCAACGACATACAGTTCAGAGCAAAGCTGGCCATCAAGTTAACTGCAGGCAAATTCACTGGTATGCCAGCCTCAATACAAACAACATCCACCACCCTATTAATTGAGGTTTTGAAATGTAAGTGACTTCTGGCTGAAAGCATAAAGAACATCATAAAACTCAGGTAGCTGAGGAAGAGGAGAAAAAATATGACAAGCTTGTTTTATTCAGCATTGATTGTCTCTTCACTCTGTCTTGTTCAGAAAACATGGGTCATGGCAGAGGACATCAGCACTAGATAAGGTTGTGTTCACCTTGTGTTACTCCACCTTTATGTCTCTGCAGTATCACAGATGTCAAGGAATTTTCATGAGTGCAAGGCAGCGAAGGCCAAATAACTTCATCTGTTTTGTTTTGATGTATTTAAAAGGCTCTGTGGGGGATCTTTTTTACCCAAGGTAAATATATTGCCATAAATTCTTCATCTGTAGAGGATGCAATTCAGTGGAAAATTAGATCTAAATATCCCTGGTATCCCTGAAAGTTATCTGAATATGTTGGTTGTCAAAGAGTACAGTAGCCTTACTGTAGCCATCCTAGGTACTAGTGACTAGTTGTGAGGTGTAGGATTCTCTGATTTCCCCCCTCCACCCCCCCAAGGGATCAATAGGCAACAAAACATGCTTTCAAAAATGGCACAACTGCTACACTTTTCTTTGACAGAGATAATAAATTACTACTTTTAAAAAGACTTATGAAATTTACTAATATAAGTTAAGGGGCTTTCAGATACTTAGGAAGTTGAAGCATGGTTATTGCTGAAATAAATGCAGATATAAAATATCTGAGAAACAGCTAGTTAGGCAGAGAATATTTCCCAGGTAGAGGCAAGAAGAACAACCCTCCTTCAAAAAGGGTTCAAAATATCCAGTTCAAATAAGGTCTCATTGTTGAAAGCTTAGAAGTCCTAACACTGTTAGGACTGGATAATTTATCCTTCTTTTAATGTTAGAGGTGATTCTGAAAATGATGAGAAAGTTCCAGAATTATACCAATAAGTTTCCAGAACGGTGGGGGAGAAGGACTACATCCAAGACAGGTGCAAAGCTGCAGTAAGTGACACGTCTAGCAACAACACCAGAACCTGAAGAGCAGGGAAACAGAACATGACATATGAAAAGGAGACATTTAAAATTTTGTGCTCTTGAAGTCATCCTTCAGAAAGCGCAGCCGTGCCAAATAAGGAGACATACATGGTCACAATATTTTCAAAGAAAAAAAGGCACTACATATTTTTGTTCTGGATTTAAAATTAAATCAGAATTGCTCATTTTTCTTTCTCTTTCTCTCCATGCTTCCCTTTTTCAAGTGCAACCTCACTGGAAATAGTACATTGCTGTTACGTATTTCTGTGTTTCTCTGGGTTACGTTACCTCAGTCATACTGGATACAGATCAGTGGGATCTTCCACCTCTAATTCTTTTTAAGCCATCATTTTAAAAGCAAACTTTTATGCCTAGGGGTCACTTCTGTTTTTTAAGAATTCTGAATTCCCTCCCCCCCCCCCCCCAATGCTGTTGTTACCTGTCACCCCCACCTCCTCTTGACATTCTCCGCCTTTTTTTTTTTTTTTTGACATCTGCAGGAGCTTATCAAGGCTATTACCATGCTGTTGGACTCTAATCAGAAGAGACATTGCCAAGGTGAGAAGAAAAAACAGCACTTTCAAAGTCAAGAAATCAAGCTGTTTTGCTAAAATAAATAAATAAATAAATAAATAAATAAAAAGTTGGTTTGTCCTGTACTAATACTTCAACTCTTTCCTTATCCAGCTAGCATAAGAGCAAGAAAACAGCCAGAAAACAGGAAAACAGCCTGGCAAAGATCAGGTTGAACCCAAATCAATAAATAAACTGCTCATCAGCTACAGTTGAAATTTCTAGTTGACATTTTCATTAGTATTTTGTTTTCTTTCACATACTGCTGCATGCCATTATTTACAAATGCCACATGGATTTGTTGCCATGGGTGTCTCTCCAAGCCCCAGATGATTCTGTAGGTACCCATCTTTAAGATAAATCCTTTTGACATCAGAGAAGGAAGCTAGGAGATTTGGGGATTCATCATAGAGTTCTATCACTCAGCTGTGCTACAGAGGCCTGAGGCTCAGCTCTTTTTCTCTCCCTTAGTTATTTAAACTCCAAGAATTTGGGGTCTGTCTGTCCTGTCATGAGAACATTTCAGATAGTCCTTAGCTTGCTTGTTGAGAAATCCTGCTCCCACTCTTCCTGCACATGCAGGAAGAGTGGGAGCAGGTTTTTTTAAACCCCCCATCACAACCCCTCATGTGATGGGGGGTTAAAAAAAAAATAAATCAATCTCTTCTGTGAAAGACTTTCTCACAGAACCATTTTTCCAGACTGCCAGATTGCTATGTCTGAGTGTCAGCAGGACAGGAGAACAGAATCCCTTCCCTCTGGATATGTCCTTCCCCTAGCTGGAGCCTAAGATTAACTACCCATATCAGAGGCTTTCTTCCTGTCACCAACCTTCAGACTGTATTGAGAACTCATCTGTTTTCAGCTGTTGAAGATACAAACTGTGTTCCACAAGGAACATATACTGGCAAGGTGAGGAATTGTTTTTCCTTATAACCTGATTGTGCAGAATTATTGTACACTGTGTGTCTTGCTTATACACGTCAGTTCAGCTATCCCATGCTTTTTAGCAAAAGAAGAAAACATATAGTTGTTTATAACAGATGAGCTCTTATTCTCAAAAGAAAAATTACAAAAATTACTGACTCTCTCCTTCCCAAGAGTCTCATACCATTATCGGTGAAGATAAATGTAAATTTCAAAGGAGACTGTTCCTGCATTAGATGATCACGGTAGCTAAAACACAGACTGGTGCAGAGACTAACTAGTAAAGTTTTTACTTTTGTTCTAAAATAGTCACCACCTCCAAAGCAGAGAATGCCACAGCTGGTTTATCATGGATCATGAACTGGGAGAAAGTCTTTCTTGTACAGTGAATGTTTTTGATAGAACTACTCAAAATGAACAGCAACAACACATTCATTTTAAAAGAGAAAGAACTACAAATTTTGGAGAGATTCTTGGTTCTTCAGAGCAGCTCTATCTTTAGCTATATTGGACATGTAGGGAACATTAAGACAGATGATTTTGTAGTGTAAATTTATTAAGATTTTTTATGGAAAAAATAGTTGCAAAGACCTCCTGTCAGTCAAGGCCAGAAGAAAGAACAGGGACAAATGCTTTCAATCTTGCAGAAGTTCAGCTTCCATGGGCTATTCTTGTGAAATATGTACTGTATGACAAAGAACTGGTCCAGATATGGGTCCAGGATAGCCAGTGTATAGACCATATAATATTGCCAGAAGATTTCTATGACTGTCTACCTAATTCAATTTTCCCAATTTAACACCCTTCCAGGTGATGAGCCATATTAGGATATTAAAGAGTATCTAGTCTATATTCTCATTAACACGTCATGCCTAGAAACCTACTGAAAACATTTCCTTTCTAGCTTTTCCAGTTGCAGATATAGGGACCAAAAAAAAAAAAAAAAAAAAGTTTTCTTGAAGACTAGAATATTATTTTGGTCCCCCTCCCCTTCTCCAAAATCCAAATCCCCAGTTAGGTATTTCAGAGGATTTTCTTTTTCCCCCCCTCTCAGCTGAATTTTGTACACATGATATGGATGTCTTCCCATAAACTTCAGATCTTGGTGGGGCTGGATAAATTTCTCAGTCATTCAAAGATGCTGATCTATTCAAAGAGGGAGGGCTTCTAAGCATAACAGAACAGGTTCATAATAAACATTCACATTGCCCTGGTAGAAAGCTTAAAGGTTTTTTCCTTTGTCATGACACCATTAGAAGAAAAGAGTAACAAGAAAACCAGCCATGCATTGAATCTGTCCCCATTTAAATGCATTTTTCTGTCTCAACAATGACTCATTTGTGCCTCACAGAGCAGGCAGGTACTATGCTCCATTATCCAAAGGAAAGAACTGATAAACAGTCCTGCTCTGCACTGAGGCAGGGCCAAAGGACTGGGATGACATTCATGCACAGCAAGGGGAAGAAGGTGAAGAGAGAAAAGGGAAGAAAACAGAACTCTGTGTCTGAGATCAGGTAAGTGGGAGAAAGGGTCATCTAATGAGCAAAGCAAGTGATACAGGTGGAGGAGCAGAGGTTTCCAGAGGCAGCTTGGTGCAGCCATTCACCAAATCACCTTAACTGCTTATAGTAGAACCCGTACTTCACTACTCCCTTCCTACCTCCACCTTCCTACCACCAGCTTCATTCCTCCTTCTTTGGGCTGAATTTCCTTCTACCTATAGGTTCCTTGCACACAGAAAAACCAAGCCAGAATTCTTAGCCTTTCTTCTGTAAAATACCACAGTATATTAAATATCCCCTCAGGAAGCAGCACACATACTTTCCTCTACCCCTTAGGGCTTGATACAATGCCCATTTTTACTGGTTCTGTGCTACTAATCCAAATGAACACACCATGCTTCTCATTATGAGAAGACATGTGAAGCATCTAGTGCCAGGAAAGCCTGTAGATATCAAGACTTATGCTTTAGTATGCACACATGAGAGGGATTTGGGTAGCAGCAATTAAAAGCCTTTCTTCCCATCTCACTCCCACTAATCCCTTAGGCTGGAAGAGTTGTGAGTAGGACACAACTCTAGGAAGACACATCTCACACCCTCTGCGTTGGTTCTTACTGGCTCTTCCTGAGCAAATAATGCTTCTTCATGAAAATGCTACACCTGCTTGGGTTCATCTATTGCCTGATTAATATCTGCAACCTGCAAAGAAAATTAACTGGAAACCTTGCCTGTGAATCCAGTGTTAATCTCCAATGAGCTCATACCTCTTGACTTTGTTAACCTCCGTTTTAAACATCTAAGATAAAATCCTGCCTAGCAGGCCATTTCAGTTAATCCATGTTTCTCACACTGAAGGCTTAGGTTTAGCTGAGGCCCTCATGCAGTACATCTGAAACAATCTACCTAGATAAAGAGCTTTGGAAACCCTTTCTCAGCCTGAAGGTAGGATTCTTCAGCCACCTTTTCCTCGCAGTATCCCCACTTTCTTCTCTATAGAAGAAGTCATTTTATGAAAATATTGTTTTTGTTTGTTTTTTAAATCCACTGACATTCTGTTTAACAACCTTTCAGACCAAATGCGTAATATATCATTTGCCCTAAAGGACTACAGCAGCTATACTAAAGACTTCCTTCCTTATAGATGAAAGACTCAAATAATCCCTCACACCCACTTTTCCTTTTGGGGACAATAGAAGGTGAAAGCCAGCATATTTACATCTCTCTTATTTCATCATCTTTTAAGTGTCTATTAAATAAACAAATAATCCTATTTAGTATTCCTTACCATATTGTTTTTTCCCGTTACTAAAAGGCACAATTCAACATTTTTTGACAGCTTTCTAAATAACCAAGCTTTTGGGACTGTTACCCTCACCTTTTGTAGAGAGCAGAGATGATAATTGATTTTCCACACACCTGGCCTTATCTGCCTCCTAGCATAATCTAAGGCAGCTGTGAACATCTCTCCATAACAAATAAAGGATTAACACCACCACCATTCCCCTGTTTTCCTCTCAATAACCTGTGCAAGGAACATGGGTTGTGTGTTCTATGAAGAAAATATTACATTTTGCAGGATAAAAGCCAAAGATCAAATTTCTGTCAACCACAGTAGCTGGGGCTGGTGGTTCATATTCTATCCCCTAACTTTTTTTTTTTTTTTCTTCAATTGATAAAACTCACACATTGATGGAATCTCAAATTTAAACATTTGAAAGTTTGTCATCATTAAAAGAAAACTCCCTCTCTTTCCTTGTGTGCCTTAAGGGATCGTCTGAAGTCAGAGAGTGCTTCTTGAACTGGAAGAGTGAGCAAACAGAGACAGGAAAACAAATAAAGAGCTAGGATATGTTTTACCTTTTGAAGGTTTGATGACTGCAGCAGCAGACAGTTTTGGCTGACATATATCCACACAACCAGCAAAACTGTTGCAGAAGTTCCTTCTCACAGAATCTTCTGCCTTAGAATATTTCAGTGGTATCTGTTGGTAGTAAATGATAGACAGAAGGTCTTCCTCCCTGTCGTGAGTGAAGCTGAAAAGACTACATCCAGGAATACAACCATACCCCATGTGGAAGACTATCTTTTTCGAGCAACGCAAGGGGATTCATTGATGATATCTAAAGGCAGTAGATTTACAATGGACAAAGGCATTATTTTCTAGCACAGCAATCAGTAAAATTAATCTGCTTATTATGCAACTCTCAGTTCCCCATTGTTATTTCTCTTAATAAGGCAAAAAGCTTTGTAAATTTGAAGAAAGGATTTGGCAGGTATATGCAGAAGATTAGCATCTGCTAACTGTTATCCAGGAAAATATCACAAGAGAAAATATCACTGCTCTGTGTTTCAGGACACAAAACTGACTATCTTTGGAGGTCAGGGAGAATTTCCTTTATACTACTACATAGTTACAGGGCATTGTTGCAGTGGCTTTTATATGACAATTAGTCATGTATATTCAAAATGTGGAATTTTGATAAAACTTCCAAGAAAACTGTTAATTTCACAGAATAAGCATTCCTATTACGACTATTTTCCATTCTTTTAAGATTTGCTAAATGTCACAAGAAATCTCTGAACTTTGTATTTTTGGAGAATTTTTTAACATATCAGAATACTTATGCAAAAATTGAAGATGTGGTGATGGTTTTACTCAGCTGGGCAGCTGAGCTCCACCACAACCGCTCTCTCACTCCTCATCCTCAAAGAGAAAAGGGAAGAAAATAAAATGAAAAGGGTTCAAGGGTTGAGATAAAGACAGGGAGATCACCCAGCTCCTCCACAGGCTGCAGCTGCTCTGCATATGCTCTGCCATGGGACCCATGGGCTGCAGGGGGACAGCCTGCTCCACCAGGGGCCTCTCCACAGGCCGCAGGGGAACTGCTGCTGTGTGCCTGGAGCACCTCTTGCTCTCCTGCTGCACTGACCTGGGGGGCTGCAGGGCTGCTTCTCACTCCTTGCACTTCCAGCTGCTGTTGTACAGCAGTTTGTTTGTTTGGTTGTTTGTTTTCCTTTTCTTAAATCTGCTCTCACAGAGGTGCAAACAACAACATTTACTGGCTCAGCTCTGGCCAGCGGCAGGTCCCTTTGGAGCTGTCTGAAATTGGCCCTTATCTAACAACATGGGAGAGCTTCTGGAATCTTCTCACATAGGCAACCCCTGCAGGCCCTGCTACCAAAGCCTTGCCACATAAATCCAATACGAATGTATTTATTATTTTCTATATTTTGCTCTGACTAGTAAATGTTTGAACAAAGCTTTGAAGACAGGGTTGTTACACAGTGACCCTTTCAGAACAGATTCTTTATTCTTTCTCAGGAGTGTGTCCCCCTACCTTTAATCCTTTTTACGTATGTACCTCAAAATCTACTTGCATATCTGTATACCCTACAGTAAACACATCAATGCAAGGACTGGCCTAGGTTTTGGCTTTATGTGTCTGATTAAAGGCAGTAGGCTTTAGCCTTAGCATCAGGTTATTATCAGTATTTATAGCTTAATATTTTATGCTAATAAAGTCTATCTTCTGCAGACCCCAAAGAAAACTGAGAAAGAGAAAAAGCCAGTAGGCTGGAAAAATAGTACATGAGCACTTTTTTCTATTTTCTCCTCAGCTGATGACTGAATATTATTTCTGGTTTTGGCTATATCAATATTTGTAACTATTTCAATTCCATAACTTCTTTACTCTGTCTTTTGATACAGCTGGAAACAGACCATATCAAAAAGTGTAGATTGGCTAACCCATTAAAGGAATTCTATGCTTGCTTGTAACAAGCGTTTTTCTTAGCAGATTTCTGCCCAAGTAGAGGACAGTGGAGGTCATATCCTTATAATTGATGAACTGATATGCACCCAGCAGCATGTATCCACTTTATTGCTAATTTTTGAACTTAGTATCTTCTGTATCACATCCTCCATAAAATTACCTGGATACTAAATGGTAAATATATAACTTGAAGGGTGAGTGACTTCTGGGCTTGATACATCTGATTTCTAGAAGTAGGAGACACTGAAGTTTTGCTGTGAAGAAAATTCAGCTTTTAAAATATTGATTTCCTCTTGAACTCAAACAAAACTGTCATATATTCACATTTCTGACAGATAACACAAATTTCTGAGGCTTTTGGAACTATCAAAATGTTTTATTTTGGTAGTGTCAAACTGTTTTGTTTTGCTGGTGTTGAAATGTTTCATTTAATTATGTCAAAATAGTTTCTTTTGTTAATGTGAAAACACCATAGCATTATCTTCAATCTTCAGTATAAAATACTGCTTAAAATGTCATATACATTCAATATAAAAAATTAATAAGTATATAACAAAAATCAATTAATCAAAATGGTGCAGTCAAAATGAAATGTTTTTACCTTATCAAAACAAAATGTTTTGACATTGCTAAAATAAAACAAGACAGCTGAAGTGATTTGTTTTAGCTCTTTTCCAATGAAAATTTCATCAAAATTGACATATTCTCCAGGAACATTTTGACGCTGATGAAACAACATGTCACAATGAAACACTGTTCTATTTAAAATGTTTTTGCTGTCCTTCATTTTAGGAAGAGGAAAAAATGCATCCAAAGGGCTGACCACAGTGACGCAGCAGATTTTGCTGCCCGGAGGTACCAGCAATTAAAGTATCTCTGGCTACGTATGCTTTGACATCTTCCAAAAATAATCCAATGGGTTTCCTAGGTTGTTCCTTAAATGAAGATGACTCTAAAAATCCTGCAAAGGTTTATCTTTCTCTATTCTTTGCTACAGTGAAAGAGCACAAGAATAGCTGTAAGCATTTCATGACATCTTTCTCTTCTTGTCTTCTTTACTTTATGATTGGGGGTGATTTTCCCTCCTTCACACTTACCCTTCATGCCCCTTCCTTTCCTCATTTCCATGGTACAAAGGCTTGGGCATGCTCCCTTTTACCTTCTCCATGAGCATTCATAGTTCTAATTAAGTTAAATTCAGCTTGTCTGATTTGAGAATTCTTATCAGAAATACTTAACCTGTGCAAATAATATGCATAGACTGAAGTATTCATTCTGAATGCTAATTAACTATCGTACAAGACTTCATACATAATCAAATGCCCAAATGCACGAAAAGCCTTACAGCAAAAAATAAAGAAAAAAACTTAGAAAAGGTAACAAACATAAAGCCTATGCTGGCAGTTCAAACAGCCCAATAACCCTGAGCACCTTTCCTGATTCATGTTATGACACTGGCTTCTAATTTTAGCCATTCTTCCACCTGGACTGCAGACACCAAAAGATGAAGTGATTAAAAAAAAAAAGGCAAAGGAAAAAGGCAAAGGAAAATAATAAATAAATAATTAAATAAGCTATGAGGGTCATTTAGCCTTCTTTATTTTCCAAGACCCTATTTTTAAACTGAGTCTTCCAGAAACTAAGTGATAATTAATTCTGTTTAGCTCTTTTTAGAGTGACTGCACTCCCAGTTATATTTTCACTTCAGTCTTTTCTCTTTTTTTGTCCTTTTAGAGCTTCTTGCCTTAGAATATGTCTGCCTTGGGCCATAACTCCTTCTTTTCATGGGCTAGTCCTAATATTCAGAGAGGGGTCCAGCCAGGCAGACTAAGACCCAAGGAGCAGGCTGCCATGTACCTGAAGATCATGAAGGAGACCCCTAGAACTTAGCCACCTGAACGGCTTGCAGGGGCACTTTGAGTGTGGCAGTGTGATTCATTTTACCAGACTTAAACATGTGTGTTGTATATGTCAAAAGAGAGCCTTTATTTCCGGTGGTGCCTACAACAGGAAAAGAGAAATTTGGGACAGGAATCCAGACAGCCTGTTTCTTGGATCTGTATATAAGTGAGGAAATCATACTCTCAAAGGCTTTTTTCTCTCCTGTGGTTATATGGAACCTTTGCACAAATGTATTTGAGAATTATAGAATAGAATCTTAGAATGCTTTGGGTTGGAAGGGACCTTAAATATCACCTAATTCCAATTGTCCCTCGCCATGAGGAACACCTTCCACTAGACCAGGTTGCACAAAGCCCCATCCAAACTGGTCTTGAACACCTCCAGGGATGGGGCATCCACAGCTTCTCTGGGCAACCTGTGCCATTGCCTCACCATCTTCAGGGTAAAGAATTTCTTACTAATGACTAGTCTAAATCCCTCTTTCAGTTTAAAGCCATTCCCCTTTGTCCTATCACTATGCTCCCTGACAAAGAGTCTCTCCCCAGATTTCTTGTACCCTTTAGGTACTGGAAGGCCGCTGTAAGGTCTCCCTGCTGCCTTCTCTTCTCCAGGATGAACAAACCCAATTCTCTCAGCCGGTCTTCATAGGACAGAGGCTGCAGCCCCTTGATCATCTTTGTGGTTCTCCTCTGGACTTGTTTTAATACATTCATGTTCTTCTTGTGCTGAGTGTCCCAGAGCTGAAATAACATCCACAGACATCTACAGTGTTAATACCTGAAATCAGTCAAGACAATTTCTTCATCAGGCTTACTAACTGGATCTATATTTATCCATATTGTGCCAAGCAGCATCAACTTCAGTCACACCAGGATCGGGCATGAGCATGCCCAGGTTCTCAGTGTCCTTGTGCCTGAGGTTTCCTTTGAAAACAGGATGATGGAGATATGCATGTGAAAGGGCTGACACACAATGGGGCATGCCTGTATATGAAGTCAGGAAGTTGGGGATACAGTGTAACAGCTCTTTTGGACCCTCACAGACTTGTATATCCTGATGCATGAAAACCTGGAGCACCAACAGTTACAAAGTACTTCAATCAGTGTGCCTAAAACACTGAAAGTCTTCTTCCTACATGTGTTTCTCATTACTGTCCAATTTCTTTTACTGTTAAGTAGGTCAATTGTTCCTCACTGTTAGCAATCCATCTAATTTCAGTGGCTCTGTACTGTAAAAATTCAATGTACAAATCTTTTTCTACTATCAACATTATTTTTTTCCTTCCTGAGTTTCCAACTATTTCTTCTTTATCCCTTCATCTTTTGATATGGTAAATTAGTTTTTCCCTTCCATCATTTATGTTGCTATTATGAATGCATCAGGTTATGATCACATTCTTTTCACCTTCCAATCTTATCAGCATTTCTTTTGTCTAAATCTGTATTTTCTCCATTTTTAAAAATCATTTCTTCTTTCTCAATCAAAGTATGAAGAAAATGGATTGTTTTGCAAGGCTACACAGAAGGTCACTGTTTTCTCTACAGCTTTACAAGAGGGTCTATAAAATGTATAATCTAATCTATACGGTCCAGATAGAACTTCATGTGTTCTGTTACATCCTCCCCATCTTCAGGCACAAAGAATTTAGTTGTCTTTTATGATATTCCTCCATCAACATAAAATTATTTTATTTTAATCCTCCAGTATACAGACATGAGTGCCCATTATATCACAAGACAAAAGCATATGTTAAGTATTATTCTGATGTAAATTCTGTTTTTGATTTGTTCTGCTATAAAGTGGCTTGTTCAGAGATGAACTCTAAAAATTGTGGTAGGAATATAGCATGGGAAGACCTACCATTGCTATTTGAGCAGGGACTAGATGGCTTTATGTTCAGTTTTCGTTGCTATATCCATTTCTAATTTTGAACCTAGAAATAATCCTCTTTCTCTCTTCCTTTCCTCCCTTAGCTCAGTGAATGTTCTAATATGTAACAGTGTTAATCATGGAGAAATGTACATAATGAAGTGTGAAGTGGAAACACAGTAGTTTACTATGCATGAATGCTAGTATATTAAGAGGGAGAGCAACTGGACAAAGCCTACAAAAATGTTGACTGATAGAAACATGGATGGGAAGACTTTTATGGCTATATGTGAATGACAAATATATAGATGCATTAAAGGGATTAACTGGAAGTACAGATGGATGAGATGAATCAACAGACAAATGGATTAACAAATGGACTGTAGCTGTACTGAAGGGAAAGACAGATAAATAAGGGAATATTAGAGAGAAAAGGAGTGAGTGCAAGCATCCTTGTGGAATTTGTTCTGCTAAAATGATCCCTGTTGGATCTCTTCGGAAATCAGCTAGTTAGCAGTGAAATTGGTTTCACTTCACAGAGGTGTGAGGAAGATAAGAATAGCCTTTGAAAAGTAGAGGGAATCAGAATTTAGAAATAAAAGCACAGGAAGATCTTAATGAAAGGAACACTAGGAAAGGATTACATCTTAGCAGAGGACTTAAGGACATAATGAGGAAAAAAATTAGAATAAAGTAATAAAGTTTCACATAAAATATAATTCCTTTTTTTTTCATTGTCACATGTTACTGGAATTGAAGTTTATCAAGAAACTGTGCCTTCTGTTTATAAATGTGCTTCAGTAATCTGTCTGAAGTAACACCAAGGGTGCAAGAGATAATATGCTCTTATCCACCTTGATGCTAGCACTTGCAGCTAATGGTTTCAATTAACAGAACTATATAGCTTAGGAAGCTGAAATTTAAACAGCTTCTCCTCTAAGTCTTTGCTTTAAATCTCCATGGTGTCGTAGTACTGTAACACTACATGTATTGATTTATCATGTTTTGTTTTTCAATATGCATTTGTACAATGCTCTGTGCACACAAATTGCACAAATATTTGCAAGACTTTAGCATCCTAGGTCACAAATCCTGAACATCTACTCAAATCAACCATGTGAAATAACCAGAAGTTACCACTTAGAACCAGTAGTCTTCCCTGTGTAGGACCCTGCTTGTAGCTCTTTAGCAATCCATTCATTTATGCTACATAAAAGGCACAACTTCAGTGTTTAGTAGCCAGTGACTGATCAAAATTATTCTGCACACAACTTTTCAGAAAAGCTCATAGTAAATAATATAAACCTAAAATGGGTTTACATATTTAATCCAAGTATGTGACTTGATTTCTACTGCAGTGGACATAGTCTTTGACCAGTATTTTCCAGAAAATAGATGTATACGGCATTGGCTATGCCAACTCACAGTAACAGAATTTAAAGGACAAGCTTCCTTCTACTTACACACAGAAGAGCAAGTAGACCTTTGAGGGAATAAATATGCAGTGGCAGAAATAACATTTTTCAGCTGACTTTGCTGAATTTATTCTCAGTTACTGTCAGACGATGTTTGAGGCTATTAATTTTAACATCATTTTAACATCTGGTTAGATGTGAGAAGCAACATTGCAGAAATGAACCATGGTACTTCCCATTATGTGTTCTCAGTATGTCTTCTGAGTCATTTCTGACTAGCTTGCTGGAAACATTAGATTGTCAACAATGCAGAGAAAGCCAGCTGAGTTATCTTTTTGTCTTCTGAGCAGTGCAACATCAATAATGACCAGCTGACTTCTGATTCTTTTCTATTTTTCACTGCAGTAGGGAGGTGGTGTGCTTTTCCTGAACTTGTCAAGATTACACTTCTAACAGGCTGAAAAAATTAACTTTGAGCTGCAAACCAAAGCATCAAATTCACTGAGAAAGGATCCAGATAAAATGTTATGCCATAGCCTCAGTTTTTGGCTTTAACTACAAAGAAGGGGAAAAAATTACTTTAAAATGTACTTAGGTCATATATTAAATGTAATTTTACTGATGTTCCTGTGATTGCTGTGACTATAGCTATCTTTTTCTTCTTCATAAGTCAACTACATCAAAGCTCTCAGCTTTGTCATCAGTTCCTTCATTGAAAATGCCTTGTTCTCTTCCTCAAAAAGAAAACTTATTTTTCCAAATTATCAACATAATAATTTCTCTTTTTTTGCCTCTATCCTGCCATGAATTGACTTCTTCCCACCTTGGAAGAATAACTGGAACCTCATATTCCCATATACTTATGTCCACCATTTATATCCAGTCATACTTAATAGTTCATTAGAAGACATCTTTTAAACACAAAGTGGTCCATATATACCAAGATTTTTTCTGTTACAAATGAAAAGCTACCAGATGTTAATAATTGCCCCCACAGAGCTGACTCTTAAACTGTCAACTAAAATATTACTGAAAATGATCAAAAATACTTCTTTTATCTTGTGTGGAAGCTTTGATGTTTCTACTCTAAAATTCAAAAACAAAACATTTCCATCTCACATTGGATTCCCTTTTCCACAGAGGATCTGTGGTTGAGGAATCTTTAGGTCCTTTATGCCCCCTAGATGAACTAGTTTTTCTTATTACTGTGGTCTTCACTTTTGGCAGAAGAATCTGTCCATTATTTACTATGCCACTTATCACACATTTATATTAAACTTAAATGAAGATTTATAAAACATTTTATTTTCCTTCTCAAAATTTACTTATTGATTTTTAACAAGAATTAGTATTTTCTTCAGGGATCAGACAGCACACATACACATACATGTATATAAACAATACTAAAAGAACATCACCTAATCAAAAATCCACTTTCCTTACATGTTTTGAAGATTACTTGTCAGGGGAAAATGAAGATAATTTCAAATTTTTCAGTCTTCCTGAAAATGTCAGTGCCTGCTCAGCCTGTCTTTATCTGAATATCATTTAGAGCTGAATGCCATCGAAGTGATAGCCAAGACTGTCAGAAGCAATGGTGGCATCTGGTCAACCTCTGGTTTGAAAAATGAATGAGTAGTGGAATAATTACACTTTATTGTACCTGCTAATTTCTCCTGGAAAATGCCTTAATAAATTGATTGCATGTTTCAAGCAAACCTGTAATGAGAGGATTATTTACAAAGGCCACACAGAAGCTGCTATTAAAAAGCAATCAGAAAGAGAGAGGAACAATGACAGGAGGGCTCAGTGGGGAAACCTTAATAGTGGGGGGGTTTAGTATTTGGTTTGTATTATCTTGCTGACATTTTAATTAAAATGTATTTCTCTCATTTCCTTACTGTCTCACACTTTATCTGAATTAACTTTCACACTTTGTTAAGGAGGAAGACATTTTCTTTATGCACAAGGCAGTGCCAGTTGCTTCACTTTCATTTTTCAGATCTGAGCCTGGAAAATCCATATTTTCAAACAAGGATTCTGTTGACACTGAATTTGAGATTGCTGGGTGAAGGGTTTTCTTTGGGCATCTGCAAGCAGAAGGGTCCAACAAAGGAATAGATCTATTTGTCAAATGGCTCCTGCAACCGCAACCCTGAAACAAACGTAGGTGTTAGCCAGACGTTTGCAGACAGAGAGGTGAGAATATTAGTATGGAGAAGACAACCAAATTATTCAGTCCTGTCCTGTTTTAAATGTTGAAATTTTCAAATGGTGACTGAAATAAACTTTACACTAAATAAAAATGGCACATTATTCCAAATTACCCTATTTTTAAATATAAATATATATTTTTTTTAAAAAAAAAAAAAAAAAAAAAGCAAGTTGGACAATTTGAAGTGTGAAAAAGAGATTAAATAAAGACATATAATTATCTATAATTAATTAGCATATGTTTGCACTGGCCCCAGTAAACTCAAGCACTGCGTAATTGTGGCAGGGGAAGGAGGTCTAAATGATTAAGATAGCTGGGTTTAGGATATTGTTACCAGCATCTGAAGAACTTAAAATTCAAGGAGAGAGAAGTATACAGGATATGAGTAATATTCCCAGAAGAAAACAGCAGAAGGGCTGGAGCCTGAACCCTGTGTGGATGCCAGGCAGGCTTGAAGCCACTTCCCTGGGCAATGATCTCACTTCTTTCCCCTGCAGTACTGCCACCAGATGGGCAATGATAGCTTACCCTGGGCCTAAATGTAGAAGTAACATAAAGGATTTTCTGAATTCTTCTCAATTTTTATTTGTAGGGCTCACTAAGGAAACTCTTATAAAAAGGTTTTTGCTTTTGTTTGAGGATAGCTGGGGGAGGGGGTTAGGGGTCAAAACAAGAATGTTTTAACAGTGAAATGATGATGCAGTGTCTCATGAGAGTTGCAGATTAGTTATGTCCTTTTTGTATACATGCATAAGACTTATGGGGCAGGTACTTGCTCTGGTAGGACACCATGGTGAGTAACTGCCACCTCTTTGCTCAAGCAAAAAGACAGCAGACTATCATAGGAAAGATGCACAATCACCTGCCCATGCTCACAAGGTTGAGAGGGACCATGAGGCCACCAGATATTCTGGGGGACATGACTACTTTCCTGTACAGATTTGGTGAATCTGTGTATCTCTCTCAAGATAAATGGTAAGGTAACATTATCTGAATCATTTAAAAAGAGGCTGGGTATAGCACTCTGTCAACACCAAGACCATCCAGCACTATTTTTCTTATCCATTTCTAAGTTGATGTCACGCTGTTTGTGGTGCTAAAAATAAATAAAGCAAAGCAAAAATAAATAAATAAATAAATAAATAAAAGTAGACTGTGAAGCCCATAAAGTGAAAGCGAAAGAGTTGCTGTGTGTAATAAGACCATTACTCATAAAACTCATTCTGGGTGTAGCATCCTTCAAACTAACTGTTGCCTAAAATGATTCAGGATTAAAAATTGAGAGACAGCAGTGAGTTATAACATATAGGTTACTTTAAACCAGTCTATAAAATGAAAAATTAACAAAGCTTTCTCTTATGAGTCTAATAAGAGACTGAAGAAAATGAGAAAGAAAACAAAAGAATGATGAGGCACAGTCCTAGCAGACACTCAAAATATGATAAAGACACAGCGATGTGAAGAGAGTCAGGACCTTCTTCTAGTTAGCAGGAACTACAGAGAAAGAGCTCACACTGAGAGCAACAAGCCAGGAACAGACAGTGGTAAAAATAAGAAGGGAGAAGCCCTGGAGGGCTGCTGCAGCTGATCATTGGAGGACAGTTTTGTGTGGAGCCTATGAGCAGACAATAGCATTTTTTCTCAAGCCCAAGCTCCTTCTGCAATGCCAGATCTGAGTTATAGCAGCAAACCTGCCAGATATTCAGAGGTGCAGTAACATCAAAGCCATCCACAATCCTTCAGCAGCAGTTTGATAGACCATGGGTGGATGAGGTCTTGAGATATTAGAGTCTTGGCAACAAAATAAAACTGGAGGTTGAACTCAATGAAGATGACCATCTCTGGCTCTTTTGATACAGCTTTTCCCTCCAGTATACCTGCAAGCATATTTCCTAGCTACTTTCTTTTTTTTTTTTTTTTTTGGTTGCTGTTGTTCTTTAAGGTGAAAACAAATTTCACTCCAAGGCAAATGTCACTCCCACTTGCATGAGTTCCCTTCTCACCAACAGCAATTTTTCCAAAAACCTATAAATACTCAGAGGAACTAAATGTGACAAAACCTTATATCTGGCAGTTTCCTTATAAAACGCACTGGCTCCTGGCAACTAATATAGTAGGAAATGGTTATCATCGTTACACTGCTTAGTTTTATGGTATGTTAAACTACAGATATACTGATTCAAGAAAAATGCCCTCAGTGTATATTTTCATGCTGAGGCATTCTTTGATTTACAGAAAAGCTGACTATACCAAGGATCTGCAGTAGTGTACAATAAGCTCTAATCTTTACTCATATTAGAATCTGTCTATCTACTTCTTTACTGTAGTATCTAGGCATCTTTTATCATACCAAATGTGTAGCAATTTTTGAAATGTGCATGACCTCTATCACTCCACACACAATATTGTATATAAGCCTAATAATTACTGTGCAATTTCCCCTCTCTCTGAAACTGGGAGGGATGGATTGCAGGATATTAAACCAAATCATTGTAAGTTCACACTGCTGCCTGAGTAGTGAAAATCCATTTAGTGGTCAGTGCAGTTTGCTGAACACTGATATAATCTTCTGGTCATAGAAAATGTAATTTTGACTTCAGGGGAGCTTCATTCATTCCCAGGCAGTTCTAGGAGCAGAGAAAAAGTACTTAATTAGTCCACAAAGATGACAAAGGTTTGGCGATCTGGGACCAGATTTTCTACTGAAAATGCCCCAGCTGGCTTCTAAGCACCAAATAAAATCATTGTCCGGACAGGCCACTGATTCCTTCCTAACAAAGAGCAAATAAACATTTGGGTCATGAAGGGGGTTAAAAAATGCAAGTATCCCCCTCTAGACACATTGCCTCCATTAGAAGTGGCAGAAATACTTCTGGTTTTCAATTTTCCATGTTTTTGAGTTTTCAAGTAATACTGATATTTGGAGATTTCACCTGAAATAATTCCTCTCAAAATGGTCAGATGTGACAGCTCCCCACCATCCTCCTAAGATTCAGAGTTGTGTGCAGCCAGACATCTACAAGTGACTGATCTAAGCTGCTGCTTCTCTTCTAAAAAACAACAATAACAGCAACAAAAACAACAAAAATCCTTATATTCTAGAAAATTGCATTTTTCTGATGCAACTAGATTTTTTTTGATAAATTGTTTTCAGTGATTTCCTCTGGCTGTCTGCCACCCCGTCAGACAGTGAGCACCAATGTTAATGGCTTGTTTTGGACACCTCTGGGGGAGACAGCAATCACCTCATGCAGTTCACTGAGTCCTCTCTTCATGTGCAGCATGATGGACCATCACACAGCTTCTCCTCTTGTCATCCTGTCAACCTGCATGTCTGTGCTGACCTGGCATGTTGCACTTTCCCTAGGATTTACACTGAGTTCTGATAAAAAAGAGGCTGTCGAGTAGTCTGGAAACACAGTTTAGGGCACTTCTACAAGTGACAGTGCAGAGGTATGTTCTGAACCCATATCTCTTGAGCCAAACTAGACATTTAGCCGATGCCTTAGCTCCCTCCTTGCACCTCTACAAACACCAAAACAGGCACTAAGCTGCAAATCCCTTCTTAAAATAATAATAATAATAACAATAACAATAATAATAATAAATGAACACATGGGGTTAGCCATGAAAGTATGATGGAGGGAAAAAATTTTGCTAACAGAGGTATAGGAGCCCAGCCAGAATTATTTCATTGTCTTATTTGTCTCCTTGCTATGGTATGGAAAGCTTCAAATATTTCCCTCCACAATCGTAACTAGTAAATTCAAATAACCATCTTCTCTCTCTTCAGTATTTTGACTTTACAGAACAATCTTAAATTCTGCTAGGTATTTATGTATTTCAGTCTGTGGTATGTCTTCAGTTCTGATTGTAACAACATGTGTGTGAGCGCAGACTATTTCTTTGTTAAATAAAAACAGGTGCATACTTGCAAGTATATATACAGATATATGGATCCAGATGAGTCCCCACATTTTTTTATAGTTTGTGTGTATACATACATTGCCAAGCAGGATCATATCTATCCTCAGAGGCTAGATTATCAAAGTGACCAACACTTTGGGGTTACCTTAATTTGTAACCCTTTTTAAAGTACCTGGAATTTCTGGTCAACGATCCTTTGAAAATCTGCCTCTTTTCTAATTTTTCAAGGCTGGCATTCAAACTGATACAACTAGGATCAATATGTGTTACAATGAATATTTATTCAAAAGCACACATAAGCAGCACAACGATGTTTATGTGTTGGTCCATGTGCTAGCATATGCATGTATGAATACCATTGTGTGCCTATGATATCGATCATGTAATGACATGGTCTTTTAACTGAAATCTTTAAAGCTCAGGAGGAAGAGGAATGCATTTTATTTTCCCATTTTAATGGAAAAATAGTTGTGACTTGAAGGGCACAAAGAACAACAGAGAAAGCTCTTGACACACTGTTGAAACCTCCATCATTTGACAGCTGTATGTGACTTTACAGTGCAGCTAGATGAGCATGTAAATGAAATGATTAATAATTACAGTTGCAAGTTTACATCAGCATAGAGGAAATATACAGAAATTCCTGGATTTGAAATGCTCAGGAAACCAACTTTGTTAAAGCTGGTAACTTGCTGCAGTGTCAACACCACCCAACAGCTATGGCTACCCATAAGAAGATAACATTGGACCATTTAGGAGCTGCTTTGTTGTGATTTTTTTTCTTTTTCTATTTCCATTTACCCATATTAACAGTTGCTCCTTTAGGGACACCTGCAAGTTCTCTCTTTTGTGATAATGCATGGGTATGTGTGGCTTTGAGAGCTATTTATGTGATATTTCCATTAACAAGCTGTAATTAAACCATCTAATTAAAAAAGCAGTAATCTATTTAACAGGGTTTCTTTTTTTTTTTTTTTTAAAGAAAGCCTAGCAGAATGATGATTAAGTTCCTCTGTTAGATGAGCATTATGGCTTTTCATAAGGCTCTTAATTATTCAACACAAAATGTTAAATAAATTAAATTAAAGACATAATTTTATTTTTCTGGGAAAAAAAAAAGTAAGAAAAGAAACAACAAAACACACTAAAGTAAAAAGCTGTTCCAGTATGTCCATTAATATAGTAGAGATTATTTTTAATGTGTTGTGCATTTTGGCCTAGACAAAAGCTGATTAGAGATGTAATATACAGTGAATAAAACCATGCACTTAATAGACGAACTGGGAGCTAACTGTACTTTTATCCCCAAGATGCACCTATTATTGGAGCATAGGAACGGCCCTTCTGGTCCAGAGCAGCAGTCCCCCAGCCCAGCAGTCTGCTCCCATCTGGGGCACAAGGAGAGGCTCTCCAGGGAGAGCACACAGCCCTGGGCTCTTCCCTCTCGCTTCCCCTTGCAATTCCTCAGCATTCACCTTTGTTAGGGTGGGATGCTAGCTTGTACATCCCACCAATTCCCTTTAGTGTCCATTTAGAGATCTATTGTCTGGGAATTTGTCTATTCCCACTTGGAGCCTGCTGATGCTGTTTGTTTCTGGAACCTGCTGGGCCAGCAGTTGCCAGAAGTCCCCTAGCCACTGTGTGGAGAGGTGCTTTCTTTAACTGTTTTAAACTGTTGTCCTACTAGTTTTTGTCAAGTGTTCTCTAGTTTTATTCTTGCAGGATTTGCTGAATAACATTTTTGCATTTACCTTATCTGTGACGTGCATTTTATCATAACCTTATCAGAAATACTCATTTTCTTTTGCCTCTGAAATGAAATTCTGTGATGTGCTAATATCAGCCATACACTTCCCACTCCCATGCCTTTTATTCAAACTAAAAGACAGCAAGAAGGCCAAAACTTCTACTCACTGTAAAAAGAACATCCTTTAATGTGTTTGCCCAGATACAAGGATCTAGGAACCATGATCAGATCATTTCCATCTCTGCAGTCAAGTGAATATCCTAGAAATATAAAGTTGCAATAGACAAAAAGAGAGAAGCATCAGGTTGCACAATTGCACACACACACACACAGAAACCTGCCAACTATGCTAGACATCAAGTAACTGAAAATAAATTCTGACTGGCTTTTAGGATTTGTCAGGGACCCTTGAGCTAATGTTGTTAGCTGTTAAAAACAAAACAAAGCAAAACAAATAAAAGAAAAACCCTTATAACAGTTACAATTTATTTTAAGGGTCTCACATTGACTTCTGAGCATTGCTACTAATGCTGATAGCACTGTCTAAGATGAAGATAGTGGAATTCCTCCCAGTAGAAGTCCATGCCAAAGAGAGCGTACTTTCAGTTTTCAAATAATTTCCCTAAGCATGATCACTCCCATTGGTTCTTCTCAGGCTGATTGTCTCCAGCCTCATTCACTCATTTTCACTAAGAAAAAAGTTTCTGAGGCCAAAAGTCCATCAGCAAAAATGGGGTGCTATTTACAAAAAGGAAATAATGTCTTTTGCTCAGTCTAAAAAACCATAAACTTGTACTTTTCTAAGATACTTCAGTACTTCTGTTTTTTTACTTTTGCAGATTTTAACAGGAATTAACTGCCTTACAGGAAAGGTACCCACCTAAATCTCCCAGGCTGGCCATGCTCAGTACTGGCGTAGTGGAGCTCACTGATTTAATTTGCACAGGCTCTTAAACTCCCTGGTGTTTGAGGGGCTCCTTGTGCTGCACCCAGGCACATGCCAGCCTGGGGCTCTGGGAGCTGTGGTTAAGATGGAGCTTTTTGTCTGCTGCAAGGCACACTATTGCAGCAGGCACAGGGGCTGAGAGGAACTGGTTTCTCCCACCCTTTTCAATCTGCCTTTGCATTTTACACAAAAGTAGCATGGAAGAAAAAGAGGGATCAGCCTAATCAGAATGCAGATGGGAGAGGAAAGAGAGGAAATGAAGAAAGAGGAGCTACAAAGGGGATTTGCAGAAACAAAGCACAACACCAGAGCTCAAGTATATTTATATGGCTGCTTGGTTTGGATCTATATCTTTTGCAGTGTTAGAGTTTGCCTCACCCAAGCCCAACAAGAACAAACAAATTAGGCCAAAGGAGGGTGTTTGCTGTTTAATTTGAACACAAAGCAGTGATATGTGAAATGAATTTCTGTACACTTAATCTTAGCCAAATGAGGCTGTCAGATGTTTTTTTCTCCAACCTGCCTCAGCACTTTATAGCATGATAAAAATGTTCCCAGAGTGTAAAGCACAAGCAAGTGAAAAAAATAGAAATAAAAACACCAAGAATGCAAATATTTATCATTTTCTTTCTCATTAGCATCTCTTGCTTAAAAAACAGAACATGCTGCTTGTGCCTCCTTCTTCTCTGTAAGGGGTCTGGTTTCCCTCTTGTTCTTCCCATAGGCAGCAGTTACGTGAGGCCATCATGCAGGGTGTTCTAGTGCTCAAGGGGAATATGACGGGTGCGGCCGTTGCCCTGTGACATTCACCCAGACTTCCAGAAGCTGTAACTTGACTTACCCTGGCAAGAGGAAGCTGGGTTGTGGATCAAGCCACCAGCTCCCACTTGGTTTCAGAGATCTTGGGCAGGTTAGCAAGAAGATGGTGGTTAGTATCCCAGGCTCTTGAGTGGTCCTTCACTACCAGCCAAAGCACACAGAACAAAAGATGCTTAGGTACAGTGCAAACTGAGGAATACAGTTCGGTCAGTTTTCAATGCTGAACTTGAGCTGGAGATGGGGATGAAGGATGCAAATGCAGTTCTTGACAGGTTCCTATTCTCAGTTACAAAACAAGAGTACCCTTTATACAGGACTCATCTTGGACATAAATTCTTGGACATAAAACCCTAGGCATAAAGTCACTCTTCGCAGTATGAGCTTTCTGACACCAAGTGAGTGGCAGGTTGGTTTCCAGTTCAGCCTGGGTCTTGATCCATATTGATCCCTCTGGAGAGAGACCTTCTCCTGCAGATCTCTCACAAAGGGGGATATCACATCTCCCATATGAACTGAACCAGGGAAGCCACATCCAAAACTTCACAACTGTTTTCTCTATGTAACTGCCCCTCCAGAGAAATAGGCTTGGAGTGAAATGCAGAAGATATTGCTGACCCAGCACTGTCCTGTGCTCTGCTGCCAGTCAACACTGAAGAGAACACAGCAGGTAGGGAATCATAGAATGGCTCAGTTTGGAAGGGACTATAAAAGAGTAACTAGTTCCAACCCCCCTGCCATGGGCAGGGACACCTCCCACCAGACCAGGTTGCACAAAGCCCCATCCAGCATGGCCTTGAACACCTCCAGGGATGGGGCACCCACAGGTTCTCTGGGCAGCCTGTGCCAGTGCCTCACCACCCCTGAGTATGGAATTTCCTCCTAACATCTAATCTAAACCTCCTTTCTTTTAGTTTAAAACCATTCCCCCTTTTCCTTCCACTCTCTGCCCTTGTAAGAATACACTCTCCATCTTTTTATAAGCTCTCTTTAAGTATTGAAAGGCCACAGTGTGGTCTTCTGGAGTCTTCTCCAGACTGGATATTCCCAGCTCCCTCAGCCTTTCTTCATAAGAGAGGTTCTCCAGGACTCTTTTAATCCTTGTGGCTTTCCTCTCGACCCACTCTAACAGGTCCAGAACAAAACAAAACAAAAAAAAAAAAGGCCTGTGTTTGGATGTTGAAAGAATATATATACATGTTCCTTATCCCAATTCTCTCTCTCTCTCTCTCTCTCTTTTTCTTTTTCTTTTCTCTTCTCTTTTTCTTCTTTTTTCTTTTCTTTTCTCTTTTTTCTTTTCTTTTCTTTTTTTTTTCTCCTGCGGGAAGACAAGCTTGTTCCAGTTTCCTGGGTCATCACAAGTGTTAACAAAAGTGCACACCAAAAAGCCTAATCTAGACTAGCGAATCATAATGCAAGAGTATCAGATACATTGAATTTTGCTAGATATCTCAAGGCCAAGAATACATTGTACCTGCTCATGTCACAGAAGGATTCATATAGCTCATGTACTTAGGAATGTGCTCTCAGAAATTGTTTGCAAAAGCAATTGTTCTGTCACTATAATTGTTCAAGTCCCAGTATAAGACTCTTGTTTTTAGTGTGGTATTACTTCCTTTAGCACTATTGGGAGAATCTTCAAAGATAATGACCTACTTCTCAACTTGTGATGGTTGTGGACTTCAATTAAGTTATTGAGGTTTGAACTGATGCGATGTGAGATTAGGGCAAAACTACTCCCCATCAAAGACATTTAGACACAGTACAATGAAAGAAATTGAGGTTAAACACCAGGAAATAACTTTATAACAATAAAAAGACTGTATAAGAACAGACTGCCTGAGGAAGTTGTGGAATATCCAACAGTGGAGACTTTTAAGCATATATTAGCTAACACATTCCATGCGCAGGATAGATATGTGAGATCCTGCATTGGGGCAGGAGCAACTGTCTTCCTGAGGTCCTTTCCAGACATGTTTTTCATGATTACTCAATTTGTGTTAATAATATTTAACCAAGTTGGATAACAACTTTGGCAATACGTCAAATTTCATATCTGACATTTGAAATTGATGGGCTGCTTTACTCTCCCTAACTCCTCCTGCACTGTTTCCTCAGACCAAAATAACACAGACCTGTATACAAATCTGATTAATTAAATTCTTATGAGGATCCCAAGGAGACATTCTTTTAAGACCCAGCAGCGTAACTTTTGACTTACTCTGTGAAACCTCCATTCTTTTTAGTAGCAGGCAATGAAAATATGTCATCAGAGTCACACATCAAAGAGAATATTGAGGGAGAAAATGTCCAATGTCCACACTGCCAGCTGGTTCTTTCCAAATCTCATTCATATATTCCATATGTGAGTGCTTGGGGGAAAAAATAAAGTACAAGGAAGTAAGTTTTAGACGGAAGCTGAAAGTTACATAAATCTAGAAGATGAGAAATAATGAAGCTTTTTATGCGGCCAAAGTCAGAAACCCTCACAGAAGGCAGAGATGAGCTTGGAAGTTGTAATTATATCACTATATTGCTGAATATGAATTCTTCCTTTTCAAAAACATTGGTATTAAAATGTACAGGAAACGGGAAATGTAACAAATTGCATATAGAAGGTGAAACAGGTTTGTCAAGTTTCTTTGTGCAAAAATGTGAAATACAAAATGAGAAAAGATAGGGACGAGGAGAGGAGAGGAGAGGAGAGGAGAGGGAGAGGAGAGGAGAGGAGAGGAGAGGAGAG
>CM021733.1:27986926-28131326 GCA_011075105.1 Heteronetta atricapilla
CTTTCTTTCTTTCTGTTCCTTTATTTTATTAGGGAAATAATATTTTTTAACTTTGGTAGCTCACAGTGTGTAACACTTCTGTTATGCATGGTTTTTGACCATTACTTTACAGCATTATTATTTTTGAAGACAGATTTCAAGCTAGCCTATTAAACACTTGTTATTGTTGGCATAATTTCTCCAAAGGAAATTAAACCTTATATCTGAATTTCAACTAATTCTTTACAAAATAAAAATAAAATAAAATAAAATAAAATAAAATAAAATAAAATAAAATAAAATAAAATAAAATATACAAATTGATCCAATTCTGCTCCTAGAACCCCTGGACAAATCCAAATGTGCATTGCTATTGCAGATTTAAACTAACTGAAATCTCTTGACATGAAATGGGAACAACCTGCATTTTATTTCCATCAGGGATAGAGAAATAAGGCATTTGTGCATTACAAGATGTTTTCAGTCCTACCTAGAGCCTTGACAGAAAGGAGCACTGAAGACTGAGTGAAGACTGAGAGTTCTGCTTGTCTAGGGAAAGGAACTGGAGGAAGAAAAGCAAGAGAAAAAGACAAGGACTCTTTGGGGGAAGAAAAGAAAAAGACTGTCAAGCCTGCATACCGATTCATTTTTTGAAGAGCACTGCTTTTGCTAAGAAGTAGATGTATAACGCCAGGGAAAGTATATAAAGGTGCAGGAATCAGAGCAGCGTCTTTCTCCCTTTTATTTTCTCTGAGCTGTCACAATAGGATTTTATATCTGAACTCTGCTAAATGAAAAATCCATTTCCCCTCGGAGTAATGACACAGAATACACTTTGGCTTGGTAGCTAAAATCTTAATAGGACTTTATTCCATACGTACTCAGGAAGTAGGAATAATCAGAACAGCTGTAGCAAAGCTAATAACCACCTGACCATACCGATGCCTTTGCCTATGCAAGATCTCCATTACAGAGTCTGATGCCATTGCTTTTCTTGGATTTGGGATACTGTAGAGAACTGAAAAAGCAACTTAATTTGCTTATTTTGGAGGTGCCAAATGTTTCATAAGCAGATGACGTCTGAAGCAGGGAAGCTTTCAGAGCAAGAATAATTCTTCTGCAATGTCTGCACGGGGTCTGGCACAGTGGGTCCACAGCCCAATTAGATCGCTTGCAGATACAGGAATACTGCACCAAGTGATAAGTAGGATGTGTGAGTGACACCCACAATATTCTTCAAATGCAGATTGATCGCTAACTTTCATTAGTGTTAATGGTTGCTGCCTACAGAGAACGATTTATACCCTTAAGCCAAAAAAGTCTTTTAGTTAGATCATGGAACAGTAATAATGAAGGAATGTACTGAAGTAAAATACAATAGTACATATGTGACCCACGTGTGTTTTCAGTCACAAAATGCCTGTGCTTTTCCACACAAAATAACAGTTGTCTCTGCAGATGGCAGAAATGGAAAAAATGAAAAAGCCTGACACACAGAATGCAGAAAATCATAATACTTGCCTAGCTTCATACTGCAAAATCACATTGTGTCACATTCCAATATTTCTCCTGGGTCCATAGCTGAGCAATTTTTGTCTATATTCAGCTACCACAGCTGTGGCAGAAGGAGACCTGTAGTTTGAACCTCAGCTTTTGTCATAGATGAGAAATATGTAGCCAATAACCCATTAACTTAAAAACATACATGGTAGGTAACAGAAGGGTCAGCACATTTTTCTTCTGTCACCTGGCCAAGGGATTCCAACACATTGTCATAAAACTCATTTCTCTCAGTTGACAATAGAAAAGTGGTAAAAAAATGTCCATTGAAAACATTTCTTATAATCTTAATGAAGTACGGGGAGATAACAAAGACTACACCTTTATCAGAATAATACAATTAAGCAAATTTGGCCTGCAGCAGAATGTTATTTTGCATTTTGAATTATTTTTAATCAGCTTCCTCTCCTACCTAAGGTATGTGTTGATAAGTAAATGGCCATTCCACATGGTACCATGAAAATAACAACAGAGTACTGGAAAAGTTTTAGACCCCTTCATTTTGTGCCAGAAAATTCATTCCTGTCTTTGACAACTTAGTGGTCTTAGACAGGTGTATTTTCCACAGCCAGCCAACACAACCACCATAAATTATCAGTTCTTTAGGAGGCCCCATTGCCTTCAGTAAACATAAAATATGTTTCTGAAAGGTCTGTATTGATTTTTCATTGCATTGGAACTGAAGTGACTCATTGCTTGTAAAATTTTGATTAGTCAGAATTATTTTTAATAATGGTAGGCATACATGCATCATTCCTGTTGTTTGTTGTTGTTGTTTTAATAAAATCATGTAGAGACACCCTGAAAGTTAGCTAAATGGGACTAGTATAGATCTGGAACATCAGCACCTCCCTGCATAAATTTACAAGCACTGATTCCAAAAGGTTAACAATATGGCAGATGGATATCATGATGTGTGAACTCAGAAAAGCCAAGAACTCAAGTTTTGGTTCCAAAAGCACTTAAAAGTTTGAGCATTTCCCCAGTCCTCTTGAGCAGGCTTTCTGACTGTTGAAAACCACCTGCTGCTTCAGTTCAAGCCAAAACCAGCCCAAGAACAGCACTTACATGTCTTTTGCATTACTTCTGCTCTTCATCCTCAAGATAGAGCCCAGGAAGTTCCGCACTGACATGCAAAAGAACTTCTTCACGGTGAGGGTGATGGAGCACTGGAACAGGCTGCCTAGAGAGGTTGTGGAGTCTCCTTCTCTGGAGATACTCAGGGCCCATCTGGACGCCTGCCTGGGTAGCCTGCTCTGAGGAACCTGCTTTGCAGGGGGGTTGGACCCGATGATCTTTCGAGGTCCCTTCCAACCCCTACAGTTCTTTGATTCTGTGGGAAAAAAAAAAAAAAAAAAAAAAAAAAATCTCATTGAGAACCTGAAAGCATGAAAGCATGAAAGTAGAGGCAAAGATGCACAAATGTGAGCTCCCCCATTTAAACTAATAAATGTCAGCCTCTGGAAAAAGTTAATCTATTGTCCAATTAAGGGGTTAAGATCTAGTGTTTTCAGTGCTCATTTTATGGTAGGATTCTTTCACTTGGAGAAACACTTTTGTAGTAACAGGAAAATTGTATTTTCTAGCTTCTCAGTGCAAAAGCTGGGCCTGCATCCACATACCTATGATTTCACACTGTGCAACTTTTCTTAGAATCATAGAATCATAGAATATCCTGAGTTGGAAGGGACCCTTAAGGATCATCAAGTCCAACTCTTGACACCGCACAGGTCTACCCAGAAGTTCAGACCATGTGACTAAGTGCACAGTCCAATCGCTTCTTAAACTCAGTCAGGCTCGGTGCAGTGACCACTTCCCTGGGGAGTCTGTTCCAGTGTGCAACCACTCTCTCAGTGAAGAACCCCCTCCTGATGTCAAGCCTAAACTTCCCCTGCCTCAGCTTAACCCCGTTCCCGCGGGTCCTGTCGCTGGTGTTAATGGAGAAAAGGTCTCGTGCCTCTCGACACCCCCTTACGAGGAAGTTGTAGACTGCGATGAGGTCTCCCCTCAGCCTCCTCTTCTCCAGGCTGAACAGGCCCAGTGCCCTCAGCCGTTCCTCGTACGTCTTCCCCTCCAGGCCTTTCACCATCTTCGTAGCCCTCCTCTGGACACTCTCCAACAGTTTCACGTCCTTTTTATACTGTGGTGCCCAGAACTGCACACAGTACTTGAGGTGAGGTCGCACCAGCGCAGAGTAGAGCGGGACAATCACCTCCCTCGACCTACTAGCGATGCCGTGCTTGATGCACCCCAGGACACGGTTGGCCCTCCTGGCTGCCAGGGCACACTGCTGGCTCATATTCAACTTGCTGTCTACCAGGACCCCCAGATCCCTCTCTTCTAGGCTGATGCTCTCTTTTCATATGGGCAGCCTGAAGCAAATGCAGAAAACTGGGAAAAAACTGCTGAAACTAAAGAAAATATATATTTTTCTCGCTTTCCTGTACTTTTAATGTATTATATTGCTATGGTTTTATATTGTCATCAGGAAGAGCAAGGATAATTCTTGGTTACCTAGGGTAAATAATTACTGGTAATATGTGTGTACAGTATAAATCTGTGCTTTGCAGATGCCAAGGTGGGTATGAATGAATGATAACGAATGGTCTAACTATACTCAAAGACTCCATATATCTTGATCTTTGGTTGTGTATGAAGTTGAGTAAGATTATCATCTCAGGCACCATGGAAATGGAAGTCCTGGAGAAAAAGGCTAACCCTTCTTAGACAATCATGTCCTCCACAGAGTAGACTTACCCATACATTTTAGATTTTCCACTTCAGGAAAGGAAACATTTTACTCCTCCTCCTCAGCATGGTACTGTGTCTCCCTCTGATGGTATCTGGGCCACAGTTTCAGGCAACTGAACATGCAGACATCTTGCGTTACAGAGGAGTTCTTAGCTCATGGATATATTTAGATCAGAGGTCCTAGGTTTAAAACCTACTACTCCATCAAAATGGGATTTGCTTTCCAGTCCTCTAGTGAATCAAGTCACAGGGACAAATTTTCAGAAGACAGAGGTTCTCAGCCAAAAACAGAATTGATTTTTTTTTTTTTCACCCCCACAAGGATAGAGGGACACTTAGCAGTCAGTACTTACCAGAAAATCTATAAGGACTTTAAACCTTTTAGAGTGAATTCCACCAAGCTGCTCTGAACATCCAGTTTGTCTCAAGGCTATAAAACTGCTATAAGAACCTATAATTTCCCTTAGTCCCTCAGGACTTCACAGAATCACAGAATCACAGAATGGCTGAGGTTGGAAGGAACCTCTGAAGATCATTGAGTCCAACCCCACTGCAGAACAGGTTCACCCAGAACATGTTGCACAGGATGGCATCCAGGAAGGTTATGAATATTTCCAGAGAAGGAGACCCCACAAACTCTCTGGGCAACATGTTCCAGTGTTCTGTCACCCTCACAGTCCCTTGACAGCAGATTTAAGGTTTGAAAGTCTTCCTAGTTACCTACAGCTTGTAATTGATCCCCTGACAACCCCAAAGAAGCTTGGCAGCCACCATGTGCTGCTTTAGTGTCCTTCACACACCGTATCCTACTTATCTTTGAATCACCACTTCATCACAACTGGCTGCAAAGAGAAGTTTATTTACAATAATCTCAAGATTATTACTTTGTTCAAAATCCAAGTATTTAAACTCTCTCTCTAAGCCAGAATTAGCTCAGCACAACATCGTAAGGGACTAGTTAAGTTTGTTAAGAAAAATGAACTGTGTGCATTTGCTGGTGACCAGAAGGCTTAGCCATGAAGTGTTGAACCTTAGAAGAATGAGCCCCTTAATATCCACTTGAATATTTTTCTGTAATTAATACTTCTCAGCAGGCCATAATAGGAAATTTTCACTGAGAATTCTGTTCTCATTCGCAACTCAGTTGTTTTGGCTATGCTGAAAAGCAAAGGTATGCTGCGGACAACATTGCTTTCTTCCATGTACAGAAGAAATTATGTTTATCTAGTGTTAAAAATGCTGTCTTCTTTTTTGATGGAAGTACAGCATTTAGTAAAATTTCTTAAGGTATTAAAAACAACAGAATAGTAATAATTTTAGCATAATGAAAACACTTAGTAGTCTAGGATCTGAGGATAAGGATGAAGCAAATATTTCTTGTTACAGGAATCATCATCGGTATGTTCCCAAGGAACAAAAAAAAAAAAAATGGGATTAAGATTAGCAGCTTTGCCATTGATTTCCATAAAGTCCATCATACTTTTTATTATTTTTGAGGAAGTACCATTGAGCTTCAGACAGAACAACAACATCCTAGACCTGCTGCCTCTAGGTCTGAAAACTTTCATCAAATCTGAATCCATATTACTCCTTGAAAAAATAAATAAAATAAATAAATAAATAACACCAAAAATAACCTTATAACAAAAGACTGATACTATTAAGAGGAGATTGGAATTCTAGAAATGTCTCCGCAGGAATCAAGACTAGTGCTCTTTTATTCTGCTGGGGGCATTGATACAGAAATTCACAGGAAACTGTCTAATCAGAAGTAAATGCTCCTTCTGCAGAGCATTATTTTGTTTCTCTAAGCTATGTGTTCATGGAAGGGTGACTGCCTGGTGCTAATGATTAAGCCCAGTGGGGCTCAGCCTCTTCATTTTTGTACCCATACAAATTTCCCAGTGAAGGCGGAGCCTCCTTTAGAAAATTCACATAGATTGCTGCAAGCATGTATGAGTCTACTTTTCTTTGCCACTTCACACAGACCCCACAGAATTAGTTTATTGATCACTTTATTGAAAAGCAGTCTGATGGTGAATGTTTTTATATTTTGCAGGTGACATAAGCTTGTTTTTCCCCTGCTATGAGGGAGAGGAACTCCCTTGACTTATATTTAAGCCTGGCTGGCAGTTCAGTGACTGCAACTAATGCAGAGCTCAGCACCTGATGGGCATCTGTGGGTCTGGGACACTGTGTTTAGGTATGGGGTCCTGGATGACTCAAAGCATGGGCAGAACAAGACAATGCCTGCAAATTACCATGGTCATTTATTTCCTTCATCACAACATTGACTATCTGGCTTCTAGTCTGGCTTCAGCTAGTACTGATTTTAGCTGCCTGTGAGTTGAATCCTGCAATTAGATATTCACAGCAGCCTGACCATCACTGTGTTCCTGGCAAATGACACTGTTCTCTGCAAAGCACCAGAGACATCTGCAGATGGAAATGTGTTCCAGTTAAGGTAAGATTTATCTCTTGGTTTGAGATCTCCCTCAAGTCCGCTGATGCTTACTGGGAGAAACTGTTTCTTTGGAAAAGGGTAAGTCCAGGGAGTCCTCACCTAACACACAGTATTTTTAAGCTTGAGGGATAAGACCTGGATTCCTTCCCTGGCTGGGCCACCAGTTTGGATGCCTCTCTAGAGATATCTGATACTCAGCTAATGATGGCAGTATTTCTTCTGCAGTTTGAGTTACTTTGGATAAAAGTTTATCTATATCCTCCTCTCTCTAAATTAAATAAACTTAATTTTATCTTCTGTATGACAGGCACCAGTAGGTTTAACTTGTGAACAATTTTGTGATGATCATAGGCTGATATTTGAAAATGTAGGACATAGTAATGATGACAGGCACGGGCAATGAACTTGTTCTGGCAGGGCAATAATAAAAGTCTTTTGTGTCTTCCAGTCATTTGTTCTGCAAAAGGTAAAAGTACAGGAGCATTGTGTAGGGTACAGCTGATGATTTTTATTTTTTTTTATTTTTTGCACATTAACATTTGCTAGGCTACCAACCCCATCTGATTAACCTATTGCATTAAAGTGATAGAAGACCAAGGTACACATAGGAAGTAAAAGAACAGCTACAAGAAGATGATCATTTTGGCAATTGGGATGAGCTAGTTTAGTTTTGCTCAGATAAAAGGTTATGAAAATATCACATCAGGTAGCTTTTGAGTCAAAATACCACCAAGAAGAAGGGACTGGTCAGAAACTACCGGGGCCCTTTGGGCCAAATACCAGCAAACACTTTCAGTCAGGGAGACATAGGGAGTTAGGCTGCCAAACTAGATCTCAGCTTTTCTGCTTAGAGCGTACCATATCCTCTGGTTTTAGTCAGAACAAGATATGCCAGGATCTGAGGAGAATATGTGTCCCCACTGGAAATCACAGGAGTTGACTATTCACTCAGTGCACCAACATGTGCAAATTTATCCTGTCACTTTTTCTGCTGCCATCTCTGTCTCTTTCATACACTCACCAAAATAAATAAATACATAATTAAAAATAAATTATGTGACACACATAATAATCTCAGCTTTTGAATATATGAACTGTATGATAACACAGGGCAGAAATGGCTTCTGACAAAGGCTGTCTTGGTAAGAGCAAAGTATTGTTCTGTGCACGGAGGCCATTAAGCCATAGGAAGGCATGCATATGGGGGCACTAGGCAGGCTTACACATTTGGAAAGAGAAGTATGTACAGGCTGGCTTCAAGGGAAAAGCAAAGAAAGCAAACCCTAGAAATATAATGTGAAAATTTCCAAGATGCATAGCCCAGGAGACCACGGTTGCTATAGTGTAAGATGGCACTGCTGCTTTCACAAGTAATGATTAAGATGAGCTCCAATCTAGATATGAACCCTTGAATTACTGTGCATTGTCACAGTGTCAGTGCCTAAGCAATCCACCCACTCATGCTTTATAGATTGTACAAGAACAAGGATCACATTGGTCTGTTTCAAACCCCTGAACAGTTAATCTAACTGAGGTTTTTAAGGTTTTAGCAGGTCCTTCTAATAGCTGCCGTGGTAGTGTGCAGTTAACCTTTATTGCCATGAGGGCCCTATTAAGAATGAGTTATGTTCATCTCCTTTAAGGAAGGAAGGATTATGTTTCCAGATGTGTTGATACACTTGACATATGCCCTGTGATTGCTGGGACTCTCAGGCACCAAAAGAGTGCTGTCTTCACAAGTCTGCAATTTTTGTTTACACAATGTACACACGTTTGTAATGGTAATTTGTGCACAGCACTCAGAAATTGAGTGATGAAACTCCAGAGAGAGAGAGAGATTGAGCGAGGCGGTAAGACTGCACTGTATGTAACACAGCATACTGAAAACCCATCCTCACAAGCACAGGCTATGTAAAACTGGTTTCCTTTTGCTTGTTCCAATTAGAATATCCATAAACATTTTCAGTTGTTGCTATCATCACATCAGTTTGAACACATAGAATAGCTTGATTTGTAAGTATATGCAATTATATTTGTGAATGAAAGCATCGAATTTGGTTCATTTAGGCTAGTAGATGCACATTGTGTCTTGCTGTTCACCATTCAGAAAGCAGCAAGGCAATTGCGTGACTGTTGATGTTGCAGTTGTTAACACTAATAATTACTCATCCAGAAATCCATACCCAAGCCAAGGGATTTTTTACCTTACTCTTTTTTTAAAAAAATAAAAATAAAATAAAATAAGAAATAACATTCTCATCCTTCCTTCTATGAGAAGAAATATGGCTACATCTGCTCTGTAGGCTGAGGAGTCTGGGAGTGACCTGAACCCCAGAGTCCTGCTATCTCATCTCCGTATTTCTTCTGTAGGATACATAATGTAAACCCAAGTTCATGCAGCTGGCATCTCCCATTCCTTGTATGCTTCATGGAAGGATTCTGAGGTATCCTCTGTGCTTAACACCAAGCACTTAACAGTTCCAAAGAGCAGCCAAGGTATACAATGACTGCAGAATGAAGCATGGGGTATTAGGTAACATTCATCCAGGAAGAACACATACCCATCTTCAGACAGGGGAGGACCAAGGGGAAGATTTCATATGGGTCATCACTGAGTTAGGCATGAGATCCAAAGTTAATGTGGAGGTATAGCAAATTTGGCCTCCATTCTGGCCTTGGCCAGCTGTTCCTCAATAACACAGTAGGGACCTCAGCAACCAATAGACACTATGAGTTGGTTTACAAAGAATACATTTTGCAGACAATCTGTTTTTCAGATGGCTATGTAATTTATCTTAGTTCAAAAATATTTTCAGACAAAGAGCAAATATGCTTTTAGAAATCTGGATCAGCCCACAATGTGCTAAACAAAACAAAAGAGGGAGCAGGAAATAAATGTGTAATAAATCCCTTATTGATGGTACCTGATCAACTGAGATAAGCATTAGAATAGGATCTTGAAGGTAGACCCTTTTATGAAAATGATGGTCCTCCACTATTCAAGTACCATATTTCTATTTATATGTCCACCTCGTCACTTCTCTGTATCTCTTCCTTGTTTGTTCATTCTGGCTTGGTTTTATTTTAGTCATTCTAGTTTGGTTTTATTTTAGTCTATGTAGACAGAACATCTGTGCTCCTACAAACTGCTGCTGTACCACAGAATAATGTATGGGTAACAAGCCTGCTTGGGATGGCAGAATCAACGTCAGCTGCCAAAGGTGCAGGCCCATCAATCTCTAATGCTCCCAAGTAAGAACACTGAACCAGCAGCCCAACCAAGCAGCAATGCCATTCCTGAAGTGTAGTGGTGAACAGATGACTCAAATGAATCCATGCTTCCAGAGATGCTTCTGAAGTGAAAGTATTGAGAGCAAAATATTTCTTCATGTACCCAATTATTTTCAGCTGTGTGTACTTCACTTCTGCAGCATTAGCCCTGTTTGAACATCACTGTAGCAAGATAGTATTGATAATATCATATGGCATATTTTGAAACTAAAACAATGAGCTGATATCAGGATTGGCATCCTAGGGCTTGCAGGTTACCTTCACATATATATGACACCAGTCATATGTTTGCTGTGCCAGGGCTCCAAATGGAGTGAATGCAAAACAGCTTGGACTTGGAGGCTTTGTGAATAGGTTATCCCCACTGAAGAGCTTTACTGTCTCACAAAGCATACCTATTCAGAGTACAACTGTTATAAATTCTCTGCCTAGATTTGTCCCCAGAGTCCCTCTGAAATATAAAGCTGGTCTGTGGGGTAAACAGCAATGACCTGAAACTTGGAGCACGGTGCTGAGCTGTGACCACAAACAAGCCACTTACAGCTTGGTCTGAAGTCATTTAAGTTCTCATCAACAGGAATCAAAAACTTCTATTTTTCCTTTCCTGTCTGCTATTATGGGTATAATTAATACTATTTCATAAAATCATAGAATAATTTAGAGCAGAAGAGACCTCTGGAGATCCTCATATGGAGTCTGATTTGTCATACATAAGTAATTAAACCCACATCTTTTTTAGGTTCAAGCTCAACAGAGACAATAATGTCTTGCACTGCCCCAACACACAAAAACCCTAACCTAAATTACATCTTACTACAAATAGTGAATAAATAAAAACAGGATACAGGAACAAAATAGTCTAAGGGGATTTACCTGGAAGACTTTATACTTTTTAAATTTATATTCCATCTCCAAACCCTACTATTTTTGTCTCACTCTGTCACTTGGAACGATATTTACATGTCAATGCAAAATCTGTAGTTGTAGTATAGGGCAAAAATCCCATACCTTATTGTGCCTAAACTGACAATACCCAGCAGACAAACTGAAAAAGGCTGAATAACATAGCTCACAAACAGCAACACTTAACTCTTGTATGAACTGAGAACATGATTGAAAATTATAAACCTGACTGACTTGTATGAAGATTAGCTACTCAAGAGAACGAACGTGAGAGAAAAAGTACCATACAGCTTACGTGCTGAGTCAACAAAAGGAATCCAAGCCTGTTTAATTGAAATTACCTTCTGAAATCAACGTAAAAAGCCCATCTGGTTCATTTTATTTGAAAGCAAGTAAAAGCTGGGGGATCACAGCAGTTCTGTCATCCTCCAGTTATAGACAGGCATATCTCAGCTGTGTGAACCTCTGCCCCTCTGCCTTGCAGTATCCTCTCCACTCAGAGGCATGTAACGATGGATCTCCTCCCACTGGGGTGATGGAGTGCTTGGAAAAGTCCAAGGAAATGTTCAGACAAAAGGTATCTAAGAAGTTTATGATTCTGCAATATATCGACGGAAAGGTCAAAGGCATATGGCCATTTTACTGATTGATCAACAGATTACAGGTCTGATTGCAAACGGTCTAAAGAATATGATCTCTCCTGATTATAAGACTGCTGCAAATGATGTGAAAGAGTATTAGAGAATGTGAGCTCACAAATGCTATTTTTTGATTCTTCTCTACCTCAGCTCCACTTCGGATTACAACACTGAGTCGTATCCTTTGCTTTACTTTAAACCTTGTGACATTTGTGGTTTTCCTTGTAGCTCTGTTGGACAAGAATTGCATGAACAAAGGCTTGAGAATTTAGACATTTAACAGGCTGTTAAACATAAAAAACGATCAAAAAGTCCCCATGCCTGTGGGACTGGCAGCATACACTGACCCTAGTCTATGATCACATCTTCCTACATCTGTCCTAGGTATCTGAAAGGGGCCACTGATATAGATATTTAGCTAAAGATACTTTTGGCTAGGCCAGACTCCAGATGCTATTGGAAGTTTTGGCTGGCTCAATTTCTATGAAAACCAAGAGTCATATTCAAGTCTGCTAAGCAGATTTTGGATGGTGATTTTAAATTATGGCTTTTAAGAATTTGCCCTATTCTAAGCTTCCCTCTCCAAACTGTGTTGGCAAGTCCTTCTTCCATAGTGCCTTCCAGAGAGACCAGGTTAAGGTGCATGTTGATAAACGAGTGGTTGTTCTAAAGCAGAACACACATGCATATATGTATCTTCCACATTTAACTATAGCTCTTCCATTTTTACCTCTTACTCTGTTTTTAATTCCTAAGACAAAGATCAACTGTCTTACATACTTGCCATGTGTGAATCTGAACAGTGAAGTAATCCTGAGTGATCAGGTGGGAAAAAAAAAAAAAAAAAAAAAAAAAAAAAACAATAACACAAATATCAAATAATGATGAGGATTAATAATTTGATTAAATTCCAGTCCAGTCATCTCTCTCTCCAACAAGCTCTGAAGTGTATTTCTGATGCTAGAATGAGCATAATTCATTTGCTGAATAGAAGTGGGTTTAAAGCATATGTTCTAACATATCCCTGTCTAATGACCACTACCAGTATTCCATAGTAGAACCAAGTTTGTTTGTTTGTTTTTTCCTTTTTTTCCTGAACAAAAGAAAAAGAAAAAAAAATCAAACAAATGGTGAAGCTTTTCAGAGTTTTTGGTTAACTTAAAGTATAACCCCTCAGTTTTAACCTGAATATACTGTAATATTATTTTCACCTCAACACAAAATATTTTGTTCTGTTTTCGAGTAACTTGCTCTTTTTAATACTTTTTTCTTTATTTTAGGCTTTTGTTTAAAATGAAAGAAAATGTTCAAAGTAAAAAGGAAAAAAATAATTTATAAAATGAAGAAAATTCTATTTCTAGAATTACATTACTATACTTGCTTTTTTTGTATACTTGCTTTTTTGTCAGTAAGTTTGACACAAATAAGCAAAATATTTTGTTCTCCCTGAAATCTGTCTATGATTATTTTGGCAAATCCACTATACAACAAAGCTTTTCAAGTGTTATTTTATGGTTCATTGTATCCGTTCCTCTTGAACATTAACACAAGAATACTTGTGCTCATAAGAAAGCTTGAGTGGCGTATGAACATGCTGCTTGTGTTGGAGTTGCCATCACAAAAGTTGCTTGGGACTTATACAAATAGCATGCAGTAAAAAGCACAAAGTAACTGCAGTGATCACTCACCAAGTAGTGGCTAGCCAGTGAGAAATACGCTGCTGAAACACCTGCACACCAACCATTGATTTGATCATTTCAAACAACGAGAAAAGCCTGTTTGTAAACACACACTAAAAAGAGTGCCTAATCCATCAAATAAATTGTTTGCTGCAGATGGTTCCCCCAGCGCTATCTATAGGTGTGCAAATAAAAACAGACGACCATATAAGCATGGCACACAGACCTATTGGGTTGTCTTGTCTACCTGTTTATCATCAGTCAGGGAGCCCCAGCATCCACACGTGAGCCAAGAGTACTCATAGACTTCTGATTGATTCTGGCAAGGTTTCACTTTTGTCTTTTCTGCAGGAGTTTTTCTTATCCTGTGGGGTCTAGTAGTTACTTGCAGCCTCAGGATCTGCAGCATGAAATGATAAGGAGCCAGGAAAAGTAAAAAGAATGTTTTTGTTTTTGTTTTTTTTAAGAGTGTGGTTTCAAAAAAAAAAATGGGGGGGGGGGGAAGGAAGAAAGGCAGACTGAAAATTACATTATATGACTAGCTGACACCAAACTATAAAAAAATGCCATCCAATACTAACCTTAAGAGACAGAAAGTTAACAAATTTGAGCCAAGAAAGTTCTTGAAGAAGCTGCTACATGTTGTCCTTCAGGTTGCCTGTGAGCACAAACCCAACGGCAGTGGCAGCTAACATAAACCTACTCCTACTGATAAAGCTTATAAGATATCTTGTGCTAGTCTACTTGCAGCTTTGTGCACCTCCTCTTACAGAAGTCAAACAGGGGATGCACAAAGAAGGCATAACAGAAGTCGATAAGGAATATAGTGGAAAGGTTTAAAAGCTGACTGGTTTTGTGCTGTCTAGTGCCTGTGGATCATTATGGTTGGTACTGAATGCAGAATCTTGAGGCACCACCATACTAGTTACGCTGTGAACACCCAGGGGCCACCAAGAAAAAGGCTACAGGCATTTAAAAAATCTTAGATCTGTGTTCATTAGGCATCATCAGTAAAAGCCAAGGCTCTGGCTGTAGTCAGTGAAGCTCAATAGGCAGGGCCACAGGGTTCTCCAGCCTACCTGGGATTTGAAACACCTCCAGGGGTTTCCTTGTTTCCCTTTACATAGTCCACCAGAGCCATTAGTTTCCTAATTGGGGTCCCTCAGTTAGGTATCTAAAGTTAGACAGGATAAATGTGTCCATGATGAAATGAAAGAACCAAGATTTTGAATTTCAAAAACTCAAAGAAAACTCAGTGTTGAGATATATTCTAACAAAATGATGTATTAGTCAGAGGTAATCAGCAAAACCCCAGCACTCCTGTTGTTTAAAATTAAGCTCACAAAGTCATTTCCAGGCATGCCATGAGGAAAAACCCTGCACAGGAACAGACTAATCAATCTGGGGCATCAGCCTTGTTGGTTCCCAAGTGTAAGGCACTTGCTGCCTCACTATCCCAGGAACAGAGGCTTCAGGCAAGCTGGCCATGACTGACCAAGACAGGGGGGAGCAGGCAGTGCAACTCCTTCATCTGGAGGTGAAGGGTGAAGCAGGAGTACAGGCTGGGGACACCATTCAAGAAACAACCAGTCCTCAGTGACAAACAGGCATAGAAAGACTCCGATTTCTATATGTACCCAGCATAATGAAGGCACCTTTTCCTGCCCTCAGTGACCACACCACAGTTATCCAGGACAGGGGACTAGACTACCTGATCTTTCCATGCAGCTACACCTCCAAAATATTCAGTCTGAAGCCAGCACATCATGCTGCAGCCTGACAGGCTGTGCACTGGGAGCAATTTAGACCTTGCTCCGCACATTTCACTGACCTCTAGTAAGCTTCCAGGTGGAATTCAAGGTGATGGTTTTAAACTACGCAGACATCCATGCTTTGAGACCTTTTTAGCTTAGAAATGCTGTCCTCCGTCCATATCATATGCTGACACTGTCTCTCAGGGAACCTGTGCCGAAAATGTGTGTCAGGCCTCACCGTTGTTTCTGCTATCATTCTGTGCAAGACATCAATTTTGTGCTTTCTCTAAAGCTACACCGAGTAGCAGTGGATCTATTCACAGGTACACCCCTTATTTAGCCCATGACTTGTAACTGATTGCTAAGGTGCCTAAGGCACAGAATGCATTCCTACACATATGTTCTAAAAAGAGCAAAAAATTAATAAAAGAACAGTTGTTTGCTGCTTTTGCTCATAGTTAACCACAAGCTTACTTTCCTCTCCCCCACCCCAGCACCTATGTGAAAACTGAGCTCTCACATCAGATTCCAGGTATTTGTGCTCGCTGTGGCATGGAGGCGCTTCAGCAACATGCATTCACCACTCAACTGCACTCCTTTCTTCTACACTCATCATGTTCAAAATTTAACATTAAACATCTAATGAAGCAAAGAGACATTGATTCCTTTGACTGCCTTCTTAAATATCCCTCACATCCTCTTTCTGTTCATCTGATTTCCATAGGATTTTCTGTCACTTAATAGACTCTTCGGCACTTGCTTAGAGGTCTCCTATGGGCCATACCATTTTCTTTCTGTTGCCAGAGAGCTCTTCAAAGCTTCTGTCCCCAGACTCAGCCCATTCCCTTCTGTAAGCTAAATTATAGCCATGGAGCTGAAGACCAGAAAGAGCAACTCACAAAGCCAAATTGTTTGCAGGCACATTGATTTGCGGTACTATGTTAAGAATAGACTGCTTCAGCATTATGTGAACAGATGCCTTTTGAAAGAGTAAGGAGAACATTTAGGCCAGCACTTTAAACACTAAACTGATAGGTGCTTTAGAAATGAGATAGAGGGGGAATGGTATCTTCTACAGCTGTTCCAAAGCCCAGCTCTCTGGATATTTGGGGTTCATAATAATGGCAGTTCAATAGCTCCCCTTCCCTGCATTCACAAGTGCAGGCAGAGCTGGCAGATGCCTTGCCTGTACATTAGGACACAGTGTGTTGACTTTTTTAGATCTTACCAGAGCAATCAATAGCCTGGAGACCTCCAACCAGCTGGTTATGCAGCTGTCTAATAACTGTCATATGGCTTCCTGCTAGAAGAGAAAGGGAGCTGAGGAAGATGGAGTGAGACTAATTAAAAAAGAAAAACATTGAATATGTTGCTTTTAACTTCCCTCAGCCAGGTAATTCAAATTCCTAAATTAGCACAAGATAATGGAAAAAGCCAGGAAGTGATCAGGGGCAATCAGTGAAATGGCATTAGAAATCTATCCAACGCCCATGCCTTCCATATCTTTCATTGCAGTCATGACCATTATAGTATTTTCAATCCTTCATGAAGTCAATTCTCAAAAAATAGGTGAGTGGCAGTGAAAGAAATAAATAGAAAGAGCTACTTTCCTCTTGAAGGTCCCCCAAATTCTACACACATTAGAGAGGAAGATTACATTAAAGTGGAGAGTGCATTGGAGTGAAGAGAGAAGCACTTTTTTAGCACTTCACAGTTGGAATGGGAGGGATTATGCCTAAGGATGTGTGGAGGTGCTGAGTTTTGGTCTATGGCTGAAACAGAAAACTTATGATATTAGCCACATTCTTTTTTGGAAGGTTGAAATTATAAGTACATTTGGGGTTCAACAGTACCTTTTTTCAGAAGTGAAAATTAAGGATTTGAAACATATTTGATTAAACAGAGTAGATTCAGAAAATGAATGAAAAGAAAGAGTGCAGTACAGCACGGCTGTTATGCCATTGCACTTGAATGGGGTTGAGGCTTCCTCTAACACTATTCAAAACAAGGATCTCAACCAAAGTCTACTTGTTTTAAGCACTGAACTGAACAACAGCTGAAGACATTCCTAACTCACTCTTGTCTTTTGAAGATGATGCAACAGTCCTTTAGATACTGGACTTTAGATAAGGCCTTTAGTCCTTTAGATACAGAGACCTGAAGTCTCTGTGACTTATAAATATAAATATATAAATAACCTTAATCTTTTGGATAAAAGCAGGTTTTTATTTTGTATCTTGGAATATTTAAGGCAGACACTAAGTGGTTCCACTTTGATCTTCAAAAGGACAGCTCAATTCAGAACATGTGCTAGCAAGCAGTTGGGCCACTGTCCTAAGGGACAGATTTACTTAAAGTCCATACATTCTCAAAGAAACAGGGATTGGTGTGGACAAGTCTTATGACTCTGACAGCCTACCCAGTTATGTTTTAAAAGGACAAAAGAACAGATCCTCCCACCTTATTTTTGCGGATGTTACTTAAATCAAAACGTTTATTTGTTAAAAATTATATGGAGAAATATGTATGGATTTGTTATTAATTTTAAATGGACCTATTTTTTTTAATATTTTTTTTAATATATAGCATCTTTGTGTGTGTGTGTGTGTGTATGAACCCACAGAGTATTGTCTACCTTTAATTACACTGAAATCCCCAGATCCAAATTAGATCAGATACAGATTGCATTCAAAAGAAGAAAAGAAAATTTTGGAGTATTTAAATATCTGTATAATATCTGAAAATCTGTTCCCAGGAGATTTCAGACCATGATGGAAGAACCAGATATTTAAAAACCCTAATGATAAGTACTGAAAAAAAAAAAAAAAAAGAGAGAAAAAAAAAAAAAGGCAATTTACTTCTTTCAAAATAACTTGAACCTCAGAAAACATTTTATAAACTCACTGTTTACAAAACTTCAGCATTGGCGTAAATCCATTTCCAAGCAAGAAACAAGGGCCTGTAGGCAGCTTACTAGGTCTTCACATTCAGATAGCTCATTTGTCAGTTATCTGGGGAGTGGAATCAAGGACCAGAGAGAAGGCATGGAGGAAAAAGCAAATTTCCTTTTTAAAAGTTAAATTGAATTCATGCAGTGTCTTCATGCATTTTACAATGAAGTGAGAGAGGATGAATTAAGTTATTTATGGTCAAGCCCAAATATAAAATATGCTGTCTGGCATTTACCTCATCTTCCCATCCCTTGAAGTAACTTGCTTTACTTCAGTGTAAACAGCACTGAGTGAACTCACTGCAAACCTCAGAACCAAAGGCTCCACAAAGGTCTGTGCTCAAAAACAGAGCAGAACATTAAGCAGGAGATGGAAACAATATTTATCAATTACGTATGCCAGGAAGGTACACAAAAGACCGCCCTTTTGGTGATTCTGAGATCCTCAGGGTGTTTGAAGAAAAGGTGCAGGTGTGGGTGCATGCAGGGGTGAGAGAAGGGAACAAGCTGGGGTGAAGCCTTCTTCTCAGGACTCTACAGATGAAAATATTTTCAGGATTTAAGATCTAGGGGTTAGTGTTAATTTTCCTCTAGAAAACTGGGGCTGGACCAGGTTGGAAATACTTGGCAATATTTCAGCCCTGAACAGTAAAATATCATGAGGCAGGATGCATAAAATAATGAGATTTAAGATATTTTTTAAAAGAGGTTCTTCTGATTTTTTTCTACCTTTGGGACACATAAACTCAGATTGCATTTTCCAGTTTTCCTCTACAAATGTGAACTATAAGGACTCTTTTATTGAATTATTTATTCTTAACTGAGGACTGATATTTGTGCAGCAGCTCCACCTACAATCCCCAGCTCCCTCCCCATTACTATACCACCAAATATCACAACTTCAAGATCACCTTTTTAATTTTCTTGGAAATCATCCATCCTTTTTCTCAGCAGCAAGGCAGTAGCATTTACTCTTCTCTGTGGGTTTGCTCCAGACTGTCCCAGCTCGCTTTCTTACGTATAATTGACTTTCTATTGCCTCCATTACTTCAAAGACTAAATCATGACACTAGAAGTATGACTATTAATAGAAAATAAAAAGAATTCCAAAACAATTGTCAATTCTTGGACTATTATTTTTTTTGCTGAGAAAGAAGTTTGTGGGATTTATTTATTTAATTATTTCTTTATTCTGCTGGTATAAATACAAAACACAGACATTGAAAAGGAATAATAATGAAAGGCTGCTCCCTGGGTGCCTGCAAACCTTTCTGAAATTAGATCACAAAGGCCCAAAGTCTCCTTTGCAGTACATCAACATAGCCCCTTTGAATCTGATGGTGCTGTGTACATTTACACTAGCTTTGAATCCACCTAACAACATAGACAGGATAGCCTGATGAAGAACTGTATATGGAGGGTCTGGGTATAAAGTTGATGATAGGGAGTATAAGTGGTCCCAACCCTCTGTTCTACAATTTTCTTCCCTTCCACCAGTATCTGTAACACCTCATTTCAAAGCTGGAGGTGAAAGGAAGGCTTCATTGTGGCTCTTGAAATTCTTTCTTGTTGTTTTATTTACTCTTACCTACTCCTGTCATAGAAATTTGTTGCTCCTGTCAGGACACATGGCATGAAAAGAAGCCAATGAAATCTGATGCAGGAGGACCTCAGGAGAAATGGAAATGGAGAAAAAACATCCAATGCAGAGTGATCAGTATACTCCTGGGTATTGAATATTTGATGACACTGCCTGTTCAAAAGAAGAATTAGCTTTGCTTATTTCAGTCCATAAAAGTGCTTTAATGGGTTGAGAATAATTTGTGCTGAGATCCTCTCTCTGTAATAATGTGCTGTTGGGAAGAGATCTGCATTTTCTCTCTATTCTTGCCCACCCCCTCACACATATATACCTATATAACGTCTGCCAAGATGTTCAAAAAATGCAAAGAGTGATTGCATCAATTTTGCAGAGTGCAATATTTCTTTCTTTAGAAGAAAGAAAGACCCACTATATTATTTCTTCTTGAAAGAGAGACAATGAGCCTCATTAGATGTATCAGTGGTGGCTTCTCCATCTCTAATATTCCTAAAATTGCCAGCACATAAAAATACCCCTTGCAAATTCACTGGCAAGAGCTAGCAGAGAATGCATTGTATCTATTTGCGTCTAACTGATAAAGGTAGTGTTATGGTAGGAACAGCAAGCAAGAGTGTAACAAACCAGCTCTTCATCTCTACATTAAATATAAGTTTCCAGTTTTGCATTAAGAGTTCTGGAAAATATCAGGGCTGCAGGAGAATTTCAAGTGCAAAGTTCTTGTGGCTTTCCTACAAGCATTTTGCCTAAATAAACTTCTTCTTCTTCTATTTTTAATTCGGTTGGAAATATTTCTGTGTGTTCATTATCTGAGTGAATCTAAGTACTGTAAAAAGAAACTCCAGTTTCTTTAACTTCTTGTCAGCGGTGATGGTTTTGGAAGTTTCTGCCTGAAGAAAACCCTAATAGACTCCCTAGAAATTCTGTGATGCTACCCAACAATAAAAAAAGAATGTGTTCTGAAAACGATACATGTCAAAGTGGTACTTCCTTCATAGGAAGCTGAATTACGAGTGGTTTACAGTCATATCCTAAATCTTTTCAGTGATAAATGTCACTTACTTTTCCCTTCCAGTATCTCAGAGCCAATCCATATGCAAGAGAAAGCACTGAAAAATACCTGACTCACGTATCATCATCAGAATTATTAACTGAGATTCAGCCGCCATGCCAAACTTCACCCTAAGTCAGTCATGTGAAAACCCTGTAAGAAAATGAGCATTTATTGGGGACAAAGGACAGAACTTCATTCTGGAGAGTTAACACAATACAGAATTTGTCTTGCACAATTTGCATGGCTGGCAAGGAAGGTACATAGAAGAGCTACTTCTACAGCTGTTAAGCATGCAGCCTTGAGGTGAGTATCTCTACAAGAGACTGACCACGGGACCTCTGAAGATTTCAAATAAGTTGAAATTTAAACCAAGCATCTGATTTTCCTTTCTCTATGGTGAGTCTGTGATCTAATCGGGCTCTGTTGGCAGGAATATCAGCAAGGGCACTGGGTGATCCTTTCATTAGTACAGATGTCTCAGCTTTCCAGGAAACAAAAGACAATAAAAACACAACAGAACATATGTCCTACTTCATATTTCTCCTATCCAGAATAATTGTCTGTATACTTATCAGCTGGAATAGTAATAGTTGTACAGTAATTACCGATGTAGAAACAGTAGCATAGTAGCTTTTCGGTCATGGCCTTCTTGTGCTTCCCTCCAACAAGCAATGTCTGAAAAATGGACAACATGAATTTGAGGGCATGCACAATAAGTAGAATTGCTACCAGAATTAAAAGAAAATAATGAATGGGAGCTTAGTACATTTCTATATGTATTTCCTCCACTGATCCCAGTCAGTTTAAAGATAAGCTTCTATAAGCACATTTCTCAATTGCAGATTTTCTTTTTTTGGTCAAAAAATAACAAAAAATATATTGATCTGAAAGACCTTGAGTTCTGCACACAGTAGTGACAGTTAAAGAGTGTCAAAGGGATCAGGGTCATACCAACTTTGGGAGTGCTGCCAAACCTGAAGAGTGAAAACACCTTAATTTGCCATAGAAAAATCTGTTTCTGAGAAAAAGAGACAGTTCGTGATATTAAACCTTTAGAAGATGAGGCACTAGTGTCCTGACTGACAAAAAATCCAGATTAGGTGTGGGCATAAAGAGTTGAAGAGGAGCTATATAGAGAGGAGCAGTTGAAAGCAGAATGTTGGTCAGCACGGCTCCTGCTTTGACAGAGCTAAATGATTCTGAGGATCAAAGTCAGTGGTGTATTCCTGTACTGAAGCACCTGGACCTCAAAGAGATGTAGGCAGAGGTGGGCATAGCAGATGAGGAATGAGGTGCATAGGCTGGGGCTGTGAAAAGATAAATAGTGTGACGTTTGTTAGGACAGCCTCCCCGTGTGTAGCCACTACAGTCAGCCTCCCATAAGCAGTAAGATCATTTGCAACTACTTTATAAACATAGGAAAGCATTAAAAATTATACTTTCCCGAGAGAATTGTCCTGACTCTTGTATCCACAGTGTGGTAGATTCTGTTTTGCTGCCTATATCCTGCACTTAATGAACAAATCACCCTAGCGTGAGATACTACTTAACTAGTCAATATAGGCAATATAGTAATGAGCATAATTAAAACACCTTATGGCATATGTATTTCTCAAACAAAAGCCAAGGCTGAGCAATAGAGGCTGCTGGAAGAAGAGAGAAACAGCCTGCCTCTTTGTGAGAACGTTCTGGTGGAGAACAGCATGTAGAGACAAAAAGAGCTCTGATAAACTGATCTGATTATATGTTGCACCAAGAAAGCATGAGACTGCCAAAACTGCTAAGGGTTTTGCATGCTGCTTCCATAACCCATGGTAGCCTGGCATTCTAACCAATGACATCTTTATTTTCTGTATCTTGATTTCATATTAGAGCACATTGTTATTTGTCTCTTAAATGTATTTGTCTGAGGAGATTATTTATGAATCTCATCTCTGTTGACAGGAAATTTCCCCTTTTGCTTCCAGATGGATTTATAGTATCACCATGGCAGGCTGCCCAGCCTGGTCAAGAAGTTTAGTGGGCAAGATAATACTCAAAAAAAACCACCAAAAACAACAACAACAAAACAACCTCCACCCACTCCCCACCAAGAAAAAAAAAAAAAAAAAAGAAAAGAAAAAAAAAAAAGAAAAAAAAACCTACTGGCAAGCTCTCTAAATCTAGACTCAGTCCAATTAAACGAAAATCAACAAGGGACTGGGTGGCATATGGATTCGGTAATGGCTCACACAGCCTTTCTTCTCCAGGGGGTTGGGTTAAAGGAGTAAGAGAATGATTCACCATGGTTTGTACTTAAAGTCACATGCACAAGTCACAAATAGAGCTCAGGTTGGAAAATAGCTACAGCAAGCACAGATGTTTTTCTCTATAACTGCACAGCAGGGAGAAAAAAAGACACCATTTCCAATCCTGAAGTTTGAAAAGCCATGATCATTCCCTACACTTTAACTCCAGCCTTGCCAGCTTGTGAAGACAAGAAAACAAAATGCAAGAGTACTGTTGGTTGTGCTACAAGATTACAAGGTGCTATAGTTACAAATCTTCTTTCTGGGACATCAAAAGTGATGCTGATAAACCTTGCCGCCTGTACCCAACACAGGGCAATTGAATAATTGAGGTATGTCAGACCTCCCACCATCCCTGAGAGATGACAGTTTGGGTTGCCTAAACAGGATCTGGTAGAATGGGGGACTGGAGGGATGACACCGGTCAGAACTGCCTATTTGTTTCCTGCATTGTGATTCTCTTTGCCTTTTATATTTACAATGCATGGAAAGATGCCTTGGACAATGACAATAAGGCAGCCTTTCCACTCTTTGAAGGACTTCTCACTGGATGTCAGGCATGGAGCAGATTCAGCACCTGACAAAAAAGACACCAGCACTGAGGGAGCTGGCAGAAAAGTGGTAAGAAAATGCACTTCTCACTGCTGTAACCCAAAAAAGCAAGCTACTAAGAAGTCTGCCTGAACAAAATGATGATCTGTACTTAAACATCATGCTCCCTCAAGGACCTTAGGTATCATTAGTGGAGAGCAGGAGGCAGCATCCTGAAACAGTGAGGGGTGGTGAACTGCTTCTCCTGCATTGTTAAGTTCAGAAAATAATAAGGAAATGCATACATCTTAAATTTTCAATCTCAGTACAGGCAACCCAAGAGAAATAGTTTGCTATGCTACAAGTGTGCATTTCATGTGTGTACATGTAAGGGTTTTAACAAGGGCAATGCATTCATTATTTTCATAAACTCATAAGAAGAAAAAATAAAATAAAATAAAAAATAAAAACTGTTTCCTACAGTAGTATCATTTTGTAGAAGCACCATTTTAATGATGGGCTTGAGATCCCAGTGCTGAGCACCATTCAAAATCAGTCCAATAATCATCTATTGATTACATTTTGCCTTTCAGTTCCATAAATAAGAAGAAAGGACACTGTTTGGGAAGCACTATAGTAGGTAACTTAATGTTTGAGACACTGAAAAAATGCACTCACTATGGCAATGATTATTCATGTGAGTGTACTGAATAAGGAATAATTATCTATATTCAGTACAAATAAGTTTACTGGTCTACACACTGCAAAATGGAAGATACTGATAAAAGCAGACGGAAAGAAGCGCTAAAAGCCCCTAAATATGCAGCAGCCTTTAGAAGCATATTTTTGTGTATCACAGTCAGCATGTGAAATTTCACCTTTCCTGCCAGAATGCTTTACTCCACCTGGGTAGTAGGAAGGAATAAGCTCTTTGATGTCAAAGACGAAAACAAGGTTTTGGCAAGTTTAAGCCTTTGTTGTTGTTGTTCTTGTGAACTGTCATGGGGCTCTGGGACAAACATTATTCAGAGTTATTCCAGCAATGTTTTCTGCTGAAATAATACATGTTACGGGCTGTTTGAGTGTTATCTACTGTAACCACTTACAGACAAACACTATCAGTAAACCATTATTCAGGTTGCGTGAACAGTGATCTGCAGAGTGTGCTGTTGTTTCTGATCTCCAGCTGGCCAACATGTGTTGCCAGCCAAAGATTAATGCCAGGAAGACAATATCAGCTTGCCTGACCTTTTGCTTGTCACAGGCCATTCAATTTTAACCATTTGCCCCTGCATTAGGTCCAATAACACATGCTTGACTAAAGCATATCTTTCAGGAAGGCATCAAGTCTTGATCTGAATATAGCAGAAAATAGGAAATACATCTCTTCTTTTGTAATTTTTCCACTGATTAATTCACCATACTATTATATTTGTCCCTCATTTCTCATTTGAATTTGCCTGGTTTCTAGTTCCAGCCATTGGTTCTTGTAATACTTTTCTCTGTTAAGCAAAGTGCCTCCTCACATCCAGTCTTTTCCCCATGAAGGTGTGACCTTTAATCACCTCACCTCACTTTCTGCTTTTTAACTAGTTTACCAGCTCCAGCTCATGTGGGATGCCCTGCCCTGTTCAGAAGTGCGTCCAGGTCCTTCCTGAAGCCCCTGCTGCCCAAGCTCCTGCTTGCAATTCCACACCAAGACTGAATTCCTATGTAGATCTGACTCTGTTTTGAGCTGGGAACATACCCAATTGATCCAATGAAAACTGATTGCCCTGTGTGGCTACCAAGCCATCATTTTTACCACTCAAAATTACGTCTCTTACGATTTTGTTATTATTGTTATCATTATTATTATTTAATGTCACACGGTTGATGAAAATGTCAAACAGAAGTGGATTTAATAGTGAACCAACCTTCTGGTACTCCATTTAGAAACACCCTCACTCATTGATATCTCCTTACTGATAGCTAGCATTAAAAATTGTCAGATAGCCAGCTTTCGTCTCTTTAACATTCACTTTATGATATTGCATAGCGCTTTTTGTTAAAATAATTTCATGTGGTACTGAGTCAAATGCCACACAAAAGTCTATTATGCCTGTGCAATTTCTCTCATCGACCAAACTTATAATCACATCAAAAATGAAATTAGGTTTCCTTGACAAGATCTATTTTCCATGAAAAAGAATATTGACTAGTATTAATTCTATTACCACACTTAATCTTTTATCAACTGACTCTTGTATCAATTTCTTCATTTTTTTAACAAGGAACCTTATCAGGCTAATTGCTCTATGCTTATCTTAGCTATCACACTTGCCCTTTGTGAACACTGGGACAGCGTTAATAAGCATCCACACTTTGGGAATTCTAGTAAAATTCTAATAGTAAGAAAAAAATAATAATTGAGCCAGCTAGTTCCTTGGCCAGTTTCTTTAGGATTCTCTGGGAGAAGTTATCACCATTGCTGACTCTAAAGTTACTCTAATAGTACACAGGTTTTACCCCTCCTTAAGATACACACACAAGTAGATGTGAATAATCACATCACCATGATAGCCTGCCTCGCTCTTAGTAGCAACCCTTACTACAAGTTGACCCCACAAAATCAGGTTGGCTATCTAATAAGGCAAAGTAAGAAGGGCATAGTTTTTATGAGTGACACAACTCAAAGCACAACTCAGAAGCAGATACCTGTGGGACTCCTTCCACAAACTGAGACAAGTTATGCTTGTCGACAGGGTAGCAGAATGAGACTGGGACTTGGAAAGAACTCGAGGAGCCTACAGACCATCTCCTCTTTCCATGGAAAGTGTTAGTCCAGGGTCAGCAGCCAGTGAAGAAACAAGCTACAAACACTGTTCATGGAAATGTGAGGTGATTGCTTGCTCAAATGTCCAGTCAACCACAATTCTATGTGAGTACTCACCTCACTTCTAACTTTTTCCCCATTTTCAATAACTTTTTCAGAAGTAATATAAACCCTTCTGGCATTGTAGGGTGATGATAAGATTGACAGAATACATGCTTCCTAACCAATATCATTTTTATGAATAATCAATAGATGGAGCCAAGCTGATTCCCACTAGACTTTCCTGAGGGGCAGAAACTGAATTTGTCTTCATTGAGATCCCATCCCAACCATAAAACTTCCTGGGGAATTCAATGTAGAGGCATATGATACCAAATTTCCTCCTATTGATTTTTTAAAAATAACTCCATTTGGTGGACTGAAATCATTTCGGATAAAACCTGGTGTGATAATCACTTTCCTGCCACCTGAAGGAGCAGAATTCTACACACAGTTCTACACATTCCTGCTTCTCCTCTTGCACTCCAGCAAGAGGTGCCCACCAAGTGCTCTGCCAGTATGCATACCATGTTGACAGGTTTACGGCTATAGCTTTGCAAACTCTGCTCATCTTTGGATTCATAGATCCAATGATACCTGACCTCATTAAGATATCAAGTTCTTGGATGTCTGGAAAAATTAGATCATGTTGTCAATTCTCTCTGTTCCTGAATTTGGGCAAGAAGGTGAAGGTCGAAGTAAAATTGAAGTAATAGAACATGAACACAGAAAGCCATAGGAATGACATACATAAGACTTTCAAAATCAAATAACAAACATCCAGTCTATGCAAGCAGCACTGTACAATATAATTTAAGCACTTCAGCACTTAATACTTCAGCATAGTACAAAATAATTTAAGTCCTCATTAAGATGAAGTAGAGTTAGGAATTAAAGTGTTTGTGCTTTGTCCGATGTCACAAATTTTCTTCAGAGTTCAGATTTGGACTTCTTTGGTTGTGGAACACAGGATGATATGCTCTTGTCTTTTGTCCTCTTGCACATTCTCTGCAGACTAAGAAAACTATGACCACACATCTGTGTTCATATCAGTATATCAAGTTTTTCCCAGGTCAAGCATGCATAGACCTGGTGATTGGATTGAAGCCTTTGAGGAACTACTTATTTAATTCAGGTCTGGATCCAACCTGGAATTTCGATTCTCAGGTATGTATCTTCCTGAGAGTTTACAACACAAATAACTCACACCATATGCTGAGACAACTATGTCTTCACCTTAATAAAACACAACCAGAACTGAAAAGAGTGGTTGCAACTGAAAAGAAGACAGAATTATTTCTGGTCATAAAACCTGCAGAAAACCCAATTTCTTCTTCTCAAGTATGACAGCAGAACTGAATGTCTAACTGATCAGCAAAGGATTTATTTTTTCTTCCACTGTTCTCTCAGGCTGCCAGAAAACAGTACACTGGGTGGAAGTAAGTCAGGTTTTAGCTACAGTCTTACAGCAGGGTCACATTAAGCACTAAACAAACCTGCAAGCATTTACCTGTCAGCAGCTCAGTATCAGTATCTTCCTTATGACCAGCACCTGCATGTTCTTCGGTTCAGTAACTTCTCTTGCCTTCATGACCCAAGCAAGACATTACTGTATTATAAAAAAATGTTTTGCTTGGTTTTTTTAAAGTGAGTTAGAGATGACATAATATTATTTTCTGCTGTAAAATGCTCTGTGAGCAGCTGGGGGGAAAAGGTTTATTGCAGCTTTATTAAAATATATTAAATAAATTGAAGACAAGCTATCCAGCCAGCTGATTGAGGCAGAGACTCCCTGTAGATATTTTGGTTGTATATTAAGAAAGTTGTCACAAGTAATTTGGACTGGAGCGTGGAGTTATAGACTGCCAAATGTTGATTAATTAAGCCGATGTTTGGATTAGTTCTGCTAGATTGTTTCATTAGGGAAAATGACTGAAAATATGGAATAAAGCAATCAGGGGGAATCCAGGAAGGATTTACATGTAAGTGAGACCTCCAGCAAAAAACAAGGGACTGGACCAATCTCTCTGTGTCTTATGATGCTCTATGACCCTCCTCCTTCTCCCTGCCTGGGGCAGGAATAGCAGCAGGAAAGCCAACTTGTGTTTGTTGTAGCAGTGACTTCTCTTGCTGTAGTCATTCTCAACAGCTGAGGAATGGAGTCCTTTCTTTGATGTGTGAAGTATCAATTTTAAGGAAAACTGCCATCTATGGTTATATACATAGTATCAGCCTAAAGATGAGAAAGAATATACGATCATAAAAGTAATAATTGCATAATTATTGTTTATATTAATATCAGTTTTTGCCTCCATATGTTTTTACCCCTGTAGTACTGTAGCAGAAAATGCCTTGATGAGAAGACCTCCTGCACTGGGAAAACCTTTTCTTATTTTCTTAGGCTCCTGTAATTGATCTGTAAATGTACTGCCATGAAACTTCACTGAATTTAGCTGCATTCCAAAAATAGCAAGACAGTTAAGAAAAAAATCCTTCATGTCAAATTAAATTAAAACAAACAAACAAACAAAAAAATCCATGAATTTCAGAGCTGAAACAAACTGTTAGCTACCTGAAATAAATAATATTACACTGTCTGAGCAGCCCATTAAGAGAAGAATATTTTCCTCCAACATATTAGCTTTAAGGGCAGGGAGAGAGAGGTGGGAACCTGGACTGGCCCCAGCCAAAAGTCTGGCTCAGCTTCACAGCCCTGCAGGGGAACAAGAGTGCTTGCCAGATGACAGAGACTAAACCCAAATTTCAGGGAAGAAAAGCAAGTGAGGCAGTAGCTGACTGCCAGCGTGCCTCAGCTGGAGGAGGTGATGCTGCAGGTGCCCAGCACACTGCCCACAGAGCTGTAAGATCTCAAAATAGAGCATCGTGTGGCTGAGCCACTGGCACCGTCATAGGAAGCTGGTGCTTGTACTGCATTAGTAAAGTTATAACACAGAAAGTGAACTCATCACGCTTGTCATGATTCATAACATAAATCACTCTGCCTGCTTCTAACTACATTTCACAGCCATTGTGCTCCTGCTCAGCCAAGAGAGGCACAGATACAGCTGAAAGAAGTGTGCTGGGTAACCTCCAGCATCAGCCTCAGGAAACCAGAAATAGACAGGCCACCAGCATTTGGCTGGTTTCATAGCATGGTCCACAGGTCTCATTGATGGTTGAGGTGCATCAGAGGTCAAAAGTGTTCACTTTATGATAAATCAAGATGAAATAAGTAACTGGGCTATTTGGCTAATTTTATTAAAATAAAGGAAAGTAAGTAAGACTTGTAAACTCTTCACTCTGGAAAACAAACAAACAAAACAAACAAAACCACAGCTGTTTGCATGTAGTCAGTCAAAACAGCCAAAGTCATTAGTCACTCTGGATAACATAGTCCCTATTTCCCTTCCTTCCAAACTTGTTTATACTGCAGCTTAGAAGATCTAGACAATGAAAAAATTAAGAGAAAATTCTAACCTAGTCCTATATGATGTCATCTCTATATACCAAAATCCCTACCTAGACCATGCAAGTTAATAGGAGTTTCACTTCCTGAAGTCCATTGTCATGTAGACTGTCACACACCAGGCTGGCACAGAGAAGAATCACATGGAGCTCAGGAAGATTTAAAGAGGGTGGAAGAAGAAAACCAAAACCACTTGCATCCTCACCTCCAAAAAGAGAAGTGTGAGATTAAACTATCAGAATAGCACTTCTTGTCTTGGCTAATGCAAATTCCTTCCATTTAACAGTCAAAGTTAACGGGCAGAGAAATTTTTTGATATGCTTATTTGCTCTGCTCATGTATGTCACACTGCTCCTAGGATGGGCATAACTCTCTTATGATATTCTTGTACAAATTTGTCACAAAAATCTGTATTTCACTCTGAGGTTACTCCAAGAGAACTACCTCTAGGTCAGTAAAATTACACCAGCAATTAAGTAGACTAATTCAGCTCTGCCCCTGGGTGGAAAATATGTTAATGTTTCAGGAGTTACAAAAATACTGTGTCTCTATTCATTGCTCATCTCCAAGTCACCTCTGCCCTTGTCATTGCCCTCTTCTCTGAGTATGCCTGCTCCTGCCTCCCCTTCTCTCAGCTTTTGGTCCTAGTGCACCCCATCTCCTCCACCTCCCTGTAGGCTGGGTTCTTTTCAGTCCCTATTCTTTGCGGCAAGTTGGCAGAAGTGGGATAAGGACTATTATGGGAGGTGGTCTTATATGTTAAGTGATGTAACCACTCAATCTTTCTTATTTCATTTAGCACCAGGCAGTGATGTGCAGACCTTTCTACCAGTGCATTACTGTATTATTGAAAGTGTATCTTGCTTTGCTGTAAACTCCATGTATTTCCTCACAAGTTATGTCATCTAACTGTGTGGGTTAAGGCTCACAGTACCTGGTATTGTAAATCTTTTGTCTGTTTTTCCTCTCTGCGTAAAACTTTATTGTGCAATACGTAAGAAGGATTCATTTTTATTCAGCTAAGCTAAACTGCATTTATCCATCTTCAAACTAAAATAAAATTTAAAAGAGAAAAATTTCAAATTTCTGTTATTTGTATAATATCACTTTTTTTTGCTTAATAAGTACTATCACAGGCAAAGTCATCTGTAAAATTACATAATTACAAACTGACAGTTTCCTATCAATACAGAAATTCTGTAATTATCACTCATGATAGTCATCAAAATTTGAGAATAGATAAAACAATGAACAAGAGAAAAACTTAAAGTTTAATCCAACCCACCTCAAAGTATCTGCCAATCATTGTTCTTACAGTACACTCACCCACTCTGCAATGGGCCTTGATGCCACAAAAGCTGCTACATTTGTGGCCAACAACAGAAATGTAGTAGGAAGCGGGGTGGGTTTCTTTGCTTGTTTTTTTACTTGGTAGCAGGTAACTGATTCTGAATCCAAACAATATATCGGGGAAAAAAAATAGAATTATTCTGAACCAATTCTTAAGATATGTCCAAGTTGTTCATATATCTTCTGTTAACTTAAGTAACATATTGTCTAACATATAAATTTGGCCTGCTTCTAACTGGTCAAATTGGATCTACAGCAGCTTAGATAATTTCTGAGAAATGAGGCAGAAAAGTGTGACGGGCACAGTAAGGACAAACTACCACTGACTGCAAAATCGAGATCTGTACTTTAGAAATTACTTGCCTTCTCAAATTACTAAGGATTGCATACCCACACCTTGGGCACATGCTTTGGGATATGGAAAATTCAAATCTGCTTTTGAAATTATGGATCACTTCTCATCATGAGCTAGATTCAGTGAACTGTTTAAACATGCTCAGTACAGCTACTTTTCCAGCTGTTATTAGCTGAAGGTCTTCTGCTGACTGTACTTTTGCATTTATATCATCCTTTCAAGCTGAGGAATTCTAAAGTGCCAAATAAATCTCACATATAGACGCAGTCCGAGTTGAGAAGGACAGTTATCAGCTAACATTGTTTCTAGAGTGCTTCCAGTTATGACAACAGAACAACAGTACAGATTTCTGAAGAATTCACATGGCAAAATCTCTGTAGTTGACCTCTTTATCTAGTGTATGGATGGGAAAAAAGAGCTGAAATGCCTGAAATTCTGAGAAGTGCCAGAGCACCATATTAGAACTTACCAGTTTTGTCTAGGCATCCAGAAAGCAATATGAAATCACAATCTCAGGTTGAACCTCAGGGTCCAAGCATTATTAACTTGGGCTAGAACTCTGATACTGTGAAATGCTCAGGTCTCCTCCAATATGGGGCTTGGCTGACCTGCACAGGATAGAAAAAAGGTGTTCAGTAATTTCCTTGCAGCTGCTCATCTGAGAATCTCAGAACACCTGGTTTCTTTGCTAATACAAAAAGCTCCTCAGTTCCTGTTTTCAAGGCAGTTACAAGAATGCAAAGGAAATACAGATCCTAAAAGAGAGTGAATGTACAGGCTCGTCATTATACCTTCTTTTGCCTGTGCTAGTGCTTTATTAACTGCAGTGATAAAAGTTGTTTAGAGGATTGGCAAAGGTCATAAACATTTCTCTTTTTCCCTCTCTCCCAGTGTTGCCTCAGGGACCCACTCTGGTGGTGTTTCAGCACATGGCATTGCTGAGCAATGATGGAGGGTGTTGAGGAACCGGGAAAGGAAGCACCAAAAGAGGCAGGAATTGCCACAAGTGCTTTGAATGTATAGGAATGAGAACAGGGAAATCAAAGCTGGACCTTCATGTATTTTTCACAGTGGTGACCAAAGATGGCTCACATCCCTGGTGCTGTTCAGAATTCACCCAAAGGGCTTGCAATCTTCGGTCAAGTGAGCACCTCTTTAAAATGTCTGGATTGGAATCAGCTCTCAGGGAGAGTGATGGATGGCTCACTATGGAGATCCTTAAAAACAGAATGGACAAAATGCTGAAAACAATGTGGTGGGTCCTTTTCCTGCTCCACCCCAGGGCAAAGCAGAATCAATGTAAACTCAGGACCTTTTTAATACTGTATCTAGATTTCCAGAAAGTACAACGATGCATAAGCATAAATTTACATTCTTTCCACATTCGGGAGCTGTGTATCCATGAACTACACATTGCATCTGTAGTTGTATAGATTTGGAAGAATACTGCTCCTGAAACAAATGCTGTCAGCAGTCAAAGATGTTGTAAAGAGTGCTAACAGTATAATGCCAAAACAGGGTTTGTAACCACAGCAAAACAAACTATTGAGAATGAAGCCTGCAGTGATGAAATGATAAATAACTTATGCTTTTAGGCAGAATAAAGTTTTCCTCATCTTATTTCAGCATGTTGCATTTCTGGGAGTAAAATAAGAAGGGAATTAGCAGCTTTCTGTCAATCACAAGATTCTCCTTCCCTAAGAGATACAGTCATCAGATGTTTTGTATGAGGAATAAGCCAGGAGCAGGGAGGGACATGATATTTTCCTCCATTCATTGATTTTTATTCCAAATAACATGAGGCTTCATAGCACTGATGTTCATTCACTCAGTCTCATTGACTCATAGTAATCCTCAAGCCTGTGACAGAAGTATCATGCAGAAAACTGCATGTGCTATCTAGTCATGATTTTGGTTTCTGACTGCGGTTGTGTAGATACTTGCTTTTTACTGTTTTCTTTAAGTACAAAATGTCAGGATTTTTCTTCTGAATCTGAGACATGTGGCCATTCTCCTACTGAACTGATTAAATAATCTGATTTAAGAATCTAATTTAAGGTTAAAACAAGTCAATGTTTTGATTTGTTTCAGAGATTGTTTTTAACATTTCAAGAAAAATATAGAAGAGAGTATTAACATTATTCTAAATGCAAATGTCAGAAAGATTAATTTTAAAAATGGCAAAACAAAAATCAAACATTTTGATTTTTTCAGTATGTGTTTCAAGTAAAGAAATTGAGCAAAATCTTGTTGTGAAGTTAAGTATATTTGACTGGAAAAATACCCAACATATTCCCACAGAAAAAAAAAAAAAAAAAAAAGCTGCAAATTCTACTGCCAAAGATAGTCTAAATATTACATTGACACTGTCTTTCTTGGAAACTGGAGGTCAAGGTGCTTCAAAAGTAAAAGGACAAAGCCTTGTCACACCTCTCTGCCCTCTTAGTATTTCTGAAATGAGCAACACACTGGTCCTGATGATGTATGAGTTGTAGGAACAGGAAAGCTGCACAGAAGCAGCAATTTCACCCCAAACAATCTAATTGCTATTATTATTACAAACTATACCTTGTCAAGGATACATATATGTGTAATTTGGGTTGCCCTGGGTGTCATTTCCAGGGTTCAGAAACTCATAGATGGCAGCTCTGCTTGGTCTTGCCCTTGCATGTTTAAGGTCACCACTTGCATTACCAAACTCATTTTAAGGGGCTGAATTTAGTACAGCAGATGGCAAAGCACTCTGGTGCATAATGTGCCTTTGTCCTGAGCCGGAGGACTCAGGGGCACTCAGGAGGCCATTTCCTCTGACTTCTGACCCGCACGCGGAGGCTGGCAGCAGTCACACTGACCTCCGTGGGTTGCAGGGAACTCTGGATGCGGGCTGTTGCCTTGCTGCCGAAACCTACCAACCTACACCTGGGAAAGGTTTTGCTCTCTCTCCTTCCTTCCTAATGACAGGCATTGTGGCTGAGTGCTGCACATTCATGTCAACAAACCCCAGAGGGGCTGTAGGGTTTGGTCTGGAGGATTGCTGAGGTGAAAACTGCTGTCAGGTGAGGATCACAGTGGTGCATTTGCTGCTGTTGTTCTCCTGTTTGAAAAGATGTTGTTTGCCGAATCAAGGGGGGTAGGAAACATTACCATGGGGCCACCAGCTCCCCACCTTGCAGCTTAAGAGCTGCTTTCTGCTCTTTCTCTACCACAGAAACAGTACAAAGAGCTGTGGTTTCTTATTCCCAAAGAATAGTTAAAGCAGCTCTGTCTGCAACCATCCTCTGTTTTGGGTAATTACCTTCTAGCTCCCTTAATTCCCATGCACTTTCAATATAAGTTATTCTTTTCTTCCTATAAAAGTTTTGTTGCTTCATTATGCCCCAGAGATGACTATACGTCACTGGTGGCTGAGCGATTCCATTATATGCAATCAGCAAAGAGCTTAGGGTCCCTTCAAGATGAAAGATGCCATCTAAATGTAAGTTATATATTTCAGTAATATGCACTAAAGTGTAAATTCTGCTTTGCAAGGAACACTTAAGGTCTCCATCAAGCTCCATGGAGTTAATAAATTGACAGCAGTGGCAATCTCAAACCATGCTTATTTCAAAGCCTCCAACTTCTCACAGGCAACTGCACTTTGTCAGACAAAAAGCCTTGCTTGCTGCAGTGCCTCACTGTTATTGTAATGCTATTGACATCTTGGCTTTCCTGTTGCACTCAAACCTTATTATCAGCACTGTAGTTTTAACATCCCCAACTGCAGCAGAGAAAATTAGCCCTTGTTTGCAAATCGATCACTCCTTCAGAGGTGGACACCACCACTGCCACCACGCTGGTCTGTGGGAAAGAGATTGGCAAGCAGAATCATTCATAAATTATTTAACTTCTTGTAATAACCTGAACAATGGGCTTTTGTTTCTTTGCTTCATAGAGTCTTTTTCAATATTTGGAAGGAAAAACAAAACAAAACAAAAAAATAAAAGCCCTTCTGACCTGAGAAGATGCTCAAGGGATTTGTATTTATAATCCAACAGTGAGGCAATTGCTAAAAGAATCCCTGAGCTGTCTCATTTCCCTTCTCCCCTTACCTCTATTTTGTCAGAGTCTTACCTTTGCCCTTTTGTTCAGAGACCTGGATTCCTTCCAAAGCCTGTTTGGAAGCATGGTCCACACCAGTAGAATATAAGCTGGCTGCAACCAGTCCCTGGACAGTTAACCTCAAAGCCGGAGGAAACAAAAATAAAAACTGCTTCATCCTCCTGGTCAAGACAGCTGCTTGGTCAGCATATCTGGAGGTGGTTTCTTGGCTGAGTAGCAAACTTAATATCTCAGTTGCCAAGTATTGCAAAGCAAAAGAAATCCCAGAGCAGAAGAAATAGTTAGTGATGGTGGCAGCAAGGCAGATCCATTCTAATCCCATGGTGTGATATGGAGATGGTCATTAATGCCTGGTCTAATGCCCAGGTAAATGGACTGGATAGGAGGTGAGTTCATTTAAGGCCAAAATTAGTTTGTTGGGGACCTAAAGGTGTGGCTGTACTCTATACTGGGAATAGCAGCTTAGGAGAAGCCTTATTTATTTGTTCTTATTGAACTTAAGTTATTTAATCATCACCCGAGAATCACACTTTCCCCTATGCAGCTCATGTCAAGCTACATTTGTCACAGAATTTTTTAAAACCTTTTAACAATGAATTTCAGGGCACAGAGCACAGAGTTCATTTTGTTTTCTGTGCATATATTTTAACACGTACTTCTCAACGCAACAGTAAACCTGTCACTCCCTGCTGTAAGCAAGCACAGACCTAAAACCTGCACATCAGAGTCTGTCTGAGTTAGGGTTGAAATGTATCCGAGGTGCAGAAGGCTTTCCTTTGCCAGCTGGCACTGAGGGGCCTGTAATATGTAGCTGAGCAGCTCCACTTCCTCAGGTGGGGCGATGGAGGCCTGAAGCTACACATCCATCGCAAAGCAACACAAACTGCAAGCTGAACAAAACCTTTCTGGTAAGAAAACCTAATGGTCAACTTTCAAATGCAGGGTGCCCTTAGCCAAAATGTATACTACAGCTGCAACTCCTCCAGCAGCTCATTGATTGCTTAACATGCTATGCTGCATGTGGAGGAGCTGACCAAAAAAACCCCACTGAATTTAATGACAGGGCCTCCATTGGCTTCAGTGCCTTCAGACTAAGCCCTTTGCCTGATGCTTCCTAACATACTGGACTGCTCGGTGAGCTTCACACCCCATCAATGCCCCCCAGCCCCTCGCTGCCTCACTATCCTAATTGCTCTATGGGAATTGCCTCTGCAAAGATCCACAAATAGTTAGTTGGGAAGGGAAACAGGGTGCATGGTAGGCGAGCCTTCCGCAGCCGAGTCTTGAAACTGTGACTGCCATCTTGTGGTGAGCGATTTCTCAGCTTTCATTTAGTTTTCCCCTGCAATGCTGCATTGGTATTAAAGTATCAAGCAAATTTTCCTCGTGCCATCCTTTTTCTTCTTCTATGAAATCCCCATCTGTTCAAAGGCCTTTGTCCTAAAGCTCTATTTTTTCCTTAGTGATTTAATGATGTCCTTTAACTCTTCCGCAAGTCCAAGCTTAATGAGACGGTCCTTCTGTTCATTCACCAGTGTTAGCTGGCAGGTCCCTCACCTCAGTGAACGGTCAGCTGTGTGAAGTGTGATGGTGCATCTGTTATTGCCTCAACATAGGCTTTTTTATCCTGGTCCTAAAATAATTTTCCTCCAAGAATATTTTTCCCTTGCACAATCAGGGGTATTGTGCAAGGGTACTAAGGATATCTGCCCTGACTTAGGTAGGTGAAAATGGATAGGAAAATCAAGGCCTCTCTTTCTCCCTGGAGTGAAGGAATTCTTATGATTTTTTTACTGGTTTGCCTTATTTTCATTGCTCCTCTGAATCTTTGCTTTCTACATTGCTATGTCAGCCTTGATCTTCTAGTGGTACTGAAGCCCAAACTCAGAGGCACGTTGGACTAGTGTTGCATGCATCCAGACATAATACGGATTGCATGTACATAAGCATGTGTGTATGGGGATTTGATTTGTCTCTGAGCTGATGGAGTCATGCAACCAGTGTGGTGTTTCTGAAATAAATTAGAGGCTAATCTTTCTTCTGCATGGGCAGGAATAATCAGCAGATAAAAATATCAGTACAACCTAGTCCTCGTATACTACAATCATAAGAAAAGGAAGTTAATCGTTTTCTTCTATTTCTAAAGTTTGGCCCATGTTTTAAGGTGGTGATTATGTCTATACTGCTTGATGAAACAGCCAAGGACTCTGCTTTTTGGTCCTGAGGCAAAATAACACAAAAGAGCTGTGTGTATGCGTTCATGCACTTACGGCACTCGACCTTGGGACTCCAATGTATCCCATGTAGGGCTGTGTGGCCCTAATGTTTCATTTCCTTTCATTTCAGTGTAAAGTGTTTCAAATACAGAAAAGTCTGTGTTGCAGCCCATCAGAAGATGACAGCATTGGGATACTTCTTACAGTAGAAAATCAGGGGATATTTCTGCATCTCCAGGTGGTGACATGGAAGAATATACAGGAGTTCAAAGGCACAGAGCCTCCTGGTATTGGGTTGGGAGACTGTGGCGTGTGGAAGGACCCAAAGCTGGCAGCACTGTATCCACACAGTTGAAACAGCACTTGGCACAGGTCATCCCAGTAAACCCAGTTAAAAAAAAAAAAAAAAAAATAGTGCCAAAGAATACTTTAAAAAATATTTTAAGAATTTCCAACATGTTTTCTGCACTCTTACAGGCAGATGTCCTAAACAGTCACAGTGACCTTACCTTGGCTACTTTTCTACTTTTGACTACTCAGCGGCTAATAGTGGCAGGAAAACAATTCTTCTTCAGCTTGGCTTACCCCCACGTGAAACTTTTCACCCAGCCCTGTGGGCAAATGGATCCTGAGGGACCAGAACAGGCTGGACTCACTCAAAGGAGACACTGCTCTTTTAAAGTCTCCGCTTAGAATAAAAAGTACTCAGAGAACAAAATTGCTGTCCTACCACAGTTCACCTGCATTTATATTTCATGCTACCCTTCTCTGTTGTTTCACCCCTTTCCTTATAGAATTTGTATTATGCCTTCCCTTTCTCCCTGTCACGTTTCTTCACTTTTTGGCAAATACAGCCTGACTGGTTATTTCAGCTGATCATTCAGTTGCAGACTGTTGAAGAGGGTTTACAGTTAAGCAGTGGAAAAAACTTGCCCAGCATTAATTTCTAATCAAACGCAGATGTAAGCATCTGGAGTGGAGTTCATTCAACATACTTGAAGCAAAGTTCCATGAATAGGAGTAGAATAAAGCTGTGCAAGAAAGCAAGAAAGCTGGAGGAATAACACAGAGAGATAAAATCTATAATCAGAGAATACATTCAAAGCCCTATTTTCAAGACTACAACACTAAACAATTAATTTAATTTCAAAGGATGGAACATGAAGCAAGATGTCACTGGTGGAGACTGCAATTTTTATACAATTCAAGGGTATCTGTGTTCTATTTAAAGATGAAGAAATGTGTAAGACAAGATATACACATCAAACTAAGAAACCTGCTATTTTCTAATCAGAGGACTAAACCCGGTCAAAATTCCAGATCACTCATGGCTGCCAAGCCAGCTCCTCCTGCAAATTTATACTAGTTTTATATAAGTACTTTGGGGCTTTTTTTTGTGTGTGGATTTAATCCTATATTTTCAAAAAGTGTTGCTTACCCAAACAGGAGTCAGGTGAATTCTTTAGCTAACTGAAATTTGCATCACTTCATTACAATCAGTGGTGCTATGCTGATCTACACCATCTGAAAATCTGGCATAAATTATTCTCTTTAGATCATTAGTCTGATTTCCTTAAATAAATGCAATGTGTATATTAAAAAAAATAAAATAAATAAAAAATCAGCTGTCAGCATCCTGATACTGCAACTGACACCAGTGATTTATTTTGTTCACTAAGATTGATTACGGTCCCTGATGTATAAGCATCCAAGGGCAGAGACCATCTCTTTTTGCATAGTGGAAAGCTATTCACTGCAACAAAGTCCCAGTCTGCTCTCATTGTACGGTTATCCCATGCAGGTTTGCATACAGAAAAGCAACCAGAAAGGACAGAGAAAAAAAATCACAGTTAGGCAGAGCTGTGCAAGTCTAGACAACCAGCAGAAACAGCAGTAAAAAACATTCCACCTTTGTTTAACATCAGAGCTAAAGTAAATACACAGCATAATACTGTTTTCTTTTCTATTTGTTTCTTTTTAAGAGATGCAATGCATTCTCTAATGTTCAAAGTTTTAAAAATATATATGGATCTACTTCTTGAGAAAAGCCATCATTCAAACATTATTGGTGGTGGTTTTGTTTGTTTGTTTGTTTGTTTGTTTTCTCATTTCAGCTGTATAACCTATGTTAAATGTGGCAGACAGAATATTAGATCTCATTCTGGCCCTCAAATGCTTGAATTTATAAGTTCAGCAAGATGGCCTGAAAAGCATTATTAGTATTCCTCTGACTACCTGATGTGTACTAAAGAACAGCCCTAGACCTTCCTAGTGAAAGGGAAAAATCTCTGCCCAGCATTATTAGTATGAAAGGCTGCTGGTTCTGAAGGTGTTAATGTGTTATTCACATCTTCCTTTTCTCCAAAAACATTAAACAGTTAATTGTGGTCCAAGGTTTCTGTGACATGACACAAGCCTACTTTTACCATAGCAACCATGTTATAGAAATCCTTTCTGATATTATTAATCATAGATAAAAAGTAAGTAAAACAGAAACATTAAAATAGTTGGAATTCAAAAGTGATTTTTTTCCTCAGTTTGGAAAACCTCTTTTCTTTCCTTTGCATCCAGTAAAGTCCATCAGAAAGAGTAATGTTTAAGAAGTCTGCCTAGTACCAGAAATTTTTCTTGTTAAACATAGCTTGTTTTCATTTACAAGGAAACTGTCTTATGCTACTCTGTAAGTAGAAGAGGTCTTCATAATACACAAAATGCATAAAGTCCATCTTAAACTAAACAGCTTATGTTTCCCCAATTAAATGACTTCTACTTCTTAGAAGTCCTTTAATGTACCTGTGCATCAGTTGCAGAGTTTATTAACTATTAGTCTTTCACTCAGCAATAATGCTCCATAATGTAATTCCTCTTCTTGAAACAAGCTCAACGAAATACATCTAAGGGAAAGAACAATCGGCCCCACCTCACTGGGATGATCCCATAATTTTGGGGATGATAATGTTGGCATGCACAGACTAACCAGTAACAGATGAGGCCTCCCCATTTTATTCTCACTTATGCTGTTTCATCTTGAAATTATATTTCATGTGTACAAATGTATAACCTGTCTAGGTCCTCCTTCTCCCAGGGATGAGCCTTGGACATACCTAGGGTTTCACACTGCTTGTGGAGCTCAGCTGACTCCAAAATTACTACTTCTCACAATCCACAATGCAGAAGTCAACAAAGAGACTCAGAAAAACGTCACAGATGTAGACTTCAAAATCTCAAAGGTTGTTATTGGTTGTCATATCCAGGGGGATTAGTTTGCTGCTCCCATGTGCACCTCCTGCTCAGCTTCAGCATTCAGCAGAAAATCCCTCTACAGGATGAGGAGGCAACCTAAGTCCTATGCCTCTTACCCTATAATATTATAGAATATTTGTAATTCCCCATCTTTCTCCTATTCACCTGACTCCTAAAAAAAAATGGAAGCAAACATTTATTTCTGTTCCGTCCTATACTAGGTCTGAATTTATGACCACCTCTGACATGAGAAGGTTCTGGGAACAACATTTTGGACTAAATGAGGTCAGTTCATGCAGTCCCTGCGACTACAGTTTTATAGTTCAAACTTAAAGGCTGAAAGGTATCTTTATGAATTTGTAGTCTGGCTGCAAGCTGCAAAATTTCATCAAGTGCTTCATTTATCAAACTTATAACTTTTTTTTTTTTTTAATTACGTATGTTTTAGAAAGCTTTTTCAAGAATTCAAGAGACACTGCTTATATCAGAGAATTGTATAAATTCTTCCAGAGGTTAATGAATGTCTCTGAAAAATAAATAAAATCTGTACTTCTAGTTTTATTTGATTCATTTTGGCTTTAGGTGTTAAATATTTGTATTCATCCCTCTGTTAGGTTAAAATAATCCACTACTCTACAGATCACCCTAAACTTTTCTGTACAGATCACCCAAAGCTTTTCTTGACATCTTTAAAGCCATAATTATGTATAATTATTTTATGGTAGTAATATTACTACCATAAAAGGTAGTAATACCAAGTCTTCACTTCTGTTTATGATTCTGCTACCTATAAATACTTTAAATTTGCTTTCTTCCACATTAGAAAATCACCTAGCTAGTCATCTGCTATGATCAACTTTTTAAAATTGGTGTCCTATCAAAAAACTCATTTTTATTTTTTTTTATGGCCAAAGCTAAATATTGTTATTGTTTTTAGAATTTCTATATTTCACTCAACTCATAAGCCAACAGGTCAAGGTATGCAAAGTAAAAAGTAACTTAACCCACCCCACCCACCTCCCTCTCCCAGCAGAAGCAACTAGCAACAAGGGTAGCACAGAGTCCTGTTTAAACTACTGGATTGTGCTAAGATTTTAAGCATATTTTTTCCAATTCTTCCCTATCCAAAAGAAAACAGACTCGGGAGAGAGTAATACAGATTGCTAGCAGAACTCTTCACTAAATACAGTATGTTCTTAGTTCTTGATGAATTGCAAAACTTGTCAGTCATTAACATAAACTAAGCCCAGGAGCTTATGGGCCAGCAGATGAGAATATCAATCAAATTAAAAATAAATATACAAGTGGCTATGTAAAACGAAAAAATACCTTACCAAGAGATGTTTGTTGTCTTTAACTGTACAATCACAGCTTGAAATTTTCAAAGTATAAAGAAGGAGACCTGTTCCTGATTAAAACAGATAGGGAAAATATAGGGCAATATGATCTACTGTAAATAAATAAAGCAGAAAACACCTACACCACCTTCCTACAGATTGTGTGAAGTCGCATCCATAGAGAAAGGAGATAATCTCCTTGTGAACAGAGGGAAGAGAATGCTACTCTCTTACGCTGATAATTCAAGAAAAAGAAATGTTTTACAGACTGGAGGGACCATGACTGACAAGGAAAAAGTGAACTCTTAAATTCACTCTATTCTTTCAGATTGTTTATATGGAAGAAAAGAAGATTACGGGAGGGTAAGTAAACTGAATGCTCGCAGAGCAAGGAAATAGTGCTTTAGCCAGTAGTCCAAGTACAGAGAAAGTAAGCAAATTAGCTTTAAGGCTAATGTTGTTTTCCTTGCTCTACGTAGAGCACTTGCTGGATATAAGATGAGTGACTTTTTGTGATATATACAGGACATTTTTCAATTTCAGAAAGATTGAGTAGGAAGTTGCATTTTTGTACAGAGCTGAGAGAAGGTGTATTCTGAGAGATGATACTGAATATATATGAGCAACTGCTGTAGAAACCCCTGATAAATTGACTTGGGACTCATTCACCACTTATGCTTTCTGCAGCCATCACCCTAAGTAGATGCATTGTTTATTCCTGAATCAATTGCATTTCAGCTCCATTTCATTCTAATCAGATAGTCAATAACCCCTGGATAGCATTTGGCAGCTGGGAAGCCACTAGCTCTCTATTTTTTTCCTTCTTAATTGCTGTTTGCAAACTAGTGTGTTCAAGTTTTCTTAGTACAGGTCTTCAGGATTTTATTTATTTATTTATTTTTAATACAGCATGCAATTGCCATGTTAATCACAGTAGAAAAAGTCCATAGTACAGTTGCTTTTTTTGCAAATTCTCAAGAATTTGCAAAATTTCTAGAATTTGTGCAAATTGGGACATATGTTGGTCTGACATCCTTTAATGTTTATAGTAACAAGAGCAGATCAGGACAAAGTACCAAGGGGATCTAGGCCCTTCAAGCTATCTTTTATAGTAACAGACAGCCATTTAAGAGGGATGGCCGTAAATTTACTTTGAGTGTTGTTGCTGGGCATGTGCATTGACAAATGGCAAAAGCTGAAACTAGGGATGTTGAAATAATGAACCAGTAAAATACAGAGTCTACAGGAAAGTTGAAGTGATTTATCTCTAGATTTCTCTTCTGGTCAACTTTTGCATTTTTATTCAAGAAGGGACACTTCTTAGAGAGTTAGTGACTAACTTTATTACTTTTGCTTACATGAGTGGAGCTGACTCAAAAGAGTGACCCTAATGTTGTTTGAGAGTCAGTTCCTCTTATGCTTCCCCATCAGAAGTCTTAGAAAGCTGGTATCACTAAACAGATGGACGTTGCATGCATGCAGTGAAATCCCTGCAGATCACACAGCCAGTTCCCTGCTTTTGAGAAAATTTGGTAAGGCATAAAGGCCAAACATCTGCCTCCTTCCCCAGTTTCTCAGACAAACAGATATTGGTCTGTACCATGCAACAAAACCAAGTGACATTTTCTGATTCATATTCGGCCCTTCTCTACACAAAACAACAGTGTGTTCCACTTGGTGTTAGTGGAATGGGCATCTTGCATCAGTGCAACCAACTGGATTTCAGAAGAGTTTTGTCTCACAAAAACTATGGACTTGAAAAAAAGCCCAAGAGGATAGCTACCATTTTAAACACAGAAGGTCAAAATTGTTTCATTTTTAATCAATTAAAATGAGTGGGCAAACAAAGAAAAGCTACAAAAAAAAAAAAGAAAAAAAAAAAAAAAAAAAAAAAAAAAAGAAAGAAACCTGTGGTGAAAGAAACTTTGTCATATGGGCCTGAGATGGGGATGTCCCAGTCCCAGTGACAGAGAGAAATTAAGGTTACGGTTGAGTGAAAAAGTGAGCTTAGAGGTGCATTGGAGTGGAGCTGGCATCAGATAAACACAGGAAATTTGGACTAGCGGAGTGATCTGTGTCAGGAGAATCTTTGTGGTGGGGTATCTAAGTTTCAGTCTAAGCCAACAATTAGAGTCAGGGTTGAGTGAATGAGAGAGACTGGAGGTGCTGTTTGGGTGGGGCTGGGATCTGGCATCCAAAGGCGAGTTTGAGCAATAATGGGATCCATGTTGAGAGAATATTTGTGTTTTTGGCCAGAGGTGGACACCAAGCATAGCAAAGCATTCCCTGCCCCAAGATGATGGACATTTTTGGTTTGGGGCCAACTCTTCTCACCTCAGCTGTTCATGGTCTGCATGCTAATCACCTCTGCCACTGGTATAGCCATGCCAAAGGCTAATACTTTCATTTTCTTTTATCATAATGTTAGAGTTAAATGTGTTGCACTGCTCTGGCAAGTAAGTATGTGTCTTCCCCCTCAGACCATACAGAAGGCCTAAGTAGTCTAAATGCTTAACTTTTATTACCTAGGTGAGAGGAGACTACTGAAATTTTCTGAAAACCATAGAGCAGAAATTAGTCCATGACTACCATCATTTGAAAACACCATAATTTTCTTTTTTTCAAGTTGGCAAAATTGAAAAATTTGTCATCTGTATAGGCAAAAAGATGTCTTAAATCCCAGCTCAGCAGCCAGATACAAAAAGCTGTGTGGATCTACACCCATAATTCAAAGCTGTTTGCTTCCAAGGTTTGCATTATAATCAGGAGGGCAAGGATATCCACTATTATATCACAGTCAAGGCTGAGAGCACTTTCACCTGTAAACTGAATTCCAGCTTTTGTGAACTGTATCTTGCCCCAAAAAGCTGCACTTACATTTGGAATATAAAATCAATAGAGGTAGAGCCCAGCTGTCAAATTAATATCTTGTCTCAGCTCATGTTGGAACATAAAACTAAGCTGATTTTCTGTGACTACTCATTTAATAAGTTTCAAAATGGACTTGTAAAGAAAAACAACAACAACAAAACAAAGCCATCCAATCAGCATGTACTCCAAAACAGAGTTATATTGGAAAAAAACACTGATGGAAAATCAGGGCAAGGACCCTGCAAACAGCCAGAGACTCATCACCCTCTCCTGCACACCTCAGCTCTCCCCGCGGAGTGCCATTTCCCAACGCCTTGTTCATCGCCACCCAGTGTCACTGCACTCAGCTGCCTGGCACAGTAGGCAGGGGTGCATGGACTCGTGGTGCAGCACTAACACGAGTTGAACACAAGCCACGCCATGTGTTGGCATCACTCAACAGTGCATAAGAGACTTTTCCCCCCCACTTCTATCTCCATTTGGCAACACTGCCTCAGAGTCCACTAGATGAATAACATGAATGCTATTTCATTACACCCTAAAATGCCACTGATCCTAGGATGAAGTGATTATAATGACATGCTCATTTTCAAGTTTTACAAATATCATCTATAAAGTCTATCAAGGTAGTGCTGATCGCAAGACATGCCTTTTCAGGGAAGATAGCCAGTAAAACTTAGCATCTGATGTTACAAGAAGAGGGTCTGAAAAAAATAAAATAAATTAAAAAAAAATAAAATAAAATAAACAGAAATATAGAGAGGTTTTGCTATTCTAACCCTTTGCTAGTGGTACTAATATCGTACTCACAAGCCTTTAGCTTGTTTTGTTTCAGGAATTTGCCTCCTCAAGCCCTTTTTTTTCTTCCTTTATGCAATATAAAGCCAACATATGTGTATCAATTGAGATATTTACATGCACTTTTATTTAGCCAGCATAAACAGCATGAAATAATTTACATTAGAAGAGTAGATGTACACTGGTACATATTCCCCAGATGCACTTAACTTAATCTATTTTAATTTTAAACTAAGCTGTATTTTCCTTGAAAGTAAAATTCTGGAGCTGGTTGAAAAAATTACGTTGGATGTAATAAAAATGCATCATTACATTAGGTTTTGCAGTTTAATCTTCATGCTGTCTAAAGCCCACCTGCCCACAAGACTATATAGGAGTCTCTGAGTTATTTTATTTTCTGGCAGATTCCACTAAATGGAGAACCTCCTCCAGGGCACACATTTAGAAATCAACTAAACACTTCCAATTTGAATTTTCATTTTTCAGTTGGGTGAATAATAGTCTAAGTAGGAACTTACAGTTTGCTAAGAAGCAATGCAGCGGTCAGCAAATATCACGTGAAAGGAAAAAGTTTTCTTGTCTCCAGGCAGGAGAGGACGGGGTCCAGCACCATCTCTGGAGCACCAGATGACCAATGGAATGATGAAGAGGGACACCATTTTCTAATAGTTCAGATGAGTTGAATGGTTGTTGAAGGCTGTTAACATCTGCCAAGTATTCACGTGAAGCTGTCAGATGGTTTGTTTGGTCTTTCCTAGGAGAAGAGTTGTTTATTCAACTACAAAGCATCTCGTAGCAGGGCGACAATTTGTCTGAAACAAATTGGCAGAAGCTACTTATCCTGTTATCCCTTGAGCTGTGCTTGCTCTGTCAGCATCCCTGATGTCTAATCTCCAGGGCTGTGTTGCTGTAGTCCCCTGAATCCACTCATCCCCATCCACCATCACTTTTGTCTGAAGAGTACAAAATGGAAATTACAGCTTTGTTTTATCTCTATGGCTAAAGCCTATCCAGCAGTGTGTTATGTGATCTTTATAAACAATAAACCCGAACCACCTTTGCTTTTTATGGGTTTAAATCAGAGATGGACAACTATGAAGGCAGTATAATTGTACTCCATTAAGTATCCCAAAGACATAGTGTTGATCTGTGTTTCTTGAGATGGGAGACTGGCCAGCAATGCTGCAGCAGTTTGTTCTTTTGAGTACTTCTTGAAGTTTCATGCATCAGAAATACTTAATTTTGAATTTTCTTCTTGGCTTTTCAAATTGAATGAAATAAAGAAGAAACTTGCTCAAAAACCAAAGAAACAAGAAACATTTCATGTGAGCTTAGAGAAAAGGCCAAAATTCTGTTTATTGTGTCTGGAGCAGTTTACATCTCCCTGTGGCAATTAATCAAAGACATGAATATTTCAAAATAGCAGGAGACTTCAAGAATACGCAAAAGGCCAGACCAGTCTTGTTATTTGTCTGGCTATAAACAGATCTACAGACAAAGAACTTTCCATCTCGTCTGCCTCAGGTCTCTCCCAGTGCCAGAGTTCTGCCCTACCTACAGTCCAACAGAAATTAATTTTCATTAGATGGCAACTTACCCAGCTCCTTTTAAGACTTCCACCAGGCAGGTCATATAATCATAACATATCAAAATTTGGAGGGAACCCACAAGGAACATCAAGTCCAACTCCTGGCTCCACACAAGAGCACCCAAAAACCAGACCCTATGTCTGAGAGTGTTGTCCAAATGCTTCTTGAACTCCAACAGGCTCAGTGCCATGATCACTTTTCTGGGGAGCATTTTCCAGTGCCCAGCCACCCCCTCGGTGAAGACCATTTTCCTGATATCTAGCCTGAACCTCCCCCGTTGCCACTTCAAGCCATTCCCTCAGCAATCCTCTTTCACACCTGCTTCCCTTTGCCTTCTACTCTGTCAGACCACTTTCAAGTGTGCAGAGCAGTCTTAAAACACTGCCAATCAATTCTGGTACATGTTTAATGGCTTCCACTATCAACAGCGCAATGTGAACATGAATTCAGTGCAATACACATATATAAATCCACTGCATAAATCACACAACTTAGCTTCATGTGTACTAAGAGTCCAGCATTCAACACAAGCCCTGGAGTTTCTTCATATGGTGCTATCTCTCCCTGCCTCACATACACATTCCCACTGAGAAATGAGAGAGCTCATGGGCAAAATTAAACTTTCAGCAAATTGTGCTGAGTCAGACCAAAAGAGTATAATGGCTTTATTGTGTACAGAGTGCACTACAGCTGCAGGGAGGCTGTTCTGGGATACCTGGAAAATGAGAAGCTAAACACAACATTATTTCAGAAGCACACACACTTTCAGATTCAGATCACCTCCTGTTTTTCTTTCTATCGACGTGGTTATGGAAAAGACCATTTGTCTATTTCCATGACTTCTACTAGGTAGTGCAAGGCAAAGAAAGCAACAGCAAAGGGATGTAGCTCTTATCCTTTTATGAGATGGTAAAAATAACTGAGAAGTTGTTGCAGCATGAGTCAATCGAGTATAATACGTCACAGACAGCAGGTGTCTGAAATATGCAGCACTGCATCTAAAATGCATGATAATATAAAATATAAAAGGATATTACAAAATTGTACAGTTTAGATGACAGATAAAATATATGATTTGACACACCATATATTTTCATCTTTCCTCTCTAGGAAAATTGTAATCTGAATGCATTACTTGTAAAAGGGAGTTGAACTATTGTGCTGTAGAGGCACACAGACTAGAGAAAGCAAGGAGAAGGGAGAGGAGAGAAGAGGAGAAAAGAAGGGAAGATTTTGAGCTCACAAGTAAGAAAGTAGCAAAATTAGTTACTTCATTTTTTTCACTCCCACTAATGAGATGTATATCTGGCCCATGTATCTTCCTAACTGCTTATCAGATCCTTTGCATACTTGGTGCAATATGGGAGAGCATCTATTAAGTGCACAGCTAAGTGCAGACTCTGCTTACAAAGGTACATGGGCATACAGAAGGCAGAGAAGTTCAGGCTCTGGGGGATGAAGAAGCAAGGAGGAGAGGAAGCTGGCTGGACTCTAAACCCATTTCCTTCTTGATCTCTCATTTGACTAATAAACTAGACAAATAAACTATTTGTGGTTTATTATTTAGACCCTAAGATTGAAAGTACTTGGGAAGCCAGATCAGGAGTACAGGCTGAAGAACACAAAAAGGACTGGGAATCAAAAATCTGATGTTTGACAGAAGAGCCACATCAGTGCATTCTCCAATACAGAAACCTTGTTGATCCTCAAAGGTCCTTTAACAGAGTGAGTCTTCAATGACATAGCCAGATGAACCTACACAAAATCACTTAGAGGGATCCTGTTCTATACTACTAGTACCCAAGCTTTGAAGAGGAGTTTACATATGGTTTAAGAACTAAAAGCTAGAAATGCAGACAGTAAGAGACTGCAGTGTATATTCTTCTCAAATATTTTTAGCTCCACTTCCATCCCACAGTGAAGTGACAAGCCTCTGAAAATAGTGGCAGGGTCCTGTGACACATTTAAGTCACCTGAAGTCTCAGAGGGGTATCAGACATGACAGCACAGTACCTCTGGGAAACCAAAGCCATCACTTCAAAACAGTTTTCTGTTCTCTTAGAGTGTGATTGCAAAAATAAAATGAATGTGATAACATTTCCAAAAGCCTTTCCAAGAGAAAAACATAAGGCTTATCTGAAAACTCATGGAGGGTCATAGCAAGTCCCTAAGACCCAGTCCATCTTGAAGGACAGCATATAGTTTCTTCATCCAAGAAAATAACTACAGGGTAAAAGAATGGTTCCATTTTCTCTGTTTACTGGTACTTACATTGGTACCTCCTCATTATACCAGCTCAACAGATTTCTTTAAGTATCACACACTCAACAACAAGCACATACTCAAACCATAATGAAGGCATTTACCTTTCTTAAACACTGACCATGTCCATGGGTACATGATTATTGGTTATATATGATTATATGCATGATTATGGGATTCTATAATGAGCTACTAGGATCTTCACCTTGCTTCAGAGGCAAGAGCATCATATCCACAACAGCAACCAACATGGTGCTGTGAAGATACATCACCACTCTAAAGAGCATGGGCGATAAGTGCCAGGTGGAGACAGAATCTACTCAGCAGGGACCCATCCCAGATGATGGATGGAGTGATGGAGAGAGAGAGTAGCTGGATTTAATCCTCTCTGGAGGTACCTCTATCTCATTTCTACTCTTGAGGGAGTTTAGGGGCAAGAAAACTCCCAAAGGATGTGCTTATAAGTGCTTATAGTTAGGTGAAATGAATTTTTGCTGTACTTTTCTGTTTCAGAAAGGGCATCTTTGTTGAAATGTCTTTGCCTAATGGCATAAATGTTACCATGGAAATAAAGTGCTATTTATTAACACTCATTAAGTACCTGTCTTCCCTTTTTCTTTCGTGGGTGAATGGGCAGAACAGTGTCTCATCAAACAGTTTTCAAAGGCTTGGGAGCAGGTAAGATTGATTTAACTCAAAATAAAGCTCTCTCTGGGAAGCTGAGGTGTCACTGGGACCTCAGCTCATCCATCTCCCTCATGCAGCCAGCCCCCACCTAAGGGAGCCCCTACAACCCTGACCACTTCAGTTAGCAGAACTGACTCCTAGCACTGTTTTAGTCACTGTAAACCTTCCTTTGTTATCTCCTTTCCCTCCTGCATGCTGCAACAGTACAGATGTGAGTGAGTTTTCTAAGGTGCTGACATGCAACTTTGCCCCTCTGTGGTTTTCTTCTCCCTTTATACCAAGGAGATATTTATATCTTAATAATCTGGGTGTTGTAATAGAATTCAGCATTTAGGAGATGTTTCATCTCCTTGTGAGGGGCATATAAGTGCTTGCATACCAAGTGAAGAATTGCTGGCAAGACTGTGAGAGAAAATGACCAGCAGAGCCTAAAAATGTGGTCAAGACAGGGCAATAGATGCAGTAAAAGTGACTCACAGCAGGCAAGGTCAGAAGCAGAAAAGGCAGAAAAGGTGAAGGGTGCATAGAAAGGGGAGAAAGAATAATGTCTCTTCTAGGCACTTCCCAGTCCTGCTACAGAAGAAGATTAGTTCCTAACGAAGGGGTCAGGGAAGACATTTGAGTGTGGCCATTCAAGGAAATTTATCCATTTATCTACTTGATTGCCTCCACAGTTACAGGGTGAATCCTTGTAGGCGCTTGTTTCCCAAGCATATATAACTCTTTTGTATCCTCACACTTAGATAAACTGAACAGTGCCAGAAGACATCTTAAATCCCTGGTTAATTTGCCAGTTAAACATGGATGAAAATGCAGGCACCAAATGCAGACAGTCATGCCCAACACAGGGTTCCTATGCACCAAAAATGTTGCCGTTCTCTCTTAAAAATTCCCTTTTAAAACATATCTTTATAATAGCCTACCAGAAAGACAGAGGCTTAGAGAGGCCAAAGAAAGCTGCACATCTCCTTGTGAGATTAGCAGATGAGAGGCTCTCAAGCATGAACACCATGAGCCCTTTGCAGAGCGCAGCTGCTTTCTCTGCCTTCTGCCAGCTAAGTGTCAGCATGGGCTCACACCACTGCTGGAAGGGAGCATGGACCACGCTCCAAGATCCCCCAGTGCCCAGCCAGTTTGTTTCTGGCTGGCAGAACAGGTAGCACCATCCTCTGCCAAGCCAGCAGCGTGCAGCTGAACACCAGCCCTTGCAGCTCAACCTGCAAGGACATCTGCAGTGGGTGGCTTCAGCATGGCCTGATTAATGCCATTATTGAGCCCATGTTTTCATCAGGATCTGTCACACCCACAGGCACAGCTTCCACTGTCAGTGTCTTTTTGTATCTGTTGTTCTTATTATGAACTTTCCTAGGTTTTTCTTTAACCATAAAAGGTAGAGATAATTCCAATGTACTTCAAGCCACATTTTGTTATTACAGGTAGGACATACACACACAAACAACCTTTACCTATTACCCCCAAGTTTACCACGGCTTCTCTCATCACAGTTCCACAAGAAACTCCAAAATTTACCCTTCTTATGTAACCCCACCTCCTACCCCTCCTCTTTTTTTTTCCATGCCCCTTACACAACACACCCCTATTTTCTTCTACCAGTGTGCTTTTATAATCATATCCACCTCTGCTCTATTCTCAAGTGTCCCTTATACAATGACATCCTTCAGCCCAAATAATTGTGCATGGTTCTCTTTTCCTTTTTGCACTTATGTGAGTTATTTGGGGGATGAAGGAGAAGCTGAGAAGTTCAGGAAGAAAACATTGTGGCAGACCGTTCTGCCCAAGAGAACATGTTTTGCTATGCCTTGAAAACATTTGGCTGTCTGTGGGGAGTACTGTCAGGTGTAGGTGTCCTGCCTAGCAGGGTATCCAGCCTTCCACCAGGCAGAGAGGTGTGGGCAGAGCCAGCCTTGCCACACAGCTGCACTCTGGCTGATGTTCTGCAGATGATGCATGGACACTGATGTGCACCATGCTCCTGAGCATCTTCAGCCTGGTCTGGCTTGTGCTGCCTGGGGAAGTTCCGCAGAGGGTATGGTGCAAGCAGCCCTTTGCATTTTCTTGCAAAGTGCACTTTCACAGCCACCAGTAATGACCTGGAAATGCCAACAAGTGGTTAGGCCACAGGTTTCCCAGTGAAAAAAATAAAAATAAAAATATTTTTTTTAAAAAAGCACCTTTCTCTCCATGTCTTTCATTACAGCTATTCAGCACAGCTATTGTTCATGCAGGCCAGGACAAACATGTTTGCTAAGCAGAGCAAGAGCAAGAGGAAAACACAGAAATATCCATAAAGCACACACAGTAGGCAATTGACTGGCTGGAGGGAAATGAAGGAGATGGGTATTTGCAGACAATGAAAAAGTTATTGTGACAGCTGCAGGTTGGAAGCCTTCTGTGGTAAACTCAGGGCCCAACTGAGAGCTTAGGAAAAGGAGAGGAGAGGAAAGGAAAGTCTTAGGAGAACTCTGCCAGGCCCAGAATAACCCTCTGCTGAAATGTGCAGCAAAAATACTGTGGTGTAGCTGCAACGGCCATAACAACACAAGGACTTTGTGCAGATCAGCAAGGAGATACAGATAATTCTACTTGTACCCTCTGCCAATCAGAGAACACCACTGGCAGTACAGCAACTTTTTCTTGTCCATCCTTCCTAATGTAATGGCTAAACTTGTTTATGGAGGGGATTTCCCCATACCGTATGTACGCAGGGCAGCTAGCAGAGAATTTGTAACGGGGACATCCCCTCTGGGACACAACTGGACCCAGCAGATACAAGGGCCTGCGACTTAGTCAGGCAGCAATCTCTTAGCTCAGAAAGCAGTAAGTCATTTCTGGTGCTGTGAGTACAGGCATCCATTTCTGCTGACTTATGGCACATGGCACCCACAGATGTGCTGCCTTAGCTGGTCACAGTGACAACTGGCAGTAGCTGAACAGAGCACTGCACATCCCAGGGGAGCAGGATAGTTGCAGGGAGATTTTTTTTTTTTTTTTCAGCTTTTACAGCTGTTAATTTCACAAAGTTTATTGGGCTTCTGACTGCACACCCTTTGACAGCTTTGCCAGCAAGGAATCCCAAGGTTTCACACAGATTGCACCTCAAACAGCATACAGGAGTCCCCTGTCCCTGCCATAGCTCTGCTAGATACACTGGGTTAGCAATTACCATGGTTTGGATTAGTAGTGAAGTCATCCCCAGAGCACATGCACTGAGTTTTAATACATCTCTGAAAACAGTCCCACTTCACCACAGCAGTTTCACATCCTTGTAAGTGCACAGAAAGCTCACCTGTGACAATCTCTTTCCCACCTGATGGCTTTATTTAGGCACCACCACAATTGCCCTCCCATCAACATCTTCAGCTGTAAGCAGACAATCCATGGATTGCCACAAATGCTGGGTTGGAAGTGGCTCTGCCACAGACAGCCACCTGTAAAAGCCTGTCACGCACTGGAAATGAAGCAGAAGCGTGTTCCTCCCAGGAGCGCCAGTCAGCAGCCATGCATTATATCAGCCGCCTCACTACAGTGGAGCATTCAGTTAGTCAGCGGCACATTTTGTACACTAATTAATGCCTACATTATCAACTTAGTCTTGGGAACTAACAGGCGGCAAAGACTCATCCGAATGACAAAGACATCAGACCACAAGAGGAAGATGATTGCCCCTTCCCAGTTCTTGTTTCAGTGTGCACCTCTTACTGCCCTCACCACTCAGCCTCTGAAGGGCTCTCAGGCTCCAAAATGAAATGATAACACAAGTGCACGGCTGCAGTTTGGAGGAAGCTGGCACTCACTGCAGACCATTAGGGTGGCCCTAATGAGCAGGTAAGCAGATGCAGCCCTGGATCTTCTATGCCCTGGCACACTCATGCTGAGTGTCCTGGGCAGCCTATGGCTCCAGAGGGGAAGCAGGAAGCACTGCAGCATACTTTGGAAAACAGTAGTTGTTTGCTGGGAGCACCCTGCCTCATGGTACTCATTGAGGAACAGGCATAATATGGTGCGGGCAACAAAACTCAACCCACCCCCAGTGCCTACAATGTTGTGTTCAGAGACTGCTTCCCTCTTTCCTTGACTCCCTGTACCTCTGAGCACTGTTTGTACCTCTCTGAGAAGTCAGTGAGAGAACAACTTTGCATTTTCCTTTAACTTCCCCTTCTCCTTGCAAATCCCAGCTCAGAATTTCCCTCTTGTTCTGTACTACAACATCTTTGTTGTTCTCTCTCTTCATATACAATTTGTTCCCCTTTAATTGTGCCAGTACTTTGAAGGAGGAGGACCTGGGCAGAGGGGGGGAAAGTTCTATAAGATGAAGTTGTGTTAGGTCACAGTGTTGTAGCTAACAGTTCTCTGCAAGGACCGTGTCATGATCCATATGTTAATTGGAGAAGAAGAGTGGGAGAGGATCTGGCAGTGCTCCTGTTTTATTTTCAGTTTCTAAGGAAGATGTGTCATCCTGTAACTAATGCAGCAGGGTGAACTGCAAAAGATCTGAATGCTGTTCCATGCTTTCCTTAGGTTTCTTCTGCAGATGTTTTAGCTGTTGTGGGCTTTGGACTGGAAACAGCAAAGCATATATGCAAGCCTTCCTATTTTTCCAGTGTATTTCTAATAGTCCCAGTCCAATCAGGGAGATCAGAGCTGAGACTGTCATTCAAAATAAATACTCATATCTGCTGCAGACACTGTTCTTCAGACTTTAAGGTCCCATACAAGTGCTGCTAATTACTTTAAAGTAAACATTTTTAACCAAATCCTGTGGTTAAGGATCTGAGAGTAGAGAAAAAAATCTAAGGAATGGAAGTACATGGGAAGAAATCAAAATGTAAAATTAAGACTCGATGGGCTAGCTCAAGTTTCTGAGATCATTCCTCAGTAAAGCTAGCTGAATAATTGGTAGTAAAAAGTGCCTGATGGTCTTCTCTCTGTAGTAGAGACAGACACTAGCAGATTGTGATTGCTTCAGATGGCTTTATTATTCAAAATTATTTGATGACATTTTTGCAAGATGACTTTTATCGTCAGCTTGCTATTCACAAGAGAGCCATGCAGTTACACCATGATTAGTGGTAGTGCTTCTATTCCCCAGTTGCAGAAGCATAAGTCTTAGTTATCTCATATAAATACTTCCAGAATGTGAACTTAAAAGTGACTTTCCCTAGGCAAGAGCACAGAAGCTTCAAATGGGTTTTCTGTGAGTGAATACACAATTAAAACTAGCCTGTTATTGTTTGCTGACAATGGTTCTGAAAGGGCTGTATTTGCAGCCTCTACCAAATCATTTAGGAAGTCAAAAAACTACAGAGAATTGCTATTTATGTCATTCAAATGGCTCTTCCATAGTTATGGCCTCCCAGACTGGAGAACAAGATTATTCTCCCTTAAACAGATTTGGAGATATAATTTGGCTTTAGCTTTCCCCTTCAAGGTAGCTCTGTTTTCATATATTTGAATTATGCTGCTTTGGAGTAGTGAATCATTTCAGTTCCAAGAGTTTGTTTCTAGGAACACTGTAGTAGTGTGCTGTGGTACTGATCACTATGTTTTCTTCAATTCAAACCCTTATTTTCTGTCTACTTGCTTTCATTTTCCATTCACAACTTTAATTGTGCATCATGTTCATCTATCAGAATACAGAAAAAGAAGAGACTGTCAGGCACAACATAGACTATTTGTGTGAAGATTTGCATTGTCCTTCAGGTGATTTTCTCTTGAGCTTTTAGTATTTTCATTATCATCCTGAAGGAAAACAAAGTGTGTACCATGAGTATATGTGTATGAAAGGAAGTTAAGGGTGAAGGCTAAAGGCTAAGGGAGTTGTTCTTTCCTTGTTACTGAAAGCAGAATGTAGACAGATATGCATATGGCTGTGTGTTTCATCTTGCTAGTTATACAGAAGACAATACAGTCTGATGGAATGAACATTGAACTAAAGTAATTGCAGCATCAATGTACATAATTTTTCACCTTTCTTTCTTCCCCTCATCAATACAGTTAATGACATTTGGCCATTCAATAAAAAAGTGTTTGGGGACTTATACTTTGCTGATGTATAATAGAAAGCTTCAGGTCCTGGTAAGCCTGATTCATTCCTCCCATATGGGTAAAGGCTGAATGTTCTACAAGTAAAGGTTGAATGTTATGAAATTGTTAGATGAAGCATGACCAATTCCTTTGAATGGAAAAGGTATCATTGAATCAGGCTCCATCAGGCTCTTAGGAGAGATTTCTATTCCCAGATTTTAGCTATTTGAGAGTTATTCATCCCATGTAATGTCTAAGTTTTCCCTATAGTCAGAGGATAGAGATGTATGCCTCCAAATGGGCATACATTTTAGTGAAATGTCTAATACAGATAGGATGACTTGCAGTTAGTTGACTTCTTCCTCTCTGGACACCTAAAGATTACCTTAATCAAGTTACCTAAGATTCAAACAATGGAAGATAAATAAGATGAATTGTGCCTGAACTCAGAATTTGCTCTCAGCTGTGTTTGTTCCAAAATGTTCTGTTCCCTTCCCCAGCTTGGAGTCCTGCTCACCAAGTAATGAGATTCAGGAATTTTTGACCCCGTTAGGCTTGCCAAGCCCAAAGACACATACAATAGGAAACTAGGTTTCAATGTGCTAAATGAATTGTCAACAGAAGCTTAATGAAGTTCCACTCCCAGAGCCTATGACCAGCAACAGTGTTTGAGCCAGAAATAATCCAACTTGTTAACCAGGATAAGATTTAATTGCGTTTATTGAATATTTCAGTGCTACTTAGAGTATATTTGATTGAAATGTCTTCAAAGGAAAATAAACACGAATTCCAATAAGCATTGACTGCAGCAACATTATGTTCATAGAACCATTTTTTTAATACTCGTGGCTTCATAATGCTTGACCAAAATTATTTCTTTCATCCATTTATGCATTAGGTTAAAGACTTTTTGACTTTGCTGTTACCTCCTTTCATTCCCTCCCTCCTAAAAATTGTTGGAATCTGGAGGTATTGCACTACAAGCTGTACAGTATTTTGGAATCTCTTTTAACAACTTACAAGTCAAAAAAAAAAAAAAAAAGGAAAAAAGAAAATGCCTCTAGCAAATGGTTACCTTTTGAATTTGGACCATTTGCCCATTTGCTAGCATGCTGTCAAGTTCCACCTTGGCTCCACCTGGAAGGATTTTACAAGAGTACAAGGAATTTGTGTGGGTCAATTTTAAAATGCTCAGACCGTCATGCTATGTGGCATGCCAGGGATCATACCTCCATCACTTCTCTCTTCCCCACTTGCAGAGCATATCTCTGTTATGATGCAGCTTTATAGACCCATGTTGAAGAATTTCATATACCATAGTATGAGGTATGAAGCTCTCAGACTTGTGGCCAGGTTTGAACTCCAGATCCTAAGAAGGAGCCCCAGATCCTAAGAAGGATCACTCTTTGAACTCAAGAAATTGTCTTTAAGACAAACTAGTGCAGAACCTCAGGTGTTTTGTGGGTTTTTTTTCCTTCTTTAGTTTGTTTCACGAATATCAACCATTGGAGCAGCATGACAGCAGTTGTATGAGTAAGAAATTGATAGCACCTCAACAAATTCAGGGCAAAGTAGCTATGATGTCTATTTGTCAGGATGGAAGTAAGGGCTTAGTTATTCCCTGCAAACACAAGAAATAAAGTGCAACTAAGATTTTCCTAGTCAGAACAAGAAGACAGACTGACACTGCAGACAAAAAGGAAATGAGAGAAAGCAAATAAGAATTGGAAAGAAATACTGATGAACACAAATTCTGTTATGTTCTTCCCATGGTAAGAATGCTTGACAAAGAACATTTTCCAAAAGCACCTAAATAACTGTGGAGACCAAACCCACATTTCAGAAGAGATTTAACCCTGTGAAACCCATATTTCCTTGACTTTCTATGCTAACTCTTTTCCTACATGACTTAGACATGACTTACAGTGAATACGGTCACTATGGTAGTTACAAATCCTATAGACTGGCAAAGTTAGGCATGTTAAGGAGCCAGCTCACCAGCACTGAAGCTGACCTGAACTCGTCATGACCTGCAGTACTCGGAATGAATAAACATCTAGCTATCCACACAGGCAAAGTGCTGTGCTGCTCTGCCTATGCTGGGTAAAACATCTGCTAACTCATGTCTGTGTTTCCAATATCCCTTCTGAGAGCAGGACTTCAGCTTGCAATCCTCTCAGATCAGTGTGGGAGGGATCCCTAAAATACAGCCAGCTGAGGAGCTGTGTCTGCACAGTGCAGCACATAGCAGGTCAGGTCTGGAAGCAGTCACACTTGTGAACTGCTGCCAGTAGTCTAATAATCCTGGCTTCCCATCGCCTTAGCAAGTCAGCAGGGTTAGTTGCTCCTCTGACTGGATTGTTGCCAAATCGGGAACCCCTATGCCCTGGAAAGCTGTGGCTTTTCAGTAGGCATTAAAGCAGCAAGCCTTCCTATACTACTGCGAACTGGAGCAGGGCAGACCCACAACATTGTCCCACAGAGAAGCAACTCCTGAATGGAGAAGATATTGCTTTCAAGAGGTTCCTTATTATCTACTTAAAAATACAGAGGTAAAGATTTTTTTTTTCCAACTTCTAGTCTTACTGTATGTTCTCTTGTTTCTAAGGAGATAACAGACTTTGTTAGGTGCTAGGTGACTTTAATGACCCATTTCTTAGTGATATTGCCTTAGCCCATTCAGAAGCCCCCCTCCCCCCTTTTTTTCTTAAAATCAATGTGGTTTTTAGTCTACCTCTGTGAAATACCTTCACTAATCATATTCACTGCTCTCCCTTGTATCTGCAGCCATTAAGTATTTACAGAATGTCGCCACATTCTGTCCTTTTTTCCAGGTGTGTTGCCAATTGGCAAAGTGATTCATGCTTATCTGACTTATAGCCCACTCCACAAAATGCAAAGCCTGATGTATATCAGCCTGTGGATCAGCTCATGATCTTCCTGCCCCAGTCCTCTAAGACTCACACCTCTACACCTATTTCATATTTTCCCCCTTTCCTTTCTTCCATACCCCAGATTTCTCTCCCTAAGAGCCATGCCTGCTTCTCAGAGTAACTATTTTATAATTTTTTGAGTTCAGCTGGTTGTCTTCTGAAACTGTTGCTAGGCAAAGAAGAAAAAGGACTAAGGTATCTGACAGAAAACTCCATGTATCTGAGTTATGTGGATTAGGAAGAAACTGATGCTTCACATTCAACATTTGCAGAGAGTGAAATGAGGTGAATATGAGATAGGTAATCCTTGTAATTCCTTTTGAAGGGTTTATTGTGGGGATATGCTGTTCAATTACCTATAGGCCAGCAAGGAGATTATCAAGGGAAAGATTTTCCTCTGTGACACAAGGGGACTTAAACTTGAAGTGAAAGTGAGAAGATTTTCAGGCGAGCACTGTCTTTTCTTAAAGGAGGAAAGGTGGACTTTTCCCCTATACATTCACAGGTTTAATTTTTATTCAGTCTGTACATTTTCAAAGTCTTGTACAAAGTGGGAAGTGGCCATCCCGCTCCTACCCTCTCTCCTCTTTCGTGTGACTTGTGCAACATAAACTTTTGTACAGTCACTGGAGAGACAGATAGGCTTCATCATTTGACCAGGGCTTGATCTTGGGAGGAGCTGAGCTGGAGTAGGAGAGCAAATTCTTTTTCTTCAGGAGCCTCAGGGAGTGTTAATATCTTGGATGAGTATTGTGGTCTCCCATGAGAACAGGGGATGCTTTGAGTTTTGCTAGATTCAAAGGGCATAAAATGAAAATCCCAATCCTTTTGTGGCACATAAGTGTAGACATTTCCTGCTTCTTGTAAGAAGTACGCTATTTGCGAAATCCACAGATGGATAACCAGAACCACCTACCCACCCCTGACTATTATTCTGGTAGTGCAAGACCTCACTAAGTCTCTGGGCTGTCCTCACTCTCTTTCCTGCAGTCTCAGGGGTCAGAGGGAGCACATGCACATGTGAGCACTGGAATCAACTACAAAGCTTTTCTGCTTGCACAGCTGAATTTAGTACTTCCCGAATAAAATTCTTGCTGTGGAGAAATCCAGAGGAGGTCCTCAGCTCAACTACAGTAACACCCTGCCCATACGCCAGGACTCCCTGTGCTGCACTCCACACTGAGGAGGAGAGCAATGCACTAGCCCTTGTCTCTTCGGCTGACTACAGCTCCTTTCTGCCTGGCTGCCTCTGGCTTTGTTTTAATAACTCAGCTCTTTGAGCATCATTAAAATGTCTCTAACTGGAGCCTGCAATAAGATAGCAATCAGCATATGAACCAAAGCAACTCACTCCACAAATAATATTTGCCTCTACTGTTATGAGAATAATGAAACCGCTACTGTAAGGCTCCCAGGAGCCAGGTGACAAGGAGAGAGTGGAAGGAATGGTTGTGAATCTTCCTAGAAGGGTGGACAGTTAGGGACTTTGCAGTGCTGGCCATTTAATATAGTAGTTTTCCTCTTGGGTGGTTTTGCATAGTAATACATGTTGGAAGCTTCAAGCAAACTGTGTGGATTACAATTTCCCCTGAAGGAAAGTCAAAACCAGCACATCTGAGTCTTGTTGAAGGCTCTGATGCACACTGACGTGAGTTAACCCCAGCAGGCAGCCAAGGCCCACCCAGCCACTCACCCACTCTTCCCAAGTGGGATGGCAGAGAGAATCAGAAGGGTAAAAGTTCTAAAACTCATGGGTTGAGATAAAGATGGTTTAAAGGTAAAGCAAAAGATTCATGTGAAAGCAAAGAAAAATAAGGAATTAATTAATTCACTGCTTCTCATCAGCCAGCAGGTGTTCAGCCATTTCCAGGAAACCAGAGCTCCATCATGTATAACAGGAAGACAATCCCAAATGTATCCCCTCATTCCTCTTCCTTTCCCCAGTTTTCTCCTGTTTCCACTCCCAGCTTCTTATGCACACCCAGTCTACTCACATAGAAAGCTGTGACTCTGTGTAAGTAATGCTCAGCAATAGCTAAAATACTGATGTGTTATCAACACTGTTTTTTGTCACAAATCCAAAACATAGCACCATAGTAGCTGCTAGAAAGAAAATTAATTCCTTCCCAGCTAAGAGCCAGTACACACATGAATATGCATGGTGAATGACTACACATGTAATATGTTTTTAGAACAGGCTGGATCTTGTCATACCAGAGGGTCTGTGTTTTGGAAGACAAGATGCAGATAGCACATGGCTCTAATTTAATGGTGCTCCTTTAGCAAGACAGAAAAAACTTTCCTATTCAAAAATTCTCCATCATTCCTGACTTTCTGTATCTCCAAGTAACAGGGCATGTGGTGCTCACAGTTCGTATGGGATTAACTGAAGCTTGCTTTGAACTTGAACATACTGCTGCTGACCTAGGATTCAATTCATCTGCATTGGAGTTGAGGCCAGATCATATCAGCATATGCCTATGCACAGCAGGGCTGAAATGCCACGACAACGTTGCATGGTCCAGGCTGGCCTAGTATTTGCCTGTGCTGATTCTGGCTCTACCTGCTAGTCTTTTTCATGAATACCAAATTTAAATGTAAGAGTACAGATCAAATAACAGAGGCATGCCTCCTCCTCTGCCTGTGAAGGGACATCTCAGAACATCTTTATTTGAACTATGCAGATATAATTAGTCAATCAGCAATAGGAAGAAGGGAAATATTCCTTGTTAATAACCTGCAATGTGCCAGCAGAAGCTCTCTCAATCCCTAAGAAGCCACTTCCTTGAATCCTACCACAAACTGCAATAAAAGTAAGGGTGTTTCCTTGCTTCTGACAGTCATCTACCTCTTCCCAGCACAGTCTTAGTCAATATTTATCAATTGTTCAGGAGTTTCATGGGTAGAATTCAGAAAAAGAAAACCCAGTTTCTGTTTGTATAGATTTTGTGACACATCCCATCAACACCAAAGAGTATTCCTGTGGAGGATTACTCACCATCTTCAGTGCTGATGCTGCTGAGTCTGTGCCTGCTGATCTTGGACATTTTTGCGTATTTTTGGTGTGTCTCTCAGCCCTCTCTGGCTCCTATGCTTTTTCTCAGTATTGTGGTAGTAGGGATATATATGATACATTGTTGTTGCTGTTACTTGAGGGGGATAGTTACCTTTCCAACATTTCTGCCTCCAAGAGAGAACTGGTATCAGCATCATGATTTCTTTCTTCTTCTTTCCTTCACTATCAAAAACTGTAGTCCCTACCTCTATGCTTGCTATTGCCACTGGCTTCAGTTCTTTCTGACTCCTTGCTTCTTTTTACTTAGGAAAGGAGCTGCAGTAATAGCATCAAAAACATTCCACTGATACTCCAAGAGTAGCCTGATGTAAACAACTGGGCTACTGCTCAGGATATGTAGATTCAGTTTCTTTTCCTTGTGTGACCTTGGGTAAATTAATTCTGCTCAGATCTAGAAAGGAACATGAGCACTTAAAGTGGGACATGGGAAGATTTTGCAATGCTCAAAACTGCCACTCATCTACTACTTCATATTGAGAGGTTCCTAAGTTTTTTTCAATATTTAAAATCTCTTCTCATTCCAAGTCCTGCTTCTAATCTTGGCCAGAGATGACACAGGCTTGATAAGGCTTACACTTATGCTCCACTAGAATCCAAAAGCTCTTCTGTCTTCTCTCTGCCTGGCCAAAGCATCTGAATTCAAAAATGCACTGCTAAAACATTTAACAGAACAGGAAAGGAAAAGCAATTCACGTTCCTCCAGGTGATGGTGGGGAAGCTCTGCGGTGAACACTCACTCAGCATGGGAAGTTTCTGCGAGCAGCCTCAGAGCCACTCTAGGCCAACATCCAAAGCTCAAACCAAGGGCATCAACCTTTCTGTTGAAGATGCTTCTTCAGGCATGAATAAATAAAAGATTCACTAGCCCTGAAAAGGAAGCATCAGTTAGAAAGACTTTTCAACTAATGGCTTTCCTGGAAGGGGAGAACACTGCATTTGAGTACCTCTTCCAAGGATGACTTCTGCATTTTACATTGAATGGTTTGTAACAAGCTCATGTGAAGTGGGGCTGGCACATTCCTCCATAATTACCCTGACACATGGGCTACACTGCCTATTCTTGTGTTCTTTCACCTTCTGGCCCTGTTAATCTTTCTTCAGTGCATGAGAGGTGGGACAATTACAACAGTCCATGAAACATTTAAATTTGGATTGACCAGGCAGCCTGGCCCTCAGCACTGCTCCATTTCTCTGCCACCTCCCTTCTCACCCAGCAAACTTCTCTGAGAAGATTTAAATCCTCTGAGACAGAAGATGACAGTGTAACTGTTTTATAGCTGTTGAACACAAAATCTGAAACATAAGATGAAAGACTGCCTGTGGCAGAGCTTGGAGTGAGAGGCAGCTGCTGCCCAGTGAGACCTCATCTCCCCCAAGTCTCCCATCATGGAAAATAAAGATATTTTTATGTTCTCCCTGTTTCTTTATCAACTGCCCACTTGGCTCCTTGCTGAGGCTGGTGGTTATTTTCAGTCTCATCCAGGGACTTTGTTCTTCTCCTCAAGGGTTGACTTTGGTGAGCAGCCAGATACTCACCCAGCTGCTCTCTCACTCCCCCTCCTCAAGAAAACAGGGTGAGAAAATAGGATGATAAAGTCTGTGGGTCAGGATCACTTGTGTGGGCAAAATAGACTTGACTTGGAGAAAATTAAATTTATTGCTAACTAAAATAGATTTAAGTAGTGAGAAACAAAGACACACTAAAACAATACCATCACCCAACACCACCACCACCACCACTTCTCACCACGCTCAACTTCACTCCTTCAGCAATCAAATGTCTTGTGGTGCCAGAATTTGCACATCTGCATTACTCATCACACGTTTGCTCTCAGGATCAAATTTCCCAGTTATCCACACTGCCCATACACCATCAGAGAGAGAAAGCTGGGGAGAGGAAGAGGACAATTCAGCCACAGGCCTCCTGCCTGACTGGTAACATGGGTGCAACAGCCCCAGCCTGGTATATCAGCTAATGTCTTCCCACAGAGATGACCTCAATGTGGACACAGCTCATGGGTCTCACCTTCCCAGCTTGAAAACAGGAAATAAAATTATCCTATCCAGTTAGCGCTACCACTCTAAATCATTTAGTTACCTCATGCAAAGTGTTTTGGTAGGGATTGCCTCCTACTCTGCATGTGTATAATATCTAGCTTTGTGAATCCATAAATTATGTTGGAGTCCTAATGTGTGCTGTAATATAAATAGAAAGGGTGACTAAGTGAATTCACCTCATTTTCTTCCCCACCTGTTGTTCACAAACAACTTCAGAGACACAATCACTGGAGCAAACAGAAGAATGTGCATGCATGTCAGAAGAGTATGGAATAACAACATATGACATCTTTCCAATTAAAATCTGCGTTTAGTTGAAATTTTGCATATTCATAGCAAGCTGATCAGAGAAATGATGCAGAATAAGGATTATTTACAGAAATTATTCATCAGCAAACAAACTAAGAAAAAAAAAAAATGTCTGCAGGTAGTTCAGGAACAGGAAAAGAAAAAAAAAAAAAAAAACATCTTAGATGTAGATCATCTAATGAATTATTCACCATGAATTAACTAAACACCAGTTTGTATTTATACAGCATTTAGTAGCACAAAGTGATGTGTAAGCATTATCTTTATCTACAGAAAAGCTGGATGGGTTAAATTAAACCAGAACTCAAAGATATGAACAAAATACATCAGCTGACCCACATAAAAATTGTAATTATTTCTAAAAATATATAATTTTCCTATTTTTCATTTAAAACCTGGATGCTGAATGCTTCTGAAAATTACATCAATATATCGTTCTCCTGCCCATCTCCACTGCAGATGTAAAGGGAAGTTATTGATGAAGAGTTTATGTATCCTTTGTAGGCTGTTATTAGAGTTCCCTCTGCTGCTGACTATGCAGCTGTACTTGTGCAGCTCAGGTGCTGAGTACTAACAGAGGTAGGTTGAACAGTACATATTACTGAAGTGAATAATGCCTCAATTACAGACTGCTGGTCTCCAGAGATAGCGCAGGAGCAGCAGGAATAAAAATCCTGTGTCTCTTCCCCTGGACCCGTGGGTCATAGTTCTGGTATTTGAAATGAAAAAGAAATATGAGTAACAGCACGTTATCATTTATTGTATTTGCTCATCTAACAGCCACATAGTTTTTATTCCCCAGACTTTAAGACCTCAAAAATTATTGTGCAGCCACTAGACACATTCCAGAAAGTACAGTACAATGCTTGCTGGCACCCCAGCAAAACAGGTACGGTATGGAGCTGCAAGATGATTGTGACCGTCACACAAGCAACCACATGATGCAATGTCTCAGAGCCCATACCTCATTTCTCCTGCTCCTGAGGCCCCAGCTCCAACAAGACCCCAAAGCTGGCAATGCACACTCTGTCTGCCAGCACTTGCAGATCAATCCTGTAGGAGAAGGAAAGTAAGAGAAAAAGGAGATGACTTACTGATGACAAAACAGAAATTGATCCCAGAGTAATGCTCTTGAGCCCCTCTGTGGCATGCTGGCCTCAAAGGAATGGTTTTAACTTGTGATCAAGATAGAAATTTGTCCCAGGGAGGAGATTCTGACTGACTGATCTGCCAGGGTATATTCAATGTTGAATTATTTCACTTTCATTAGTTTCCAGGAAAAATAATAATAATAATAATAAAAAATAGAATGATAAATGACCCTGAATGAAACCAACAATATTTTCTTAAGAGACTTCATGGGAAAAAAAAATAAAAAAAAAAATAAAAAAAAATGTTTTCCAACTTCCACATAGACCCAGTTAGGTAAAATTCAGCCAGCTTCTGAACACAGAGAAATTCTTTCACTCCTCCTCACTTTTCAGCATTTTCTTGGTCTCACCCTTAGTTTTCCCTGAGATGTTACATTAGTCTTATTTTTGCAATTGCTGAATTCTACCCAGACTCTGAGAGTATTAAAAGTCTATGATTATACTTGGGTGTAAATGAGGCACAGGCACAAACTGAGCCTGTCCCAGGATAAAAAGAATGCAATGGGAAGAGAGATTCATAGATGAAAGTCTCATGTGCCAGAAGTCTTGAGGAACCAGATTTAAAGTCTGGAGAGCAGAGGCCAGCTTGTGTTTAGAAGATCAGAGGATGGTGTCCACCTGGAAGAACATAGACCTCTACAGCTGAGCTAACCAGAAGTAGGTGCTTCCAAAGTGCCCACACAGATATCTTAAGTGTTACTGGTAGTGTCCACTGGAGACAGTCCATGTTAAAGGACAGAGACTGACAGACCATTAGCACCAAGAGTTTTATTGAGTTAATTTGATTCCTTACAATGAGAGAAATGCCAATCCATCCACAAAGAGTAGAATCGCTGTCCTGCAGGCAGCTTTAAGGAGGATTTGGTTATGTGTTACAATAAGACATTTAAAATTGCACTCATCAGTTTTCAGAAATCTCACTCATTTAAATTGTCACAGTTCAGTAGCCCTGGGATTTAAGCATAGGAAAGGGTAAGAAACATCAGCAAAAACTCCTTACTAATTTATCAGAGAATAGAAAGAAAGCAAATTTTTAGTGAGAGTTTTTAAAAAAGAGCAAGCTGGGTATCTTTTCCACCCTACCCTCTGGATGCCATGTGAAAAAACACAGTGGTGTGGCTGTGGCTAACCTCAGAGGGCTGACAGCAAGGACCCAGGTTGTCTGCTGCTGTTTTGGACTGGCAATATCAGGGGAGGATGGATCTCACCCTAAGGAGGAGGCTTCAAACTGGCTCTAATCTAGGTTGCTCTGGTTTGGGGAGCAAATCTCTCTCAATTGCCCACTGTTTAGCTATTTTTGTCTTGGCTTTGTGGTTTTAGCCCTGTGCTAAGGGACAAACTCAGCCTCATGGACATCACTGTCTCTGGTGGGTAAGCAGCTGTATGTCTCCCCAGGCCTCTCCAGCTTTCTGCAGATGGGGTCTCTGACCTGCACTAGCTGCCAGCTCTTTCTCAGGCAGCTTCACCCCACCTTGCCCATCCTGCACTTTAATCTTAGAGACATATTCACATTAGTTTTTCTGCATCTGCAAGTCTGGTAAACATCGCTAACGCAGCGCAGCCCCAGTCTCTGCTATATGAATGTGTTTCTCAAATGATAAGACTCAAATTAGGGTCTTATTAAAAGCTTTTGGAATATGCCAACTTGGGAATATTTTCTTCTTACTTTACTTTGATTGTAAAGTAACAGGAGGTAACGAGAAAAAGCTGTGTCATCTCTGGATGGAAGAAAGGTGAGATGAATGAGAAAGAAGAAAAAAAAATCCCTGGTGCTAGTGTGTTAAGAATTCAACAGATGAAGAACTCCACAGTGAGGCATGGGAGATCACCTGTGCCCAAGCCTCTGGGACATATCACAGATATCTATGAAGAGAGAAAAGGCTCTTTCCCAGAGTCAGGGAACAGCCATTGCACTAAGGACCATGATAATAAGGGACAGAGACCTAATAGATCATGAATAAAGACTAACACAGGCATCCCTGTCTAGTTTCCAGTAGCTACTATCTGGAGGCAGTCATCTCTTTGTCAGTAGGAGGAAAAAATAGGCAGAAGCTGAGTTAACCCTGCCAGAGAGGGCTGTAGGGAGCAGACTAGCAGGTGCCAGGGTGGGAGCTTACCTTGCCACATCCCTGTCACACCAGCCCTGTGGATAAACAGGAGCTGTCTCCTGGTTTCCTTGGGAAGGTCAACCTAACACCTTGTAAAAGGTCTAAATGTACTTACAAGAAAGATGGGGAGCAGAATGGCAATGTGCAATGTTGGTAAGATGGGTGAATAATGAGCCACAGAATCACCCCTAGACTGCAGCATGGCTCCTGATCAGCACCTACCCCATGAACACTGGTGGAAATAACCTCTAGCCATGATGCTGGAAGCACTACAAAGGGAGCCATGCAAATGGGAGGGTACCTTCTAACTCCGACATTTGTGTTCTTATTCTCCTAATCTGGTGAGCTACTACATCCATCTTGAAATGAAAACTCATCAGAACTTGTTAGTGTTAGGTCAGAGGTTGGACATCTCTTCAAGACCTGGGAAAAATCTGTCTGTAATGTTCTTTTCCAACTCTTCTCAGCTGCAAGCAATGCATTTTTTCTTCTGCGTCATTTGCCTGTTAAGCAAGAAGCTAATACCCTTCATAAATAATGAAAGAAGGAAAAAAAAAAAAAAAAAAAAAAAAAGGAGAGCAAGGCCACCTGCATTCTTGACTAAGTCTTCTTAATTCAAACTCTTCTTCCCTTTGTGTGAAGGAAAACTTGGCAGGCCTGATTCAGGACTTCATTACCTTGGATGTATGGCTGTGGCTGTGCTGCACAACATGAAGGCAGGTGATAATTACCTTGCCCTGATTCAGGCTGATTCAGGTACTCGCATTCTCCCAGCTATTTCTAACCAGCGCTGCAGTCTGGGCTGTGCTACTGAACACCAGTAGTGTCAGTGAGTCTGGTATAACAGCAACTACTCTGCTTTGCAGTCCCAGCCCTTTATATCAACATCAGGAGTGGAGCTCAGTCGTTGAGATTCTACTGAAATTGTACAGTGCTGTAAAATGCATGATGGTTCAATTTTTCACAGCTACAGTAATATATTGGTGCAACAGACTTTAGGTACACTTTAGTGATCTTCATGTCTTTGTAATGCTAGTAATTGTGGCAAGTAAAATAATAGACAAATATATTGGTTTTGTGAAATGTGTTTCCCTTACCATCCTCTTTGTTGGCAAACTCTGTCCTGTCCTTTTACTGATTTTTGGTTTATTCATGACCATGAATCACCAAAATTGTATAAACTTTAGCATGAATTACCATTCTGCTGATTCTGTTGTTGTTGTTGTTAGAATGGTATTATTTCTTACAAATTCCTGGCTGTATTTTCACTCATAACTGCTCCTAGCAGTTACACAGCACAAAAACAATACACTGTGAGTTCAGAAGTTAATCACAGATTGCACCAAATAAATGCTGCTGAAGCTCTGAAGCACGATAAAAAGACCATCACCATTACCAGGAAGAGGCCACAGGTTTAGTACTGACTTTTCAAGGCCTGAAAGCTGAGGTTTGTCAAGCTTTCTTTGTTTGAATTTGTCTTAAGCTGCTGGAAGCTTTATCTTACCTTCCCTAGCTATAACAGCAGGTTTTATAAGGTTGCTTTTTTGTTTTGTTTAATTTTATTCATTTTGTATGTTATAGCTGTAATTTGTATAGATAGCAGCTACAATAATTATTCTGTGTATAATTAAATATTTATGACTACTATAATGCTGCATTGTGGAGGCGTACAGGCCTGGTATGATAGCAGATTACTTGGAAGCAGGGACAGAAGAAGAGTACCGTCTTGAGATCGTAAGATACAGAATACAGGCTGGAACTGGAGACCAGCCTGTTGGAGACCAGGATCACAAGCAACTTAACAGTGATCAATCAAAAAATATGGGCCTGGAGCAGAGCAAAATAGTTTTGGGGACAACATAGAGAACAAGTATTTAGTATATGTAAAATGCTCCCAATATAGTAAGTCTACATGGAACATGAACCTGCAGACCATTGAAGAAAAAGCAATATATAACGTATGTTACAAACACATAAAAAATGCATCAAGTATATCCTAAAGTGCAGGGGAAGAAACAATCACCATCACCAAAGGAGCCAGGATGCTGATGACTCTCCTTAACAATCCCCCACCTTGACTGAAACCATCAACATGAGGACGCAGAAATGTATGGTGTCTGCCAAGATGCAAGCTCTTAGTGGGGAGCTAGAAGTTTTATATAAATTTTATTATCTTCTAACTCCTAAAAGCAGACCAAGAAATTTTCTGAAAAGGAAAAAAAAAAAAAAAAAAAAAGGAAAAAAAGGTTATTTTAGTGGTTCAATAACATGAACAAGGTAGATAAAAACTCAGAAAATCCTTTATGTATTTGTGTTCCTTTGGACTGGCTCTAACAAAAACTGAGACGAGCTCTGGTTCTACCATTTGCAAAGCAAACTCAACAGGTTTTTACAAAATCAGTGTTTTCTGAACATCTCTCTAACATTCCACAGATGTTCATAAAGACCACAAAAACATTCCTGTTCAGATGAGATTCTGTAAGATCATTTCATTTTGCACAGCATAAGCTGTTTAGCAGTCCTTTCCACTGATTCTTTTCAAAGGCAGTTCTCTTTTCCCTGTCCTCATAAACAATTTTCTCAGTGTCCTCTCATCATACCTAATCTCCTATAAGCAGATTGTTCTTCCTCGTAAATTCACAGTTATTGAGGGGCACACATCTATCACATCCCAGGCAAGACACTTGGGAACCAACTTTCATTTACAGAAGGGCTCCTTTTTATCCTGTTCTGATAAGGGAAAAAGGACAGGTGTTTCTACCCATTTCAGGGTAAAGAGACTTTATTGGCAGTAAGATGCAGGTTCTTAGTTGAAATGAAATGGACCCTGGTAGATTATTTTCACTACAAGATTGTGTAGAGGCCTCAATCTGAGACTGTGACAGTGTTCACACAGGTAATGAAAAGACTTTACGAGTGTATGATTTTGTAATTGGACTCTCGTGGCTGGATGTTGGTGTCTGCACTGAATTTCAGTGAAATAAGTTAAAAACACTTGTCCACCCAGCTTTAGTGATTAAACCGAGGTCGAAGCTGGGAATGAGTTGAAACTGCCATTAGAAAGAAATAAATGGGCACAGAGGATCTGGGAAAGAAATACCACAGCATCAGAAGAATATTTTCAAATTGTATTCAGATCTTAGCATTACAGTCTAAATTGAGTAAAATCCTCAGATAGCCCTGCATATTAACCGAGCAAATATTTTTAAGGTTATGTAATAAATGTATTACTTAAAGAAAAAAGGATTGTTTAACTAGGCTATTGAAGTATGGCAAGCATTTATGAATTAAACATTCTTTTCAATAATATCAGTATTGCAAGAAAAGCAAGGAAACCATCAGCAGGAATCAATATGATTGTTAGACATAGCGTTAGAAATGTGATGACCTCCATTGAAGTAATAACTAATATTTGCTAATTTGTCTTTAATCAGTACTATTGAGATACCTTTTTCTTTTGTCCTTGATGCCTTGCAGTCATGTTTAAATGGGGCTTTGACAATGCAAAATCTTCTATGGTGATATAAAAAGACTCATCCAACAAACTGCTGCTGTAAAAGATCACCTTTTCTGCCAAGTTTCAGAAAGCTGTATAGGTTCTTTTGTGAAAATAGCACCTGTAGGTTTTACAGTGCATTATCTCTATAATATGTTTGCAAGTCAGGAAAGCACTGTAATTTCCATTTCACAGATGGAGACAGAGAAGTGAGAACAGGACTTGTGGCCAGCTGGTCTCTCCCTCACATGAAATGAGATACAGCAAAGGCACATTAGCAGACCCGAGAAATAATAAAGAGCTGCCTAGATTGAAGGACAGATGTAGACCAGATGCAGTGAGTGCAAGTGAAGAGATCTGGAGAAGTTTCTTGGAAATAAAGTCAGAAATTTAGGTGATCAATTGAATTCAAACATGCAATACAAAATACTTATGCAGCATCCACTTTTGGGACTACAAAATACAACTTAGTGCCAAATGCATTCAGAGAAAAACAAATTCAGAGCAGAGAACAACCACCTCTCTGCATCTGTACCCTGTATCTACTTACAGGCCAGTTGCTATAAGAGTAAGCTCTGGGGAAGAAGTTATATGTGGGATTGCATCGCAGAAGGGTACCAAACCCCGGTGTCTCACATTTCACCAGCACTGGAGAGCAGAGGCAGCAGTCTGGAAAAAATAGAGTTGCTAAGAGGAGGACTTCAGTATCATTCATCCGAGGGAATGCTCCTTGTGCAGCTTTTCACCTGACGAAGAGGAAGATATTCAGACAGGTCTTGTGTCCAACTTTAGTAGTACTGACTACTAAATGCAGATTAACAGCTACCTGACTCTCCTCAGAGGATGTCTTTTGGACTTATCTTCTTTGGAATCTTGACCGGGATTATAGAAGAAGTTAGTAATTAAAAAGCTGAGTTGGAATTTGGGTTATCTAAGCCCCAACCCACCCTCTTTCATATGTAAGACCTCTTTTCCTACATGTATGAACAGGTTCCAAAATATCAGATGCATACTGTTTGGGATTGAAGTATTTCTAGGCCAGCTATGGATTTATCAATCTCACATAATTTTAATTGAAATCATGTACTTGAATCCACCAGAATTTTGAAGAAAACTGCCTTGATTTTTCCCATTCTTGATTGTGGGTGGAAAAAATAAAAATTTTTAAAAGAAAAAAAAAAAACACAAACTATTCTAACCTGAAGTTCATGATCTGATACATGTATATGAATATCCCACACAGCTTTCTTCTTCTCTGTGACATTTTTCTTTTTCTCTTTTATTCCCTCTTTTTAAATATACCTATTTTGTTCATAGGCTGGCCCAGCTGGTGGACTTTTAAGACAATAAGAATGAGAAATATGATAACACCTTGAATTATTTATTTTTATTTTTTTTCTGAAATGGAAGTAGATTTGTTAGTGGAATTCGAGATCAATGTTGTATTTATTTATTAATTTCTGACTTTGGGTGAGTGTAATATTATAGTCCTTGGCACTTACACTTAGACCATTTGTTAAGGCTGTTGAAGATGTTACAGTAGGATTTATTATGCACTTTTACAGATTTATTTCCTGTTAGATAATTCAGTGGATGTTTCATGTACTACATACTGGATAATAATATAAAAGGACACCCTGCTTGTAAAATTGAACTGAGTCTTTATTAGTTGAATTTACTGAGACACTGCAGCAGCAGTTGGCAATCTCCCCCTGCATGTCCTCGCTGACTTCCCAACACCTTTTCCAAACTGTCCTCACAACCCTTTCCACCACTTTTCACGTGTTGGCCACTCAACCCTTCCACCCATGCGTACTAACCACTTGTCTCCTACGTACAAGAGAAGTCACTGCTTACAATAGTGTTCAGTGTTGCAAATGGTGTGGATCTGTAACAAATAGCAAATGAAAAACCATGGCAGTGAGGTAATTAAAGGGAGAGGGCCAGATGGAGTCAGTTACAGCTCTCTCACCCTGGCACAAATTAAAAGGTGCACAGAAACAGCACAAGCCTATGGCAATGGAAAAAAAAAAAAAAAATGTACATGTAGCAGCACACTTTTCAGCTGTACTTACCCTTCCCCTATTCCCTCCCATCTCTCTCTCCTCCTCCTCTCTGAGGGTGTGTGGCAGCTGGAGCTAAAGGCAGCACAGCTGTGTCTCCCAACTGTCTGCTGAAGGTAAAAAGGTAAAAAAGGGCTGTATCCATTCAGCAGAAGGTCACCTTGCTCTGCTTACATGGGAACTTCAGGAAAACTGTGGAGGTCCACTGTCTCCTCCTTGTCACCCCAACACCAACCAGAAGCAATTGCAAGCGATGCCAGCACAAGCATATCAGGGTCAGCACCATAGCTGAGAACAAGTCTGGCACATTCTAAAAATGTATTCCGGGCAAAAAGTGGATTTTTGCACAAGATAAGTGTTGTTTTCTAAACACCAAGTGAAAGCAACATTGCAGAATCAGTGAAATTGTTTTTCCCCTGCCTGGCACTGTTTCAGAAAGAGTGAAGGTAAAGGTGAGATGCTCCCTTCTGGTCTGCTGGTATATCCTTGCTCTGCCACATGTGAACGACTGCACAGTGCACAAAGCAGAGGGAGGCTCATGCTGCAAGCCACTGCGTTGCAGGGTTTTTCTCCCAGCACTCTGCCCTGAACCTTTCCAGATTGATCCCTCATGTTTTCTTCATGGGCTATTCACTTGGGAGAACAGAGAGCAGAAATGTCCAAAGGACACCACCCACAATGTATTTGTCGTTAAGCATAATTGACAGAGGCTTTGGTGCAAGCTTTAATTATCTTCAAAATACAACCCACTTCTTCTCTTACAGGACTTCAGTGCATCACAGTCTTGAGCCAGATTTAAATGAGCAAGTGGTACCTCCAGAAGCAGTCTGAGCACCCCAGTACAGATCACAGGGTGGGCTTCTCACCAGAGCCTAGGCTGGCAGCCCGATCCTTGACTGACATCAAACTCCTTGGAGTCCAGTGGGTTTCATACCTCTGTGAGAATCTGGTAGTAGACTCTTGGATAACTGTGGTGCACTGGATATGCCTGTGAAACTGCAACCTGAATCATGCTATCAGACATAAGCACAGCCTGGAGGTTTTAGTGATATCTAGTTCATCCCACTGAGTGCAGTGAGTATGCAACACTAATAGGGAGGGAAGGGTCTGGGTGGAGAGGAGCCATGTGCCCAGATAGTGCCTGCCTCCATCCATGCCTCTGCCAGGTCCTTCTTCATGGAAGCAAGACAACAGCAAGCTGACCCCAGCAAGACAGACTGGGGTCACTTGGGAGACCAGCTAGCAGAGGCCCTGAGGACCCACAGCTGCAATAAGTGACCCACATGAGGGAAACCTGGTGCTCTTGTGGCTGGAGGAGAGAGTAAGGTTTGCAGAGAAAATCTGCAGTGACTATGAAGGAGATGATGGTGACCCCTTGGAAAGGCTGGGCTATTTGCCTCTGATGTAACTTGCTGTAGACTAAATTCACTGTGTTTTAGAGCATCAGAATAGATTCCCTGTCTTCTCCATTCCTTTTTCGTGTCTCTTTCCTTCTGCTAGCTCTCTGATCGCTGTAGCATGCCAGTGCTGCTTCATGAGGTTTACAGTATTGCTCCAAGCTGCACACCCCGTCTTTCCACCCAGTATTGCTTTCCACCCCATATTGCTTCACTACAGCAGGCTTCATCCCGGGTAGTGCAGAGCTACAGCTGCTGCCCACATCTTCAGCATTTGGCAGGATCTGGCCCTGCATTGCTTTTATCAGAGTGCAAATTGCTTTCCACTTTCCCCCAGTAATTCTTCAACCCTACTAGTCCTCCCTTCCCAGTGTGACTCTTTCCTGGCACACATACAGCAAGGTAGGCACAAAGTAGATAAAGCAAAAGCTAATTGCAAGGCATGTAAAACACAATAGATGTGCTGGGAATCTATATATCAATACCGATGGGCATCCTTATGTGCACTGCATAGCTAAGCACCTCTGATAGGAGGATGGACTGGGAACACATCACACAGACAATAATGGATTGCTAGCTACAGCCCCAAAACTAACTAAATAAAGGAGACAGGCTTCTGGGTTTGTTCATTATTCTTATAATCCTAAGTTAACAAAAACTCAGGGCTGTGGTGGGGATAAGATGTTCTCCCACTGCCCGCTCCTACCTCCCAATTACAGTTTTGGATTAGTGCAATGAGCTGCCTAGGGTGGTTTGGCAAGGACCCAGGCTCCGAAGTCACTCATCCCTGACAAATGCTGAAGCAAGTCTGAACAGCAGCAGCTGGGAAATCTTGGAGCTGGGCTGGCAGCCTGCCTGGAGAGCAGAGGCAATTCCTATGTCTAGATCTTGCTCCTGTGAGAATCAGGGGCTCTGCCTTCTTCTGTCTTTCCCCACTGCTGTGCATCCACAAGAAAGGTAAGCAAGAAGGCCCAAGGGGAAAAAAAAATAGATTAAATAAATTACTCTGTGGAAAGCCACTGTGGGGAGTGGTAAGGTATCTACATCCCTATAGCTCCAGCCTTACAGTAGAGCCCAACAGTACAGGGATAGGAAAGGTCATGGACCGAACAGCCCCTCAATATTCAGTCAAGAGGAAAACAAGAAGAAAAAAAAAAAATCTTACAGAAAGAACAAAGTGTGTGTAAATGTCTGCACTGTAGTTGTAGCTAAATGTAAAGTGGCTGCTGCTTTTAGAGACAATACATCTAAAATTCAAATGCTGTTGGAACAGCTACTTCACTCAATGGTGTTAGCTCTTAAAAACCGCTCTCTTCTACAAAGAGGGTGAAGGTTTTTTAGTTGTATTTGCTTACTACACTCAGCAACAATTTCCAGAAAAGGGAAGGAGAAGTTGAAAAGTGGGTATTTACCAGATTGGTTTTTGGAGGACCCCTCGGTTTGCCATGATGGCACATGACATCCCCTAGCACCTCCCCAGCAGGAAGGGAACTCAGCCTGCCTGGGGCTGGCACAGCCAGAGCAGACACTGCTCCTAGCCAGGAGCTTTCACGTCATTTGACATGGTCACTGCCACTTCAGGGCACAGCTCTGGTTTCTGCTGTAGAGTGGCTTGAAATGTTCCTTAATGAAGGAAGACCTGGTTCTCTTTAATGGTCTCTATTGAAGCGAGTAGCTCATTCAGAAAGTCCCACCTTTACAGGCAGGGAAAGATACTGATGCTGTTGAAAAGTGACTATTATCTGGTTTGGTTACTTTCTTTTTGTTGTCTCCTTCTGTCACTCTCGATGCGTTCTGTCAATTAATTGGTGTACCAGTAATGAATAAAGTTTCCCTCATACTGAGTGTGGACAAGTCAGACAGGCAAATAATGCTCATCTCTTCAGACCTATTCACGGTGCCTTTTGCATTCAAACAGAAAATGCTCTGAGTGTGATTGCAAGATAAATGTTTGTACAAACAGACTGGTGATACCACAGCTGAATATAATGAGCCAGGCTGACCTTGGTTTTAACTTCTCTACCTTAATGTGGAACTACAGGTGCTCTGCATCTCTAAAAGTCAGGTCGTGAGCACCTAGCATTTTGGCAGAACACATTAGGAGCTTAAGTTAGAGCAGAACAGTAGCAGAAGTATATCTCTGTGATAGTGTGGGCACTAAAACCATCCTGAAAAAGTTTCTTTTTATAAACTGACAGCATATTGACTGAATAATTATGGAGCAGAGCTTGTTAACAGGGCTTATCCTAACTACATAGCTTGTGTGTTTCTTCTTACAGGCCCATCATTACCATATTCTTTGACAGACACACACAAATTCATCCCACCTTCCCAGCAAAACCCTGTGAAACAAGGATGTTTTATTCCACACAAGGTTTCACCTGATGCCAGGGAGGAGGCAGGTTCCTGCCCTCTCTTTAGGCCCTGTTTATCCTTCTGCACCCCAGTGCTGGCCCCAGCTAGCCCTCTGCAGTAGGGGAGTTCACAAAATGGGTTCTTTTCCTGAGGACAAGGGGCTGAGGTCTCCCTCTGCCTGGTGATGTGCCAACTTTCACAGCTGTCCCTTGCACATGGGGAAGGACAACAGTCCTGTGGGGCCTCCCTCCTTCACACCAGTTTACATCAGGATGCATCATTTTGAAAAATAGGTACGTAGAATAAAATAGAGTTAGCAGATTGAACACTTTCCCTCTTTCCTTCCCTTCATGTAAAAATTAACAGCACTTTTTTAAAAAAAATAAAAAATAAAGATTTTACCAGTGGAGGAGTGGAGGGCATCCAGGTTTAGCTCCTGTCTCCCACCACTATTTGAAGCAGTCGCAGATTAATTTGGTAGTCTCAGTCATATCACGCCTGGCCACACCATCAAGGACAACACCCTATGGAAGTAGAAGACAGGTACTGCTTCTGAAAATAAGGCCAGCCATTTCTTCAGACCCCACTTACACCTTCAGATAATGAGAAACACATGCACAAGTCATGCAAGGGAATAGCAAGGCTTCATCAGCATTTGTAACAGCACTTGGAAGAGCCATGGATGAAAGTGGGTACAGCATCCATGTACTTAGACAGGAACTAGGAGCACAGGGAAGAGGGGGAGGTAACTCAGAAATTCCCTTTGCTAATATAATGCCAAAACAAAAAATAATCTTTATGAATGGCCTGTACCAGGGGCTTCTATCTGACAAGCCAAATGAAATATGAGAAGCTTCTGAAGCAGGATGGCAAGCTTATCAGGGAGGAAATGAGCAGAGTGTATATCTGGCTGTCACCAGGAGAGGAAGAAGGTGCCAAGCCCATATCTGCTCCCAGCACGAGGAGACGATGAGCTGCCCTGAATTACAATAGCTCTCATCAGAGAAGGACACAAAGTGCCTGAGAAATGATAAAAAGGCAGCCAAGCTTTTCATTTTCCTAAGTGCATCCCCTCATTATATTTTCTTTTAAAAAACATCTTTTGACCAATTTTAATGCAGATGAGAAGTTGCCAGATTGACAGCCCTGGAGACTAAAGACCTTCCTCATTATCTGTAGCCTAGACAAGGGCAAGAAAGCATCCCTCAAGCTCTCTCCGCTCTGGCAGTGAGCCTTCTGGCCAGCAGGATATGGAGTGGATGGAAGGGAGCTCTTTTTGAATACATGCTCAGCTCTTGACCCCTGTGTGGAGCTACCTGCTAGCCAGCACGGATTGCAGCCTGTAAAATGTGTGGAACAGGACTGTACAGAGGATAATCTTCTCATTTTGTATTGCAATAATATATGCCCTCAAACACCGTGCAGTGCTTGGTGGGCTGTGTTTCACAAACATACTGCCAAGAGAATAAACACTGTATGAGCCATCTCACACAGCTGGATTCCACCTCCGAACAGGAGTAGTTCAGGGGCAAAAACAAGTCTCTGCCCTGCCCAGAAGTAATATATTGCCTATCAGCTGGTGGGTGACAACTTGACTCCAAAATGAGCAGGGCTCAGCTGTCCTGTACACATGCCAGGGGAGGAGCTGAATGTACGCAAGGCAGAGACTTTCCTTCAAGAAACAGAACAGTGCCTTTCTTCTGAAGCACTTCTTTACCTTCGTCTAGCTCTTGCTGAGTTCTGAACATGCATGAAACTGAGGGAGAGTTTGCCCATTTTCATTCAGCAGGGGAATTCAGCAGATGCCAGGAAGTGATGCTTGGTACCAGCACTGATCAGAGGTCACAGCATAGTGCAAGGCAGCAGCTCCTGGCTCCTGATGAGTTAGGGACCACATTCCCCATGCAGCAATGGTTCCAGCTTACTTCAAATGCTGAAGAAGACCTTTTCTTTTCTCCTATTAATGTAATAATCAAATTTCTTGTTCAAAAAGATGTGTGTTCAAGTTGAAACAATCAGAAAGCTGAGTTCACTTGGCCCTCCTCTGTTAATGAATAAAACTGTTTTTAAGAGGCTTACCTTTGGAGAGGAGAGCAAGAGAAGATGACCTGCATTAGAATCACAAAGCCACCACTTTTTGTGGCAGTAATGGCTATTGTTATTATATCTGTTTCCATAGATGTTATTAATGCCACAGTAGTAGTAATTACAATATCTAATATAATGGTATTATAGCAGTATTATTATATAGTATAGCAGTATTATACTAATAATTGATATTAACGTATAAGCAAATGCTGACGTTCTAGTTTTCTTTGTTCATCATAGCTGGCTATATCTGCAAATCTATATTCAGAGACAACCTCTAGCTAATAGACTAAATTGATTTTTTTTTTTTAATGGCTGGAGTAGGCTTAAGTCTTCTTCACTTTCTTACAACATGGTGAATTGTTAAAAAAAAAAATATATCAAAATGAGTGTGAAATGGAGCCAGTGATGTAAATCAGATAATGACATGCTGTTTGCATCACCTCCCCTCCCTGTAAATGTTGTACAAACACCCAGACATTTAGCTTTAAAATGTCTTAGAGACCTTGGTCTTCAGAGACAGGCTTCGATCTCTATGGAATAACACAATCTCTTCTTCTCTTGGGGGAGTTTTATCTTGATTGTTCCTAGCCCTTTATCACAAGTTCCAGAAGATTTAGTGCATTTCTAATGCCTGCCTCCTTTAGTCTTGAGAAAAAAATTTAGCCAGGAATTTTATCTGGGAATAGTTTTTCAACAGAAAGTAGAGTTTCCACAAAACAATGCTTTTCATGAAATTTCATGGTTATCAACTATAAGTTTATGAAATATATATATATATATATATATCAAGCAATCAGGAGAAAATTTAGTTTTTCTGTTTTGTGAATCTACATGAAGTGCTTTGTCTACTTCAACTCAGTGTTAACGTCCATTCTGTCTATCATCCCAGAAGCCTCTTTCCCAATAATTTTTGTCTGGCTCAACCATGTGGTGTGGGTAATGCATTTAACACCATTCAGATGAAGGCTAAAACATGGTAATGTTGGAGGTTAGCATTGCTGCAGACCATAATTTAAGTATGCTTCTTCACTAGCCGTTTTTTTCCATACTAAAATAAGGACAATCTGTTTGAGATGTTACAGAATTTTTTAAAATCTAATAGTCTGGTGTATAAAATTGATATAGGCCAACATGTTCAATATACATAAACTATTGGTGAATAAGCTATTTTAACTCCAACATCCATGGCTAAGAGGTGTTGAGCGCTGCTGCAGTAGTTCCAGGTATGGGAAGGAATAGACTTGACTTGACCAGCCTTGCCCCTGGCCTTGGGCACCAGAGGAGGCTCCAGAAGCTCCAGTTGATTTCAGGTGCTATTAGGGCAGCCATCAGGAATCACTGACATGCATAGCTCACCCTTCACCTATCACACCTTCTGACTTTCCACAAATGTTACAAGCTACAGCTTAAATAGACTGTTTCTTTGTTTGTTTGGTTAAGTAGTTTGGGGGTCTCTCTGTCACCTACAGATGTTGTGGCATAAACAGCACAGCCAAAGTTTAAAAGGCTGTGGCAGGAACCAAGGATCGTACCTGAACTCTGGTGTTTAACTTTGCCACTGCTTGATTCTCTGTATTTTGTGCTTATCGCATTTTTTCTTTACACCTTCAAAGCTACCTATCATTCCATATGCAGAGGAATTGTAATTATTCTCTTTGGGAGAAGACAGATGGGATCTCAATATTTTTTTTTTTGGTAGTGTTGGTACTCCTTTGACTCAGCAAACCAGATTTCACTTCTATATAAAATGCTTTAAATGTAGTTTTCAGGCAGTATAAATTAGAACAAATTGTCTATGTTTGCATCCAGAAGCTACATAATTGCTTTTATGTTCAGCACAAACCATTCAGAAAGTGAAATTCTGAAGGAAAAGTTTCTTTGAAAAATTCTTATGCTATTAAGAACTTAGAAAAGAAGCAGCTTTCAAGGTGGTGAATGTTTCCAGAGAAAAAAGCTCCTTAAGCTTTAGATTTTTTTAGGGTGGTATCTGGTTTTCTTTTCCTGTTCCCTAGCCATAAACTTTTAACAAGTCTCCAAAATTCTGCATAATATGTTTTGTCCCCTGGAGGTACAAGGAACATTTCTAATGGGGGGGGGGCGGGGTGTTGCAGTTATTTTACTATTTTTATTATTATTTAATATCCTGTAGAACTATACAAATCAGGTCTCCCAGCTGTTTTTTGTGTGTGTGATTTTTTTTTTTTTTATCACACATAAACATCTCCTCATTAGTTGTTCAGCTCACGTATACTTGGTATGCTATGCTATGTAGTTGCATTTGATAAGATTGCCAGAAAGATGCTATTTTCTGATGTGGAGGTAGTTTATCTCCCCTGCTAGTTGTCATGGCATTTTCAAAAGTTCTGACAAAACATTGGCTTCCCCACGAGATCTCAGAGGGCAGGGACAAGATAAAACAGGTTGCATTTCATTAACCTACTAAAATGTTACTGAATTCTGTCAGTGTAAACACCAGTGTGTTACCAGACTTTAATTCTTTACATAAAGCAAAAGTGAAACACAGTTTTCATGGCACACCTAGTACTAACCTAGGATGAGTATACAGCTTCTGGTCATTTTCCCTGGGTTTCTGTGTCTTACAAGGGGCCTTTAAGGCTGAAGGCCATATTCTGAGATGCAGAGTAAGCCCAAGGTTGCACAAACAGATAAAGTTTAATTAGGAAGTGGCTACTTAATTTTCATCCCAAAATGAGCCTCCCAGGCACCTTGTAGTCCTTGTTAGCATCTCATTATCCAGCATCTTGTTGTTATCCATTTTGCTTTGCCACAAGTGTAATTCACACTCTGACAGGAGGCACTTGGGGAGAGCTATATGAAGCCTGCTGGAGTCATGCTGCCAGGCACTGGGTCAGATCTTCAGCCAGCACACTACTGTGTGCCTTCATCGGCACTACAGGGGCAAGCTCATGCACACAGCGCAAAGGCACCAGTCCTTTAAATGCTACAGCAAATCCAGACATTTCTGCCTGTCCTTTGAAATTCTGCAACTTCAGTGCCTCTTTTTTGTCTCTTCTAGCAACTCTTTGCTCTCTTCTGACTCATCTCCTTCAGCAGCCTCCCTCATTCTCGCTTATTGTCTCCATTTGCTTGTACTCATGATTTTCCTTTTTAAACCTCTTCTCTAAGCTGCTTGTGCTAAAGCACTGTCCAAGCTGCTTTCTTTGCTGTCTGCCCAATTACATGTGCTCAGCCTTTTGGCATTTGTGGCATTTTGTGTTTCCATGATGGCAGATGCCAAGTGATTCCTTTCATTTACTGCAATGAAAACATAATTGTTTTGGATTTGTCCTCTGAACTAGCTGCATGTTTTCAACTCTTTGTTTGTTTTAAGACAACCTGTGTTTGATAGCTCTGTTCATAGCCTTCCTCAGTCTAAGATCTGGTCTTACAAGCTTCTGCCTTTGTGGGTCATGTATGAAAAGGACTCAGAAGCAAATCTATCCTACCTGTCAAAAAAAAAATAGTTAAAAACTATCAGCATTGGAAGTACACTCCCATTACTCTTAGCTTAAAGAGTATCCCTGAGATATTTTTGTCTCTCCCAATTCTGATTCATTTATCAGCTGATGTAAGTCAACACCACTCAAGTTAGCAAGGTTGTACTGATTTATGCTCATTGGGAATTTGGCACATGAGCTGAGTTTAGCAGCTTCTGCATCAAATGCACTTGCACTGTAACTCTCTCCAACAGTACCTTTCTTGATGACAGAAAATTTGGACCTGCAATTGCTCGAACAACAAAACAGCACCGTCTTTTCTCTGTGCTATGTGTATAGTGTCATCATTTAGCTCAGCATAAAATATCACTGCCGAAGAATCTGACACTTCAGTCTGACAGTTTTTTATGCCAACTTTGCAATGGCATAACTCATCTTATGAGTTGCAAGGTAAATAAGCGCTCCAAGGCCAGCGTCTCCTCGACTCACCCTCCTCGCAGTGTCCCTGTGCAAATATCTGGGGATTTGGCTGCTGCAAGAAAACATTCCTCTCCCCTTGCATGTAAAATTGCACTGGGGTGCAGTCAGTCTGATCTCAGCACTGTGTACAATGTTGATGCACAAAGATTCGAGGTCACAGCTGATCACTGATTTATACCGTCTGACTGTAGAACCTTGTCTAGCACCTGGCTCCAGAGAGTCCCTGGCTAAGTCCCATCTCCATCCTAGGGTGTATGCATGGTTCCCTCCAAGGTGTGCATGTCGTCTCATAAACCTGTGAATTCAAGGCCAGTGGCAGAAGATACCTAGATGGGAAAGGGGGAAAAAAGCAGTTTTGAGCAGCCTTAACTAAAAGGGGGAAAAAAACAGTTTTGAGCAGCCTTAACTAATTCCTGCAGATCTGGAGGCCTGGCCTGTCTCTGCCCCTGCACAAAGAAAAAAATCTTGATCTGACTGATGTTCAGTTCCTGTAGCTTTATACCAGTATAATTCAAATCTGTTTCCTTTTTCACCTGCTTTTCTGACATTACTTATAGAAAGGATGTCAGTTCTCTTTCCCCATCCCAGCTCAGCCTAATCTTTATTATCCCTTTTCACACATGCTATCATTTTCCCTCATAGAAAAAAAAAAAAAAAAAAAAAGAAAAAAAAAAAAAAAAAAAAAAATCAACATTCTTCTTCTTCTTCTTCCTCTTCCCTATTCAGTAGACACCGAGATAGGCTGTTTCCTTGTGGTATTTCTCTCCCAGGAAATAGAAAGCAGTCATTTATTGACTTGCTCATCCAAGCTGTTCAAAGTTTGCTTATTTTTTTTTTTCTTCAGTTCAAGTTTTTAGCTGAGAGAGCAGTGTTCATAGCAAGGCAATATCTCTGCCTCTCCAAAGATTTTTGTGCTCTGTTGACTTTGTCATAACAACCTTACCTTCCAGCCTTTGCCTGCTGGCCTCTTTATTGTCCCCTGAGTAGATGAAAAGGCACTGAGAGACTTCTGCTGCCCACATATTCCTTAGGGCTGACCGCTATATTTTTACAGGTCCAAGAGGGCTGTCAGCTGTACGCATCTTCCCAGACAAAATTCTGGCACACACACAGGTTTGAACACTGCACGCCTGCTTTTTTTCCTGGTGTTAGGATCTTCAAAGGAACTGCTGAAGTACCCTGCACTCACCATCATCTGTGATTTTGCTGTATTAGCTGCTGTCTCCCCATTCCGCAGAGCTCAGGAGCACCAGTCCCAGGCCAGAACACTGTTTTGCTTGCACCTCCTCTCCCTGTTTAGGCACTGAGCACTGAGTTCCTCCCAGACACGTCTGAGCTGCACACCACAGCTCCACGTCCTCTCTCCAGCATCACCATGCCAGGACCAGGCACTACAGACTATCTGAGCACTGTGGTCAAGCAGCCACTTAACCCTGGCACTTGGGGGTTGCACAAGAGAAAGAGATCCTGCACTGCATGAAAGGGCTGTGTGGTTTAGCAGGACCCCAGACTCAATGGGGTTTCTCTCCCATCAATATCATCTTCTTTCAATATGCAGAGCTGTTCCAGGGGGCTAGAGATATGTAACTGATGTACACATTGACCAAAAATGCAGCTCCTGGGTTAAAGATTTTCCAAAATCAATGGAGGACAAGTAAAAGAAATACAAGAGAGAAGTGGACCAGAGCAGAAAGTGCTAAAGGTAGCAGCAAGTCTCAGAAAACCTCTCTGGATTTGAAATCTTTTTGAGGTTTCAGAGCCAAGGGAGACTTGCAGCAGTGTTATGATAGAGAGCCAAAAAAAATAGATATTTATGTAGAGTTCTCTCTTCTCACACACATGGGAAGTGCAGGATGAAAACAAGAAGATGCTCAGTGGAGCACTTAAAAACCAGGTACTAAGAGAGCTGGGCCAGTTGGTTTGGGGATTTTTTTATATTTCATCTCTTCTGCAGATGGAAACTTCTACTAGCAGGAGACTGTTGATCACTTTTTCCCATCACCTCTACCACTTGTACACCTTTTGCTTTCATCTAGAAAGCAGGTGAAAATTTTACTGCAGATTAAAGGTCTGGAATAATATTTTGCTACCTGTTGTGGGTCTCAGCAATTGTATCTGCTTCATTTGAACTGATAACATTGCACAGTGAGAATTCACAACACTGTTGCTGTTGCCTGAGTGGCACTAGAGCAGTGCTCCCTAACAGACGAGGTCTGGTGCCAAGGCTTGCTAGTTAGGCCTGCTTAGAGATTTGTTTGGGCATCTGTTCCTAATTTTGCAGGACCACAGTGATTCTTCATTCCTGGCCCATGTGCAAATTAATGATCTGTGCTGCAGTTTGTCTTTTAATTAACTTCCAGAGGGGCTGCTCACTGAGATGTAGATTATGAACTGAATTACTTACAAAGGCAGAGTGCTAAGGAGGTGCATGCTAGCCTCCAGTGGCAGGATGCAGTGGCACTGAGCCACTGAGTCTGAGAAACTGGGAAAGATCTTACTTGGATGATCTTATGAACAGGGTAAAAGCATAGGAAAGCTGTGCAGATACTTCTGGGAGAAGGATTACTTGGGACTCTCTTGTGTAGCTTCTTATGAGGACATTGGTGTCTATCATCAAGGACAGGGTACAAGGCTACATGGGCAGAGTTCTATCAGGCTAAGCCCTCTCTAAATGACCTCCTTTCCCTAGATATTCAAGCTGTTAAGCATTTTGAGAGATAATTACTGCATAATAGCATCATTGCCAAATGACATAAGGCCATCTTACTGAGGAAGTAGGCACTGTCCTTATGTGTAAAGGCATGCTGTGACTGAGGGACTTGCAAAAGCCAGCAGGCAGTGTGAGGCCAGGCAATCTGCCTGATGCCAGGCTGCAGACAGACCTAGTTATAAACAAAACAAAGTGAGGCAAAATACTTGAAGCAGGCCAGTCCAAAATTTTCTCAGATTTATAGCATATCAGCATGGACCTCCTTGACCCAATGATAACCCAAGTTTGGAAGAGCATGTGCACAAGAGAGCAAATGTGAGCTGGGATAGCCACTGTGAATGCAGCTCATGCTGTGGTCACTGTGCCTCTTGGTTTCTCCAGGATGAAAGAGGTGGTTTGGGGAGCATTGCCGAGCTGCTCTGACCCTGCTTGTTCCCCTAGCCCCTAAGGCTGCCAATTCAAATGAGATCACTTCCCAACAGCCTCCCTCCTAGTCACCAAATATTTCCGACAACTCCTGTTTATAGCAGATCAGCATGCCCTTCCGGGGGGGGATCACATTGATGTCCTTCTCTGTGGCACATCATGGCTGAGGAGAGGGCAACAGGGCAGGCCAGGACAATGTTTGACCACAGAATCAATTCAAATATAGAATAAACATAATTCAATTCACAAGAAGCAGACAGGTGATTTACTGACCTGGCACAGGAAGGATCCAAGTGCTACCACCACCATGCTGATTCTAGCACCATGCACCAGGAGCAGAAATATGCAGGAAGTGTTTTCTTTCTCGGAAGCTGTTCCCCTCACCTGGGGACTTTACTGTTCTATCTTTTTTGCTACTGGGATCCCAGTCAGGGCTCTGTGGGTAAACTTCCACTCATTTTAACCACTTACATGTGAAATATAGAGCAGGCAAAGGTGTGTGGTTGTTCCTGTACAATATGGTATGGACATGATTACATTTCCAAAGAGGGCCTACCTGGGCCTACCGAGTCTTTCTATGGAGGTGCCCACCTCTCTCTGTGGACTGCAAAGGGAACCTAGACCACAGCTTAGATTTTACTCCTCACTGAAGCTACTGAAGAGGAAGCTGTGGCTCAGACCAGTAGTTTCCACAAAGAAAGTGAAAAATATTTGTTCCACTTCAATTGCACTCTCACTGCACCAGAAAGAGGTGTCAAGCTGTACTTCAGAGAGAAAGCAAGAGAGGGAGAGCAGGGATGCTTGCTAAGTCTGAAGCCTATAAAAGATTTTTAGCCTCTCACCAGCTCCCTAATGGAAAGGACGCTGGCTACTCCTTGGCTTTTCCTCTCTTTGTCATGCCATGTGTCATCAAATGAACTTCCTCTTATATTTTGGCTAAGAAAAAATGGAGCAGAAGACAGACCTGTTAAATAAAGAGCAGGGGAGAAAGGCAAGGAAGGGAGAGAAGGGAAAAGAGGATACAAGAAGTGACAGACAGCAGAAAGAAGTGTAACAGTATTTGGAGGATATTCCAGATTTGGGGAAAATTATATGTTGCTATGTTGAGGGGAAAGGGCTTCTCACTCACGAAACAACCAGGCCAGAAGACAGGAGGGCCTTCAGAAAGATAAGATGATGCTTTTCAAACAGAACCTGGAACATGAGTAGCCCCGGGCTGCTGGTTAAAATTGATGTGAGCAATCCTGGACTTCTGCTGCTGCAGATCCTCTTCATTAGTAAGACACTATATTTAGGTCTCTCCTGACAGGTGGGAGGACCAGAGATTGGCAAGCAAACTGCAGTGAAGAAAGAAATTACTAAACTTTTCTTGTATCACAAGGTGAACTTGAACTCAACCTTAGGGGGGTTCAGGAAAATTTGTTTGTTTCTCTGTTTGTTTTAATTTTTCATGTACTCCTAATGAAAAAGAAATTATGGTGGTGAATGCCACAGTTCAAAATATGCACACAAAACACCATAAGTTTCTACTGCTTTACTTGTGAACCATATCCCATTAGCAGCAATTTTTACATAGTTACATTTTCAGAGCAACAGGGATAGAGCAGGACCTTAACACATGCAAACCATTGCTTTCAGTAATTCTTGCACCTTTTTTCAGAAAATAAAATACTAATTTATAAAGGGAAAAAAATACACAGTCCTAGCATTTGTCCATGCATCTTTAAATGAACTTCCATATGTGATACAGAAGATTTAGTCCTCTCTGAGCTGACTACTCAGATCCCTAGGGAAAAAAAAAAAAAAAAAAAAAAAAAAAAACTTTAATTTAATTCTCTGCCAGATTACCACTAGTCATCTGCTTGTTTGTTTTTTAATTTATGAGGAAAGTTTGAAGATAGATAGTAGAAATCATAATTATTTTGTTCTACCAAAAAAAAAAAAAAAAGGAAGATATGACTATGTTGTCTACAACCATGAGAAAATCTTATTTTCCTTATAAATATAAATGATATTTATGATATTTTCCTTATAAATATAACGATGCCCTCCAGATGCCTTAAAACAGAATTTAAAAGAAATGGAAGGATGTTTTTACTAAAGAACACAGTACGGCTGTGGAACTCATTGCCACAGAATGCTTGTGGAGGCCAAAGGTATAAAAGGGCTGGTAAAAGGTTAGACAAATTCACAGAAGGGTGATACTTCAAATAGTTATTTAGCTTTATGCTTTGGGTTCTCTGAATCTGACACACAGTAAGTGAAGGTTTATGCTAAAGACTATATACACCTTATATTTGTGCCTTTTTTTTTTTTCTTAATTGAGAGAGAGAGAAATACCACATTATTCATTTCTGCCCAAGACAGGATGTTGGTCTTTATGGTCCTTTAGTCAGTGTTCAGACACTTGTGCTTTTGTATTTTTGTCTATGCCAGCAGAGAAATACCCGTCAGCCCATCTAGTGGTATTTGAGGAGGTGATGGATCTACACAAAGCCAGTTAAAGAAGCAGGTGTAGCATGGAGAGACCCTCAGGAAAACTTACTCTGTGTTCAGGGAAAACACTTTTTTTTCCTTGATACTATATTGGAACTAATAATAAGTTAGTTTCAGGTAATGAACATCATTGCAAGAATTACAAGAAGGTACAGTACCTGCAAATTTAATACTTTATAGATGCAAATAAATCAAATCCCAGGGGAAAGGCACGGGCTGTTTTTTAGCTCCTGGGAGTGAAGAAGAAAGTGTTTATGAATGAGAGGTATGTGGGAACTTCACACTCAGGAAATATGTATTAAATTTGCACAGAACTGAAAAACAAGCTGAACAACTTGATTAATACTATCATACGTTGCTTGAATGCAAACTTCATTATAAAAAGTAAAGTATTTTGCTTTCTTTTCTGACCCACGCTGAATGTATATAGGGCCTCCTGTTCAAAACCATCATCCTGTATGACAGTCAGAAATTGTTTTCTTCCAGTCTTTGAGCAAAGCACCTGGGATGAGCTGAATTTTAGCTGTAGATGAATATAACATGAACTCAGACTTACCTATCTATACTAATTTGTGGACAGTTTAACCCACTCAGGGGTGAGTTTATTGACAGATACTCAGGAGCACTTGCCTCTCTAGGCAGTGGTGCCGAGTCACTGAGGCAAACGTGCAGGGATCTATCCAGAGATTTACTTCTTGACTCAGGATAATCCATGATGGCCTTCACCTTACAGACTAATAAAACAGGAAAAGAATGATTATTTGTTTTTCAGGCTCTGCAGTTTACCTAAGAGAGGACATTCCTGAGCAAATAATTCCAGATAGGAGAATTTCCAATATCATTAAAAATAATACTCCTGGATATGCCATGAAAAACTGTAGAAAATATTAGGTTTACAAAACAAAGATCTCATCCCTCTGAGCTTAAATGATGTAAACAGTAGGTCATAGGCCAGGTCACAGGCTTTATGCTGAAACCCTGCCTAAGGGTGAGTTTCACCCATTGCAACACAGCTATCATTAGTTTGTTGAAAATTCACCAGATTTTTTTTCCTGTAGTTGCTAAGACTTAATCATGAGGGTAAAAGGAGAAGATATCCTTGCTGACCTTTTCTATTTCTTATTTCTATCATTCTGTGAACAGAATTGTTTATTTTACTCTAGTAACTTAAGTAAAAGTTCTCTCTCTTGACTTTTTAATGTCCTTAGCAATTAATATCATTTATTTTCTTTCTTCTTCTGCCTAGAATTAAATCAGTTTCTTAAGAAAACCACAGGCAAGCAGTACAAAATGCATAGATTTCAATAGGAGATCCCACAGGGAAAATATTCTGGTTTTATTGAATTTAGAAACAAGTACCTTTAAAATAAAAGAATGCTTTAAAATCTTGGCTGTTCAAAAGACAAAGGCAAACAGATCAATAAGGGGACATAGTTTGTATGTTGTTTTGGAATATCTTTTCTTGCAACAGAAGATATAAAAGCAAATATTGATTTACCCTGGTTGGATTTTGATGGCTAAAAGGAGCCATCAAGGAACTATCAAAAGTTTGAAAGTCACATACAACACAAGTAGTAATTAAATACTTGGTTAGACAGCATGCTGTTTCTGAAAATTAATTAATTAATTAAATAAATAAATAGGAAAGGAGGAAAGAAAGAAGGGAATGAAAGAAAGAAGCCAGACAATGAAGAATACATATAGTCTGTTATCCTCACCTTAGTCTGAAGCATATTTGACTACTTCATCAAATCTCAAATGTGCAATGCTTTCCTGAAAAGAAGCCAGAAGTTCTTCCCTCCTGATAAGCAGATTCATTAAACACCACTCTCTGCTTAGCCAGTAAGCAGACACTCTGTCCAAGCAGTAGGAAATGACTACTGACTTGCTGGAAGTGGCATCTTCTGTGGTAATGCAAAACCGAAGTCCTGATTATTGATTTTATTCCCATTGTACTTTTAAACCACACAGTTCCCATGTTTCAGTGCACAGGGAGCTACGGTCTTTTTCAGTGACAAGTATATGACAAAGTAACACCCATTTCTGGACATATTCTCTTTCCCTTCTTTTCACAAATACATCAGACTCAAGAATCTGGTCCCAAGCAGACTTTTCCATAGGAAAAAAATGCCAGACACTACTTGTCATTAGGAACATCACTGCTGCCATTGATTTCAGATGAAAGGCTTACTATGTAGGACAGCAATGGATGGCAGGTGGATACACAGAAACTGTGACATCCATTTTAGACAGGCTTTCCTGGCCCAATTCCAGGATACTTCATCAAGTTGTCTACAGTCTCAGCTGAATTTCACCGGCTATTTATTTCTTTGGCTTCCCTAAACAGTCATGCAGTTCACCTTAGCAAGAAGAAGTAACCCAGAAGGGCTTGCACTGCAGACCTGAGTGAGATAAAAGAGTTACAAGCTCAGCAACTCCAAGATTAACACTGATGACATGAGCCCCTGAGTAAAGAAATATAAAAATCATAAGTGTAGGTTAAATCATAATATCAAATAACACCTCCTAAAACCTCGCTTTTGGGAATTCTTTTTATTTGTCTTCCATAGATGCAGACTTCAGGATTTGGTATTTCCAAGCTTTTCTAAGCACCATATAGCTAGATTTTATTATTATTATTATTATTCCAAATGAAAGGTGAACAAACTGATTCCAGATGCTTGGGCTTTGAGGAAGCCAGTCAATCTCAAGAAGGAAATGAACATAATGGACTTAAAACTAGTAGTTAGAAATCAGTGTGGCCCCACTCCAACTATTTATATTTCTCCACTGTAGAATCAGCCAAACATCTGGCCAATTATTATTAATAATTATCAAGTTGGATCCATCCTAGGTATTGAGACCTGCTCTGTCTTCTGTGTATTTCCATGAGATCTGCAGTTTGCTCTACTCAGTGACCCAGCAGTGTGCTTTCTCCTCCTACCAAGTGAGGACTTACACCAAGCTTGTCTCAGTATGAGGCATTTCTGAATGCCGTATATTGCTGGAATTTGAATAGGTAAATACAACTAGATTTTGTTCTTTTAAATATTCATCATATAATTGCTAAGTGAAACAAATGCATAGTCCTTTTGTTGCAAAGTAAAAGAGCTGAGCAGAAGTATGAACATATGCAAACACTAAGCTGAGACAGACCAAGAGCAGTTGCTTCCCTGCCATTGTGTGATAGGCAAGTAACCCCTTAGGAGCCATCCCCACATGCAAGGCTGGCTCTGGCACATGCAGTTGTATCTCACACTTCACCTTCTGCCACACAGACAAGCAGAAACTAGTACAAAAGCATGTGGTGCAGTGGGAAGACTGCTTGGGGTGGTTTTACCCAGCTGGGAAGCTGAACTCCACCATTCTCTCAACTTCCCCTCCTCAAAGGGAAAGGGGAAGAAAATACAATGAAAAGGGCTCAAGGGTTGATATAAGGACAGGGAGATCACTCAACAGCTATCATCACGGGCAAAACAGACTCAGCATAGGGACATTAATGTAATTTATTACCTATTACTAACAAGCTAGAACTGTGAGAAACTCAACCTAAAAACACTTTCCCCCCATCCACTCTCTTCTGTATCCTCCACCTGAGTGGCACAAGGGAACAGTGGAATGGGGGCTGCGGTCAGTCTCTAATACTTCATCTCCACTGCTCCATCACGGTCAGTCACTCTGCCCCTGTTCCACGTGAGGCCCCTCCCACAGGATGCCATCCTTCCCAAACTGAGCCTTCGGGGACTGTGCACAGGAACTGCTGTGGGCTGCTTCAAGAACTGATCCCACACGGCTCCATACCACGGGGTCCATCCCCCAGGAGCAAACGGCTCCAGCACAGGTCCCCCATGGGCGGCAGCTCCCCCCAGACCCCTGCTCCTGCGTGGGCTCCTCTCCACGGGCTGCAGCTCCAGCCCGGGTCCTGCTCCTGCAGGGGCTCTCCATGGGCCACAGCCTCCTCCAGGCCACATCCACCTGCTCCACCGGGGGCTCCTCCACGGGCTGCAGCGTGGAGATCTGCTCCATGTGGGACCCATGGGCTGCAGGGGGACAGCCTGCTCCACCAGTGGCCTCTCCACAGGCCACAGGGGAACTGCTGCTGTGTACCCGGAGCACCTCCTGCCCTCCTTCTGCACTGACCTGGGGAGCTGCAGGGATGGTTCTCACTCCTTGCTCTCCCAGCTGCTGTTGTGCAGCAGTTTTTTTCCCCTTTCTTAAATCTGCTCTCCCAGAGGCACAACAAACATCACTCACTGGCTCAGCTCCGGGCAGTGGCAGGTCTCTTTGTAGCTGGCTGGAATAGGCCCTTATCTAACATGGGGCAGCTTCTGGACTCTTCTCACAGAGTCCAACCCTGCAGCCCCCCTGCTACCAAAAACTTGCCATGTAAGCCTAATACACTGCTGCAGGAAGGGGAGGTGTTGACAGATACAGCACCACTATGGGTTTGAGATATCCCTTGTAGATTAATATTTTCTCCTCCACCACCATGGGTTAACTCCATGTTGATAGTGAAGTGACTTACTCACAACTGATGCTCTATGCCAAAAGATCAGCAGGCAAGAGAAAGTGTATAGCCACGGCACATCCCCTTCTCTACATCACACAGCTCCCAGGGTGCTCACTGCCACCTTTCTATAGCAGGTTGGCAGAATTAACTTGTCCCTGCTTTTGTCAAGCCCTGTCACCACCTATGCCCATCATCTCTCAGCGCTGGTTCAGCCAAAGTTTAATACAACTTTTTTTTTCTTCTCTCAGCACCACTCTTTGCCCTCACTGTTAACACTGCACTGCTTTCCCTGCCATTCCTTCCCTGCTCCCCATCATGTGCCTCTACCTACCCATGAAGTGTTAGGACCACTTCCACTCCCTACAACTTCCCAATAGCCCAAGCTTCCCACTGTGTGGATAAGCCTGGAACCAAGCGAGCCTGCCTCTGAGGGATGAGTTGCTGGTGCTCAGAATAAACTGTGTTTATCTCATGTATATTCCCTGTCATTTAAGGTAACAAAAACATATGTGTCTCACATGGAACAAGGCTGGGAAGAAAAGAGACTGTGGCAGCTATAGGAGTGTTCCTACATTAAGTGAGAGTACGTGCCAAAGTCCAGCACCTTCAAGCAATGAGACATGAAGATAACAGGCCAGCTCTTAAGCCTGCTGGCCCTACAAGACCCTTCATCATGACAGCCTCCTTTGGCTTATAAACTTGAGCCAATATGACATGATAATTGGGAAGGGAGCAGACACATGTCACACTTAATTAACCAAGAGACTGTTTTTTGTTTGTTTGTTTGTTTGTTTGTTTGTTTTCCACCATGGCAGAGTACTTTTAAGTCAAAACTTTCCTGATTCTCAGCAGTGATGGCTCAAGGACAGTGACAGCTTGCTTTGGTCTGTCACACTCACTGGTGCTCCAGAGAAGATGGGAGCAGAGACCTGGCAAATATTTCTTCATCTGTTTTAGTGGGTCTCTATGAAAGTATAAAGTGGTGATGAAAAGCCCCATGTTTGCACCTCAATTAGCTGAGGTCTTCTGCATGAAATAATGGTGCCCTTTGGCTGTTGGGAAAAAAAAAATAATAATAATAATCTTTGGCTGAAGGGTCAAATGGAGGGTCTCATCACAGTGGTGCTTTGTCACTGCAGAAGGGTTCATACAGCCTTCCTTCTGGCCCTAGCTAGAATTCTGGCTTGAACACTCAAAAAATGACATGTTGACTACCTCCTCGCTCCCATCACCAGCTTGGATAAACTATTGCCCTTTGATTTGTACCCTAAAACTCATCATGGTGTTGCAGAGACCTGCCACATTATTGATACACTCCCTGCCAGAGTCTATGACATGAAAATAAAGCAACACAATGTGTTTTACATTTTTTGGGGTACAAACCGGGGGGCGGACAGGGCATTTTTCTAAACAAAAGTTCATTTGGAGAGAAACTGAGCATGACCCTTATAAAAATATTCTTCTGCTCCTTGTATGCTTCAATGACCACAAAGGCAGAGATACAAGTTGGTGCTGGAGCCAATGGACAGAGCCAGGCACACCACAGCTGTCTGTCTTTTCTAGCTCTGTCAAAGCAACAAACTGCAACAAAGAGAAAAATGTTCTCTCCAAAAGCCTTTCAGATGCCCAGATACATATTTATGAGCCCTCTTTTCTCTTAGCAACACCCAGCTCCCAGAGTAATTCCACTTGACTCTAGGAATCCAGGGGCTCGATAGAGAGGTGACCTAATGGGGAAATGCATGGCTCAGAGCTGTGTGTTTGACTGTGTGGCATTGGTGCTTGCCACCTGCAAGCATGACAACAGGTACAGAGCTCAGTACAGATGGCAAGCACGCTCCTGCTTGCTGCCAACAGCAGAAATCTGCTGCTTCCTCCCGTGTCTCCATAGAAACTTCCCTGCCATCTGCAAGAGGCCAGCAAAGAGCTTGATTTCTCTGCAGCAGTCCCTTAACATATCATCAGGACTTTGCCAGTTGTATAAAGGAAGGAAAGCTGTACACAGCCCTCAGGTTGCTACTGTGCTTCCTCCATGCTCTCTCAACAAACTGGTTGTGTCCCAGTTTAGCCTGGCAGCTTTCAGTGGGGTTATGGCAGTGCTGGTGGGACAAAATCAGCTTCAGACCAGTATTCAGGCTGGGATGCTTCTCTGTGTCTCTTGGCTATGAGTTTCAAATCCACTTAAGGGACCTGGAGGCTCAGTTCCCATTCATTTTCAATGGGGAGGGACCACCTACATGCTTCAGGCAGATGTGGAAAAACTTTAAAAAATAATTAAAAAAAAAAAAAAAAGTCAAGGGCTTGAAAAAAAACAAGTCGTGGGCTACAGGTCTTCTAAGAATAACATTCTTCTTGAGACTTATGGCAACTTGGGTGAAGCTGGAACTTATTGGATATTGAGCCAGTGTGCTTCTAGATGGAAAAGCAAAGGCAAAAAATGGACAAAAGGTGATAAAAATAAATAAATAAATAAATAAAAACTTTTTAAAACTCTTTAAAACTCTTTTCTGAACTTCAGTAATATCCATTAAACTTGGGGTGGAAGGACAAATCAATCTGCTTTTTAATCCAAATCAGTTCTCTAACATATAGGATAGCTAATTAAAGATTTTTCAGAGACAAAATTAATTGCTGGATAGCTTTTCCTTTAATCACACTCCAAATATGATATTAAAATATCTATTTTGTATGAGGTGTTGTATGGCATTTTTTTAGCACACTCTATGAATAGTGCAATGGTAATCAAGAATTTTTATTTCTTGTTTCATTCATAATCCCTGCTGGATTATTTTTTTTATTTTTTGTAAATGCACCACAACGTTTAGATCATATTCTAAAAAAAAAAAAAAAAAAAAAAAATGCACTCTAAAAATAAATAAATCAAAATTCTAAAAGCCTATTCTGAACTCTGTAGAATGGAAGCAGTTTTGAAAGTCCCCACAAAATGTATTTCTCAACTATAAATTTCCTTCACTAGCTTTCCTCATAAAAAGTTTCCTGTATATTTGGGAATGTTTTATCATATTACAGTGAAATAAATAGCAATGCCATTCTAGCAACAGCTGAGTGCCCTTTGTTCAGTTCACACATATCTATATTCCTAATGCACCCACTACCATAACACCTAGGCTGATACTGTGGGAGAGACAGGGCTGAGCAGAAAGGTCTCTGCTCAGTTTCTGCCTGTCCTCTGGATCATCTGCCTAATATCTTATAGCTTGTGCAGACGAGAGAAACATGAAAGGTGAGGTAATGAAAGGAGGAAGAAATATCCATATCCAAAAAGTGATGAGAGAGTGAGGGTGAAAAATATTTCACAGGGATATAAACAGTTCCACTTACACCATTCTGCGTGTGGCACCCAGATAGCAGGGGGAGAAGCACTTGAAACAGACAGAAAGGTAAGACAGATGGGACAGAATGGAAATAGTTTTAAAAATTTACTACTCCGAGGTTTCCGTGGGTAACAGGAATTTACCGTCCCTGCCAACCTCCACTTCCTTCAGAGACCTGATCACACGGCATAGCTCATCTCTAGGCAAACGGCTTCAGACAAAGAAGTAGGGCTTTTATAATGTTATTGTTCTCAGAGGTAATTAAAACTTATATCAACCTCATTGAGAAGCAAAGAGGTGCTGAAAGCAAATGGAGGAAAAATAATAATATTAAAATAACCTCTTGCCTCATCTTCAATTAGCCATGCGGTCTCTGGCAAGTTAACTGCATGGTTCATTACTGTTGAATAACCACCATTAAGGTAATGGACTCAAACCTGCAAGACTGGGATCACTCGTCTGGGAAATGTTTAGTACCAGGCCATTTGGCAGAAGCTTTCCCAACAGACAACAAGGGGGCAAAAGGGAAGCGAGCTCCCCTCAGAACAGGTATTGCCAGCACGTGGCCCAGCCACATACAGCTTTTCCTCCTGAGAAAGTACTGTAAAAATTCTGTCTTCATTGGTTTTTGTTGGTTGGTTTGTTTGTAATCAAAACATCAAAAACATTCCAGCCAAAAGGCATACAAAAAGGGTGATTCTCTTCTCTCTTACTATGGACAAAAACCCTGGGAAGGTGAGGACTATGCAGGATGCAAGGCGCAGATTCCGTTCACCACATTTATTTTACTTCACTTTAGATCCTCTGAACCTGGGATTCTGGTTTCCCTCTGCTGAAGAAATGGAGTAGGTTTTGCTCTTCATTAACCTCACGTAGGTCCAGATTTATTGAATAAACTCAGTGATCCGTAGCTACAGCCCAAGCTTCCTCTCTGCTGCCCTGTTGTGATTTCTGCCAGCTCACACCAGGGTTTTCCCACAGACAGAATAACAAGGTGGGAAGTACTCTGCAGAATGGCTCCAGGAGCCAGGAGTTTCATTACAAGCTCCATCTCAGATGCAGAATGTTCATTTAAAGCATCAAGAAAGAGCTTAAATCTTTCGGTGGTAAATCCTGAGAGTGCTTGTGCAATCACACACATCCCTAACATGTAAAAGAAAGAAATGGGAGTCAGCTCTGCTCATTAGCTGATCTTCTATCCCATCTCCCTAACAGCATAAGCAATGCCCCAGCTGGGCAGTCCCAGGAAAGCTCCTCTGCATGCTTTGCAGTCCTTGAAGTCCACGGTGGCTGCTCTGCTTAGAGGAGGGCTATCCCTCTGAGGGGTTGCCAGCATGGCCTTGCAGGTGGCCAAGCCTCTGGTCAGCATGGAAAGGGATAATCTCACCCAGCAGCAGGCCTGAGGCCTCTCTACTAACATGGGGAGTTTGATCCAAAAAGACGATACCTCTTCACCCCCTGTAACACAGAGATCTCTTCCTTCTGGAAGACCCAAGCCCAGCTTTGCTGTTTTGAGAGGGAGTGAAAAGTCATCTGCTGAGTGCTGGGGAAGTGCTTTCCTTTTGTCCTCTGCACAAGAGAAACAGCTGGTAATAGGCAATCTGCACTGAAGCAGGTTCTGCACAATGTCCAACGGGCAATAGAGAGGGTCATGACAGTGTAGTGTTATGACAATAGTGAAGAACTGCCTGGGAACTCCATGATACTTGTCATTATAGTTCCTTGAAGCCCTGAGGGGGTGGCAGAGGAAGCAGCATGGTCAGAAGAGGCCCTGGAAGCTCAGTCCTTGGCCTCATGAGCTGAAGAAATCCACAGCAAGAGGACAGCCACACAGCTGGTCCCAGCAGCAGGCAGGGATGTGCATGTGCTGCTGTGGTTTGACTCGTCCTGTGCCTTCCCTGAGCATGCATTTTATCTCTTTCTATACAGAGCTGTCTGTAGCACTTTTACCCTTCCAGAAAAAATATGATTTCTTTAAGATGTTTGCCATGCCACTGTCTGGCACTTTTTATTCTTCCAGGAACTAAGCCTTGACACTTCTGCTGAATTTTAAGAGAAAAGTCTTTCTTCTTGTTTCACCTGAATGGGAAGCCTGTGACAGAAAGACTGCACGAAGGGAATCAGCTTGCTGTGAAAGGAGGGGGAGGTGGGGAAGGAATTGACTAATTTAAGCTTTGGAGTGGGCTTCCTTCTGCTCCTCCCAACAGTGAAGGGCTTGTCTCCACTCCCACCATCCCAACCTCTTTTCTTTCAACACCCCACGTGCCAGCACACCCAGAGACCCAACCTCCCACCTCCTAAAGCTGTCTTTTCTCTGCCCCTACCCCCATTTGTTCCCTAACCCACAGCACCCCAGAACCTGCCCCTCTTATGGAGGAACAGAAGGAGCAGCTGATGCCAGCATTAACCCATAGCATATTACAGTCCAGTCCAGCAGAGCTGACCTGATCTTTGCATAATACAAAGAAATCAAAATCTCCAACAGTGGCTACAGAGCTCAGTGCCCACAATGAGGTTATTGGCACAGCAAGTAACCATATTGATGCCATCTGCACCACACTCTGCGGTACTTGGAGCAGTATGTTAAAGGAGCCTTTTTAGTCTGCCTGGCTTCACTGTCTATATTAGCATCCAAGGGAGATCTTGGAATAAAGCCAACACAAGAGCAAGCCTGGGGAAGAAAATCTTTGGGGAAAATGGCTTTCTCAGCCTCTTGTATCTGATTCTCTGGTTCTGGACTAAAACTGCTCTGTCTTGATGTTTCATTTTCAATTGGCTGCTCAGAATTGGCAGCCCATTTCAGTGAGAGATGTCATGTTTTCCCTCACTTTCCTGGAAGTTTCAGTGCAGAAGCCTTGATTCAGCAGATAACTTTGGCTATCGGCAAGGAGTTAGAGACCATCGTAGAATTTATGGAGCAAGAACGGCAGAGTCTTTAACACACAGACATGGAATGAATGGGAATGAAGCTCAGCACTGTTGCCTCACCCTTTCCTGAATAAAAGAATAATACAATCAAAAAAGCAAGGTTTTCTTACCCAGACTATTATCAGCCCTCACTCCGCTGGCAGACACACATCCAGCCCTCAGACACGTCTCACATCCCACTAAGTGTACCCATGATCACAGAATCATAGAATCATTTAAGTTGGAAAAGACCCATTAGATCATCAAGTCCAACCATCAGCATCTCTGCTACAAGCAAGGCCTCAGGACCACAACTGCTCCTCCCATGGTTATTACCCCATATCTACTGCCTCACAAAACCTCAGATTCAGCCTCTGTTTTCTGCCAGAGCCTGAGCTGGTGCCCTATGACCATGGCATGTATGATCTGCCTCAGTTGCTGCTTGTGGACCTCAGGGGCTGCCCTCCAGACACCACATGCACACCCGCACCCCCCAGAAACTGCCCCAGGATCTCTATCTCACACACTGCAGGTTAATGTTCCAGAAAACCCACTGCTTTTGCCCTGATTTCCCCAAGACCATCCCAAACAGTTGTCCAGGTCATATTTTTACACACCAATGTTCTCACCTGCATAACCCCAGACTCCAGTGCCAAGATCTCCATCCTCAGCTCCTCAGCTGCACCACTGCCACCCCCTGTGTTGCTCTGGGATGACTTCTCACCGAGCTGTGTCCCTTCTACACATCTGCTCTAGCAAACACCCTCCACTTCTCTAAAGAGCCTGTTCTACCATCACCATGGCTATCACTCACCCATATTATTAACCCTACTTCTCCCGAGATCACTATGTGCATAACATCTCTCCTCTTTGCTTCCTGAGAGCAATCGGCTATCTCAGATCTCTCACATACACACACAAACACACATACACACTCACAAACGCACACATGAGACCTTGCTATGCTTGCTCCTAGCATTAGTTCAGAGCCTGCCGAGCAATGGGGTTCTGCTGCTCTCCCTCCTCCCCTCCACAGAAGCTGCACTTCTAAGTAAGAAGGACACACTATTCCTGATATCGCAGCCACAAATCTCCAAGTGCTGACACTCGAAACAGTTTCCATCTGCTTCATTAAAGAACAGAGCTGTGGGTCAGGCTGTTTATTAGGTACTAAAATTTAAATTGAAGCAGTTTTCGAAAAGCAAACTTTACCAACGTGGCATAAAAGTGCTTAGATACCAAAAAAACGCTGCACGGACAGATTTAGAACCCATCTCAGGTTTTGTTTGATTATTTATTTATGGTACTGTTCTTTTTAAGACAAGAGTAGCTTATCTTATGCATTAGCTCCTGTTGACTGGTAGGATAGAGACCTACCTAAAAGCACATTCACCAGCTTCTGCAACACCAAAGGTTCTCCTGCTTCTCCAAAAGGACACTGCAAAGGGACCTACAAACAGAAGTCCCAAAAGCACCAACATTTAAGATTGCCTAACATTTCTCATAGTACAGCAGCTTCTGCTCTATGTATGTAAATTGCCTAAACTGTAACTATCCTGGCAAAAATTCTCCTCACAGATAAGGTTGACAGGGGCCAAAAGATGACTTTGCACAGTTCGCTGCCATTGATAAAGCCACAGAATGACTGAAACAAAAGCAAGATTGAAGGGAGCCGTATGCTTGGCAAGGCCACTCTTATTTCTATTTAGCTTGAATTTTGCACTTTCCTCAGATTACAAAGCAACAGATTGAAGTTTCTTTTGTTTGTTTCCTTTGTTTGTTTGTTTTACTTTAAAGTTTTTTGGTCTGCTTTGCTGCACTTGTAAAACAAACCTCTACCTACCTCCATCTCAAAGTCCTAAGCCAGGGTCATAGGAAATTCTGATTACACTAACACCACTTTCTAAAAAGCTGCACCCATTTCATGGTCTGAAACATAGATCTGAAACTTAGTACAGGGTTTCATCAGGTCCACAGAATGCCATTAGAGGGGTAAATGATTTAAAGTTACATATATGTTGTTTCAGATAGCACTTAAGTTCTCAACTGAAGGTTTCTGCTAGCACCACTCCTTGCAAAATCTGTCTTCATATTTCTAGAATTGAGTTCTCAGTCATGACCTAGAATCTTATGATAAAATAAATTCCTAGATTTTTAAATTTCTTTCCAAAAATTTTCAGAGGTTTTTGAAGTCACAATGTTTGCCACAGACCTGAAAGCTAGCAACAGATCTTCTTTATTTCATATAAAACAGAAGATCATTCAGAATCATGAGTGCAAACAGTAAAAAGCAGTAAAGCTGTATAATACATCATTACAACACAGCAAGCACCACAGGAATAGACAATATACAACACCTAAAATGCTAAAAAACATATTCTCTAGGAGACAATTTCTCCTCAGTGGTTTTGAGGTTAGTTTTCCACAGATATACTAGTATTTTTCATTTTCAGAGAACAGCTCAGACCTAAGATTCCTATGAGGAAAGTGTCTGTTTCTCATTTATTTATTTTCCATAGAATATTTTTAATCTATCTGGGTCTCTTAGGATGGAAGCTGTTGTATATATGCTCTGTCTTGTTCCATTTTTGCTTTTCATTCTAACATACACTACAGCACAATTTCTCTGTTTTCTGACAGCCTTTATGTTCTCATGTTTAAGTTTTTTTCCTGGTTGACCTGAAAGTAGGCATTCTGCTCTCAGGCTCCAGCCTTACGTGCTCATGTGAGCATTATTCCCACTTTAAAGCTTTCCTGTTCTCCAAAGACCCCCTTTCTGCAAGATGAGAGGAGTTAAACACAGAGTGGCAGAAGGCAAGGTCTCAGAATTAGGACTCCTTCGAGAGCTCTGTTGGTCAAATTCACTCCTTTCCTGATATTCACCCTTTTCCTACTTCAGTCAGCAAAATAAATAGTTGTCTTCTTCATGGAGGTTCACCCTGGCTTGAGACAGACCTCTGTGCCATAGAGTTACACTGACGTGTCCAGTAACCCAATGCTCCTGCCTCCTGCTGCCACCCAAAGAAAGCTCAGCCCAAAAGAGCTTCCCTGGGCTTGCTTCGAGTAATGACCAACAGACGTGAACATCATTTCAAGCCTGACCGTTTTGGCTGCCAACATTAACTTGCAAAGACACCTGCAGAGATGAGGGAATTCAAGGTCGGATATTAAGACCTTTTCAAAGACATTTAATTAGTCTGACAATGGCTTAGTTTCGCAAAGTGTTTATTTTTACCTAGTGGCCATTAGAAACCCTCATTCATTCATAGCATTATAATTTACAGTTATGGTTCTGTGTCCTGGTGAATAATTTAAGCTGCATGGGCTATGAAACTTTTATTACTAGGTTAACTCTTCATGTTTTCTTTCTATGGCAGTGCTTTGAAATGTAAGCCACTGATGCTGTTACTGATGACTCATCGTTCTAGCTAGTATTTTTGATGTAAAAAGTCAATTATTAAATGGAACATTTTTCTCTTCAGAAACCAGTCCTTTTAACTGTTTCCCATGCAAGGCAGGCACCAAGCTATTTATGGAGAGGAATATTATTCCCTGAATCTGCTGATATTGCTAAGCACCTAGATTTACTGGATTTGAGCACAGGAAAATCCAGACTGAGCCTGTTAGAAAAACCCTGCTAGGGTGCTCCTTCAGCCAATGAAAAGTTTTTTCTAGCAGGTGAAGTCAGCTGGAGTGCTTGACCTTTCTGTGACTGGACCAAACAAAGCCTTAGATCTGGTGCTTGCAGATTTTCATAGCCATTATACCAACATCACTTCCTTCAGTGTTGGCAGCAGCAGAAACAACTGGATTTTCATACTGAAGTATGAGAAAGCATTTAGCATTCCTGTACTCGTGTGCCACTATTTGGCAAAAATTTTCCAGAATATGCCGCTTCTTATTGTGTGTTAAATACCTGGTATAGCAGGACATGTGTGCCAGTAGTCAGACACCTTACATGGAGAAGAATTCACTGACAGCAGATAACTTAAAATAATTCTCAGTGTGCTAAATGGCAAAAGTTACAAGTTCTACCAGAAGCTTGCTTTCCACCATCACTCTTCAGTCTAGTGTATTTGCCATTAAAGCTTTAATTACACTCTTTAAAAGTGCAATCTTCTTCTCTCCCCCTGCCTTAGGGCCTTTTATTGGATTAAATGGAATTTCTGGTGCACAATTGCTGAAAGATACCTATAGGGCTGAATTACTTTCTCCAAGGAGCAGCTGAAATCCATAACCAAAGACTGGATTGCTGTACAGACTGGAAAACAGGGTAATTTCTTCTCTGAAGCAGTGATTTGAGTCAAATTCAGGGAGAACTGACAGAAGAAAAATTATGGGTTGTTACCAACATACCTGGTGGCTCCACTTGTTTCAGTGGATCTGTGCCAGCTCTCCCAGAACCTGGCTCCATTGCCTTCAGTGGTACACTGGCTGGGATGCCAAGGTAGGCACCAACGCTTAATGCCCCTCATCCTGGGGGTGAGCACGAACAAATTAATGTGCCACCCAACCTGTAATGACAGGACTGAGCCTTCTGTATGGGATCTGACCAGTCAGAGGCTCCTAATGCTCAAAACCTCTGTCTCATGAATCCAGCCCCATAGCATTTCTAAAATGTAAGAAATAGCTTGCCTTGATGATGACAAGGTATGGCTAGGACAGTCAGCGTTGAGTTTTCAGGACTGTGACCCTCTGGCTCCCATAGGAAGACACGATGACAGACCCTGTTGGGATTTTATTGCTAAGGCAAGCAGCCAAGCATGCAAACCAGTGATGAGCTTTATTTACAGTACAACAGATAAAAACTTTTTTTTTTTTTAATCTTGCTAATCCTTATCCATCTTATATCTTTCTTCAAGGACTGTTTCTAGGATATTAGAAATTAATCATTCTCTGGGGAAGGGCTGATGAGAGCCCACCCCACGCACACAAAGGACATAAGCTCTTCAAGTGCTCAGACCTGTAGAAGGAATACAAATAGGGCCACAAGAGCTGAGGAGCCTGTGTGTATTTTTGGATTTCACTCTTTTTTAGTGAAGCAGATGCTCTCTGGGATATAGATTAAGTTTTGTTGCTCATTTTTCCAGCTGCCTCAAGAGCAGGGATGACAAAGTCTCTCATAAACAGATTGAAAGGTCATTTGGTTTCAGTGTTGTTTTATCTGAGTACCTCTGTGTCCTCCACTAAAATGTCACTGTGTGCCTTCTTCAGAGCCCCTCCTCAGTGATTACCAATTAAGACACATTAGGTGTATATGGAGCATTACAGATCACAAGCCAACACCTCTTCTTAATTATAATGGCATAAATTTAATAACCCCACCGACTTCAGCAGAGACATTAACAGTTCACAGAAATATAAATGAAAACAGGATATGGCCTTTACAGTTTAGACCTTAAATGTAAGGTCTATATCCTCTACTGAAAATTAAGAGTATCGGGAGCAATGAAAATATTGGTTACTCAGTACAAAGTAATACTATTTCTAAGGCACTAGCATGATATTATTTTCCTTACGCTACACCCAGTGCTGGTGGGCGATAAATGTTAAGTGTTCAACTTTCAGTACAATGTTTCCCTCTCCCCTGCCTCCTCCCCCCCCCAAAAAAAAATAAAACCCCTTTTCAAATGGAATTCAAATTTTTGATAAGGATAGAGTGATTACGATGTCATTCTAATTGTTTTTCATTTCAGAATGATTTCTTATTTGTCACACTATAATACAAGTTTAAAAAAAAAATCAAATTTAGAAGACATTTTGAATTTCTTCAGTTTAAGGTATTTATTTGTCTAGAATTCATTTCAACATTTTGGTTTCTTTCTCATTAAGCTCTAACACTAATAGAAATGTTAAGACTTCTCATGAAAAAAATATTTTACATGAATGACTATCTAAATATTGTCACTCTAAGGATTTTGCTTAGAAATCAGTTGTATTTATATTACATGTTTGAGAGAGAGAGAGAGAGAATTAAATAGATTAGTATTTTCAAAAATAGTTCTTTTTACCAGAATTTTTTCCTCTTGTATTCTTAGGTATTAAAACAGTAGGGTGGGGAGAGAGGGGAAGAGGGGTGAAGAAAAAGAAAAGAAGCATGATCAACAGGAGATAACATGTTTGTCCAAATGAGAGGAACTGGAGAAGCATGAGATCTCTAATATCACTCTAAGGCTAACAGAATAGTATCACCTTCCAGCAAAAGGAAGAATAGAAAAAGGAAGAACACAAAGCTCAAGATGCAACAGACTATCTTTGGAGGTCTCAGGTATGTTGGGTTAAAGAAGTAAGATGCTGCTCAGTCAGTCTCTAAAGAGTCTTGCCCTGGCTCTCTAAAGAGCCTGAGGAACAGGCACTCTAAGCTAAGGTTCAAGCATGAGATCAACTTGGAAAGAAAATTAGGGGCAATGTGCAATCTGTGGGAATGGTAAATGATCAAAGATACACAGCGGGTTGACACCTTTCATTTGAGTATAAATAACATCAAGAATGGGAGGAAGTCATGCCAGCAGAGTTACAACTTCACAGTGTTTGCTTAAAAGTCACTGTAGTGTTCCAAGTGCTTTTCACTGTGCTTTATTTGAGGAGTAAATTTTAGGTATTTTATGATTCTTCTTCCTCTAAACTTGACTGGAAAATATTACTGTCTTGGGTTTTAGATACATAACTTTTATAAGTCCTGAAATAAAAACAGAACATTATTCTGTGCTTACAAAGAGTTAAAATTAAATACAGAGAAAAAGAAAGTGTTAAAAAATGTGACTGATACTGCTTAGCATCTCCTTCCTTTTTGTTGAGAGAATAACAAAAATAGGATGACAAATCCTAGGTATGCCTTTTTCAAGCCAGCAAAAATTTTGTTTGGTGCAACCTAGGAAAGACCTATTAGCTTATTATTTCTCTGATTTTCTCTATCTGTCTATTTATCTGTTTATCTGAATGCCCCTCATCACCTCAGCACTTAATATTTGATGACCTATTATGGGTCCTTGATCCAGATAAGCAATAAGAGAGTTCATCTCTGTTTCTGGTTTGTTTACAGGTGATTATTACCACTTCTGCCTGATATCTTGTAATGCCCAGAACTGAGCACGGTCTGTTATGTTCATTCTAAATTTTTAAAAATAAAGGTATATGTGGGGGTTGTAGAGAGAGATAATTATAGAAAGAGCACCACCTATTGTCAGGTAAAAATATATATATATTAATGCTGTTTATGGACTTAGAGCCTCAGTGGTGTGGTGACAGCTGTGGGATTTGGACCTATGCCAGCAGCTAAGGAAAAACTACGCTGAATGCTTTTGGCCCCAAGATGAAATGGGCTAGGTAATATGAATGTCTTGTATTGTGTCTCATAAAATATGAGATGCTGAAATTCACATGGGGCTGGGAGTTTTTATGCAGCTTTCTTTATAGGAGCCTGTTAGAAGAAGTGTGCTGTGAATGAAAATTGAGTGTAGTGCAGTGAATGAGGAAGGCCACGGCATTTATTAGGATGTTTGTATGGCATGGGGCAGATAACCAAGGTGTGTGAAGCCTCAGCTGGCCGGGGGCATGATGCAGCATGGGTGATGCCCAAGGCGGCAGCAGCATAACACGTTAACTGAGGCCATGGGCCTTGTCTCACAGCTGGACCCTGGGGACAGGGAGCAACACTGCTCCCACAGGGCCAGGATACTGGTTCTCTGTGCCATCCTCCCTCACCCAGTACAGACAAGCTTAGACCTCCTGCTCTTGCTCTGCCTTGCAGAAGATGATGACAAAAACCCCGGGCTGGGCTGGGGTTTTGCCAGGATTACATTTGGAGAGGGGCAGGAGGGAAGAAGAAGATTCCTTGATGGTTATTTGTAAAGACTGACTCATCTCAGGCAGCACAAGTTGTTATGCCAAGCACTTCATAAATCATTTATTCAGCTCTCTGCATTTTTACTAGACAGTTTCATTATTGTTTTAATATCTTAATAAAAGTGAAGGACAATGACTCCCCATAACAGCTTGTGTGGCCTTTGCTGGTGGAAACAGAGAGGGGAGGTAAGAGAGGAATTGAACAGGAATGAATAATACCCATAGAATACAAGTAGTAACTTCCTCCTCCTTCCCTTCTCAAGCTTTCCTATGTAACTGATCCTGCCTTGAGACTTTCCACACAAGGCAACAGAAAACAGAATATAAGGTTACAGTCAACAGAGCATCTCATCAGCTGCATGAAAGCTAATGATTCAGCTGCTCAACACAGACAACGGTGTCCCTTGGAAGAGCATTTACCAATAGGCAGGATATTCAGTTATACAGAGGCTAAAGGAAGGAAAACAGGTGTATTCATAAAAAATAATAAAATAATAATAATAATAATAAACATTACCTGGTCACTTGCACATGAGAGTTGAAGTGTGGAGTAAAGCAAAATGCAAACACTGTCAAAAATCCCTGGCCAGTAACTAGCTGTTTATATGGTTAGTGGACAGCAGGAGAGCAACAGCAGGAATCAGAGAACATGAGTCCTGTATGGTCCAGGAAGCCAAGGAGCTACTAACACCTATTGACTGCTCCACAGATAGGCCAGCACTGTATAGTGTGAGCTGGGAAGAGACAATGGATGTGGAGATGAGGGAAAGATTTATTCTTCTTCAGTATTTGCACCAATGGACTCTTTTTCCCCCAGCGCTACTGCTTTTGAAGGAATATGTGAGTGCAAATCAAGGCAAGGCAAGCAAAGAGTGAAATAATTATGCTCTGGCTTCAGCATCCAGACCAGACCAAATACAATAACCAAGCAAATTTGCACTGTGAGCAGTGAAAAGTGAATTCTTAACCACTGTATCAGTGTACTAAATCCAAAAAAGGATTATTGCAGTGGAAAGATTTTTTTTTTTAATTTTTATGTATGCAGGCTGCACGAAGTCAGATCTTATCTTTCCCTTGAAACATACTGAATCCAAGGTAGAGCAGGATTAATCTGCTTCATCTCTTCTGTAATCTACTGCAGATTCTTTCACTTTCACTCTCACTTTCCTTCTTTCCTCTTGATTATATTATAGTCTTACACAGCCTTTTTCATCAGGAGATAGTAAAGTGCTTGACAGTGATGAGGAGTGTTATAGTCTGTATTTATTGATGAGTGAACTAAGAAAGAGGAAATTGCTGAATCCACCCAGCAGCAGAGCTGACAGTAATACCTAGCCTTCCAGTCCCTTATTGGAGCCACTCATCTACATCAGCTAATATAATAGGCTGTGAAGCAATACAATGGAAATATTCAGACTCTCATTTCCTATCTATTGTATGTTTCATTTGCAATTGGATTATATAAACCTGGTAAAAGGAGCGGCATAACCATAAAAATAATAACAATAATAAAGCCCAAAAGCTACAGCTGGAAAAAAAAGGGGGAAAGTGCAAGGTTCAATGCAACCAGAAATATTCTGATAATTCACAAATACCAAAAGTAATGTAATGCAAAGGAGAAAATAAAAATTTCTCCCATATCTAGTAGAGCAAGCTCCAGCCACACAACATTAATCTGAGGTCTATAAGGGAACTTTTTTTATATGCGTGATAAACAGCAAATTTTCAGAGCTTACTATTTGTGTGTTTGCTATTACATTATTTTTTCTAGATAACATTAAATTAAGATTTCTTTCCAATGGAACTCTAGGATGGAGTGTCTGAGATTCAAGGGAAAATTATGGAGAAAGGGGGAAATGACAGGGGAATGTTCAAACTTGCACAGTGCCAAGTGCAGTAGCTCTGGAGGTGCGATTGGCTTAACTGTTTTGTAAAGAAATGCTAGTGAGGTGATCTCACTTTATAAACAAGAACTAAGGAAGCCATGACTGAAAAGGGAAAAGTGAGTCTCAGCTTTGATAACTGCATTTATCTCAGCTGCAACGTTTCATAAATGCCTATTCTAATAAGCTCTAAAAGTAGTAAACTGAGATGAAAAACAGAAATCTTTTTACTCCTACATCCCCTTTTTTTTCATTTTAAAAATGCATTAAAACATTTTGTTTTCCAAAAGGAGAAATAGTAGGGATTGATTTAATTGATGGAGATTAATTTCTGATAAATCAATATTCTGATAAATTGTCTCCAGTGGTGCTGAGTAAGAGCTGACACTCCAAAGACTTCCATCAGTATGGCTGTGGGGCTCTTCACAATGACAAGAAGTCTGGGGATATGGGCTGTTCCCTGTCTTCAAGACAGCAAAAAATAAAGCTGTCATGGAGCAATACAGATGGCAAGTCATATGCTAGCACTCAGAAGACCTGTATTCATTTCCTGGTGCTCCCCCAACTTTTTCTGAGAGTCTGGGGAAACAATTAAACATGCTCAGGAAAATGAACAGAAGGGATGTTTCTCTAAATGCCGTCTCTTCTGTGCTTCCTGTGGTTATCCAGTACCCAGCACACATGATGGGCACTGGTAGGAGAAAAGAATCGTCTCTGCAGTCTTACAGTCTCTCTTAAAGCAGGGCATTAAGCAGCATGGCAGTCAACAGGCCTGAACCATCTCTGGGTGAGGAACATGGAAGCCATTATTTCAGTAGCAGTAATAATAAAGGTAAATGTTTTAAGAGAAGAGAAATAATGCTCACACCCTTGATTCTGCTTGCTTTTCTAAGCTATCCCATTAGCCCTCTGCAGGATATCTTCAACAAAAATGTGCTTTCACAGTGGAGCCAGCTATTCAGAATGAACAACACCAAGCTCGCAGAAAGGAAGCTCTTAGAAATAAAATCAAGTCATGCTGATCCATACAAGCAGCCCAGAGGCATTTTCATGTGCTGGTAACTGGTGACCTGGGGGGTAAGAAAGTCAAGGACACTGTGTGTAAAGAAAAGATGCAATTCCCCAGATGACGGTACCACATAACTGCAGCCAATGCTTTTGGAGAGCACAGCATCAGCAGAGCATCAATGAGACCTGCTTGCCCTAACCTCCTTGAATTCCTGCCTTATCTCTTGGGAAAATAAATAAATAAATAAAAGCACCAGCTTCCCAATTTTTCTGGACTTCACCCAGAGTTAAATTAATGACAAAATCTTGGTGATCATGGCAAGACCTCTGGACCAGTTCCCCACTTGCATTAGGTGGAGTCCAGCTGGGAATTAGAAGGAACATTTTGGAGCAAGAAAGTTGTTTCCCTCCACTTCTTTGTCTTTTTTTCCTCCCCTTTAAATATATCTGTCTCATTTTTGAAGAAGGAGAGAAGATAGGAGGGGAAATAAAGAGAGGAAGCTGAAACTGAGCTGAAAATGAAGGGAAGGTTATGGACAAGGTGATGAGAATAAATTGTATGTCCAGGACTGGAGGAATTATGGCATCTCTGCACGTCTTTAGGCCTTGAGGGACTGCATCTTTTCTGAAGGAATTCTAAAGAGATTGGAGGCTTAAGTGGGAGGGGAATGAGAGCTTTGCAGTGTGAGAGCTTGAGCATGCATGACCGTGTGCATCTGGCATGAAAATAATTGAGTCTTTCTCCCTCCAAAAGAGGCAAAGAGAAGAGTGGCCCAGGCCGTGCCTTTGGGGAAATCAGCATATGCACAAAGCAGCAATGGTAGTATCTTGGGCATCTGCTGTTTCCAGCAGGGAACCGACTTACTCCTTTGGAGCTGCCTGGTAACTTTCTTTTTCAGGCCAAAACCCTTTCAGGGGAGGGAGATTTGATGTGGCAAAAGAGCACTCTACTAAGATTTGTTTCCTCAAAGCTTGGATTTGACATTCACCGACCATCAGATGAGTTCAGACATTTCTCTCACCTCCAATAATTAATGCACACACATATCACGCTTTCACTACTTTGCTCTTCAGTAATAGTATTTATATGAGGATTTCAAGGTTCTTTATGAAGAAATGCTGCTATCACCATGGGGAAAGACTAAAATCCTGGAGAAAAGCCATTTCTTCAAGGACATGCAACTTCAGTACAACAAACTCAAAACTTGATACCAAAGGTCCAGATTCTCTAAGACTGCCCCAGCACATCCTTCTGTGTTCAGTCTGAAGCTGCAGCCTACTTTGAATTACAATGAAGCCAACACCAAACACCCCTTGGCAAATATTTTGAAAACACCCTTTAACAAACATTTTGAAATTCTGTTCACGCTGAACTGGTTTGAACTGACCCATTTTTAATATTCTCTTCAGCATTTCCACAGGTTTTAATCTTATTTTCCAACATTACTGTGACACACACACACAAAATGTTTTTATTTCTTTTTTTAAGGGAGAAAAATGTTTTTCTTATGCACTTAAAAATTACAGGCTGAGAGGATCCAAACCTGCAGAACCAAAGCCCCAAACCACATGCCTGAAACTTGCAACAAATAACTAACTGTTCAAGCAACCCAGATCTCTTTGTTACACATGCATACTTTCAAGACCTGCAAAAATATTCAACAGCCCAAAGGAATGAACTAAGCCCACTACTAATTTCAAGACAATTTCCATAGTGCAAATGTTGACAGCATGGCAAAGAATCTAAAAATAATAATAATAACTTTTTTTTTCCAATAAACCTTCTTCTAGTCAGAAGCAAGCACATGCCATTCTTTACCTGCCACTTGTTGGCTATGTAACTCCTCTGAATTTCACTTCAAATGTCTCTGAAAACCCATTTGGGGTAGTCCTCTACTGTACTGGGTCTAGCTGGGATGGTAGCCGTGCTGGTCCTGCCGAAACAAAACCCCTACACACGGTGAAGGGAGCTAAAATCCCTGTAGTGCATGTAGGAAAGTGGATGGGGAAGGCGGTGTGGGTTACTCCTGCCTTGGGAAAAGGCAAACCCACTCGTGGGATTGTCTTCGCCCAAGGACCAGGGTATACCTGGTGGGTAATGCAGAAAGATGGGAATATCAGGTGCGTGCCTCAAGGAGATCTAACTTTGGGAGAAAACTAATCTATAATCTAAGTTATATGTTGTAGGAAGACGCTGCAAGATCAACGACAGGTCAATACTGAAAGGAACTGGGCAAGTGCAACAAGAACTTGAGCTAAGCTGGTGCTGGCGTCCAGACATCCAACTCCGCCTGCCCTGAGTGATCACTTCGGCAGATGAAGACTAAATTGTCAACAGTTCTTATGGACGTTTTCTGAGAGAGACCTAAAGAGTGTAAAGATATATCTACTTATCAATTTGTTAAAGAAAAGGGAACAATGATGATGAGAATATGCCAAAGTATGGGGAACCTGAGAGTGACACAAATGTCATGGAATAAGGGGTGGATGTTGTACTGGGTCTAGCTGGGATGGTAACTTTCCCTGCAGCAGCCCATACAGTGCTATGCTCTGCACTTGTAGCTAAAACAGCAGTGGTATCACACTGGTGTTGTGTCTGCTGCTGAGCAGTGCTGGCACAGCATCAGGACTTTCTCTAGCCCTCCTAGGGGGTGGGCAAAAAAAAGTGAGAAACATCACCAGGGCAGCTGACCCAAACCAACCAAAGGGATATTCCATACCATATGATGTCACACTCAGCAATAAAAGGTGGGAAAAGGAGGAAGAGGGGTGGGGTGGGCTCTCGTTGCGAAAATGTCTGTCCTCCTCTCCGAACACTGGCTACGTGCATTGAGGCCCTGCTTCAAGGACGTGGTCAAGCATCGCTTATTTGTGGGAAGTAGAGAGTAATTTTTTTCTCCTCTGCATTTCCACATAGCCTTTACTTGTTTTGTTATTCCCTTTCCCCCTTCCTCTTCCCCTTTTCCCTTTCCTCCCTTTAGTTGAATTGTTTAATTAATAATAATATTGTTAATAATAATAATATTGTTAATAATTGTTTAATTAATATAATATTTCCTTGATAATATATTTCTCTCTTTATTAAAATTATCCTTATCTCAACCCGTGAGTTGTTTTTTTTCCCTTTACTTCTTCCCCTCCTCATTTGAGGAGGGGGAGTGAGAGAGCGGTTGTGGTGTTCAGTTGCCTAATACGGTCAAACCACCACATCTACCCACACCACATTCTGCTTCATGCTTTGACTTTCAGGGAGAAAGAAAGAGACCCCATGGCCACAGCTGAAGGGGAGCAGCCTACGATGTGTCACTTTAGGTGGATGACTGCCACCTGTGCTGAAAATGTGCACCAGGTGCTTAGCAAAAGAAGATCTGCTCTCTTCTCTGGGGTTTTCTGAACCTCACTGAGTCTCAGCATGTGCAGTAAATTGCCATTCAACTAATGAGATGGACCCTTTAGTAGGAGCTGGAAAGACTTGTCCAGCCATGTAGGTCTATGCCCATGGGCTGTTAGTCATGCCTTCAAGCACAACTAGCACAGGGATGTGATACAAACCTGTGCAGCAGCATTTGTAGTAGAGCAAGAGGTGAGTTGTCACACAGTTGTGATGCAAATACAGTTCAAAGCCCAGTGGGAAAAGGCTCACCACACAGCCATGGAGTGTGGTAGCTGCAGAAAAGCAGTCTCAGCTCAGAATAGTCTCAAAGCTGTGAAAACATTGAAAAGGGGGGAAAAAATCCATATTCCTACTCATGGTAAAGCCAATAAAAAGGCTTTCATAAGCATAAATCTTGTGTTTTGGATTCAGGAATAATTTGAGCTTGAAAACAGAGAAAACCCTTGCACATGTCAGAAACAAAGCAAAGACACAGAGTCTGTCTTTGCGCAGCCCAGAGTGGCACACCACAGGGACCAATACCCAGGTATGACAATGATGAGCATGCCCTGGCCATTCTGTAACTCATGTCAGTAAGTTGGTGCAAAGCAGGGTCCCCTAGCCCTAGGGAAAAACCGAGAAGCCGTCCTCTGGCTTTCCTCCCAGCCTGTGCTGCTGCCAGGATGGCACGTGTCCACAGTTTGTCCACTGCTGCACAGAGGCTCGGGCAGCCCATCCCCAGTCTCTGCCAAAGCCAGGGCACTCCCTGAGCACCACCGTCATGCTGGTACCACATCATCTCTGACAGAGCTTCAGCAAAGGGCAGGCATTTGTAAGCCTGAATCCTATAGGACCAGTTTCCTTTGTCACACACAGTGTTAATTTAACTAGACCCCCACAGCGAGAACTCTGCTGGAGCATGATGCTGAGTCTCAGCTGGACATGAGTACCTCTAACAGAAAAGTGGTCAGAAACGCCTACTGCCCCAAGCTATTGCTCATAACCCCTTGCAGTTGCGGCACCTGTGTCTGTTCTTACTCTAGGATTTTTTTATATGGTAAAGGTTTTTCTCTTAGCCCAGAAGTCTTGGAAATCACTGCTTCTTCAGAACAGTAAGAAATATATGGGCTGGAGCAAGGTTTGGGGGAAAAAGTTCTTCACCTCAAATGTCCAAATAAGGAGAAGAAATGTCATTGATAAAGCAATGGATAGAGAAACAGGAAAGTTGGATTCTTTGGAGAAGCAGTGGCAAAGCTGCAGCATTGCTCAAACTGAGGAAGAAGCCCTCGCAGTGGAATCCTGCTTCCTCCTGCTGGAAGGAGTCCAGATCCCAGACTGAATGCCCAATAGCCTACAGGGTGTGACAACAAAGCTGGGCTGCCCAGGATGGCATCACCAGAGCAGCCAGGTGAAAGCTCCGAGGCCTCTTTCCTACTCTCAAAGAGCCCAAAACACTTGTTTTCAGCCTGCACTGAGGCACACCTCTGTTTTTGCAAATCACTGGCCTGAATTGCCCTGAAATCCCTTACAGCTGTAGCTTTATTTCATAAGGCCCATTCTGAGAAGCAACTGGAAACTGCCATTCTTCCTCTACATGCGCATGCCCTGTACAGCCACTTTGGGACAGGGAATATTTAAATCAGTCATGCAGAAGCAGAACATATTGCACCGGAGGGGCAGAGAGCTCTTTCCTGGAATACCCTGGGACCTGATGGCTCAAGCAGCAATATTTTTGCTGTCTTGGGGAGAAGGATTCAATTCCCTCCTCTGCCCAGAGAGGTCTGTGTTCCTTGCCTCCAGCATGACTGCTATGATGATCAGCCTATAGCAAGCTTCAGGGAGCAAAGGATTCCCAGATCCCAGCTGAGCAGTGGCTCCTGTCACATCCTCTGATGAACCCAGCTGGCATCAGCTCACAGGAAGAACCCCTGTTCCTTGCAGAAGCAATTTCTGAAAAATTATCTCACCTCCTCTTTAGTGTACACAGTGAATTTCAAGTACCGGTATTAAAAGATGTTTCACTATCAATCAGTACCTGGAAATCACAGCCCTTGCTGCTAATCTATGCCTCTACTGTTATTGCAGTGAAGTAGGTATAATTCTCTGACGGTGCAAAATTGCGACTGCAGTGCCAGGGGGGGGCCAAATTGAATCAACTGGCTATACTTTGTCTTCCTTTTTACTTTATGGAAAAACAGGATTTAACGCTCTACTGCACAAGTAAGGCTCCTCAGGTTTACAGAGCTCTCCAAAACAGAAATTAATGATAACAGTCCTCATCCTTAGGAACCAACACGCTCTGTGCAGGTGGGTGATTACATAGTTTTCTCCATTTTAGCAATGGAGTAGCTCTTAAATAGACATCTCTGTGATCCGTCGAAGATCAGACATCAGGTAAATGGCAGATGAGCTAAATCTCCTAATTCCTAGTCTGTGGTCTGTTGACTGACATTGCAGAAGCAGAGGTGGGAGGCTGGAGCAGGGAGGGAGAGGTGAAGAGAGCTGAGGCTACGTCTCATGCATTTCAATCAGAGTTTCCAAACACTCAGGAAAATATGCTCTGCCAGTGTGCCCACAAGTGTTAAATGGCAGCTGAGAGCTTTCAGGGAGCCTGACAAACATGGGCACAGCCATCATTTACTGGCAATTAAAAACAGAAATGTGGTGTGCAAGTGAACTGCCTGCCTCTTCATAATCGAAGAGCACTTTGGAATATTTTATCAGTTCTATTGCCAAGAACATATGAATTTTTTAATAATTGCTCTGTTCATGTCCTCACCACTGCATAATGAACTCAGCCCATTTAAAAGCCATTAATTAATCATTTATTACTGATTACACTTTACAATGGCATCCCAGATTGCTCCTCTGGTAGTGGTAGTAAACATGTCATGTCAGTCCCTGGCTTCACATTCAAGAGGCCAGCACACCAGCCATCCCTAACAGCTCACTGCTCACCCAGAAGTGCTCTTGTGACTCTTCATTATGGCAGTAACTCTGCAGTTCGGAGTAGAGTAAGCTCACCCGTGGTGTAACCCTGATGCCAAGGATGTATAATGTGGCAGTAAAACTCTCAGCCAAGGCTGGAGGGGGCTATGGGGCAGGCTGCTGGGAACCTGCTCCAGGAACAGGCAAAGAAGTGACGTTTTCTGGGACTGGAGAAGAATTATGATCCCTTCCTTTCTAGCCTTCCCTGGAGACATATGGAGAAATTAATCCCCTACTCATGCCAACTTTTTGTTCCAGGTAGCCATTTATGGCTGTAAAATTTCCTGGACTCTTCCTGAGCCACTCTTTAGACATTTCCACCCCAGTCACAAATTGTTCTTTCCACCCATGTGGGTGTCCTTCTGCTCTAGAAATTTCTTTTGAAGCCACCTGAAACAGCTTTCCAAATATGCCTCTTCCATTAACTCTTCAGATCTTCTGTAAGACCTTCTCCCCTTTGATTATTATTTTTTTTGGCGGGGGGAGGGAAGTGGTATTTTTTTTTCCTTCAGCACTGGTCCACTCTTGCTCTGTTCTATTCTTTGTAAATTATTCACCACGCAATATCCTTCACATGACCATTTCTTGTAATTTATAGTGTCTGCTATATTGTATTATTTAACACTGAAAAGCATTTCAGGATCCAGCCTGAGATGTAGCAGGGAAGATGTGATGAATTGTGCTGTGCTGTATTAAAGCGTAGCCAATAAAATAGAAAACTATTAATAGCTTAACATTTGTTGTCTTGCTAACGTCTCCGTCTTTTGTTCATCGCAAGCTTGTCACATTTATTCCACAGCAAAGGGGGCAGGAGCTTTTAAACTTGTTTGCCTTATCTCGGGAAAATTGCTTTGTTCTTTTCAGCTAGCACCACATGCTCGTTAATGGAGCATTAATAATATCCATGTGATAAGCTTCTTCCATCAGACAGTGACGTCCACCAAATAATCTCCAGCAAAGTTTTAATTCTACATCATAAGTGCAAAAGGCAAGGCCACAGCTGCTGGTAGTTTATTCAGCTTTCACCATGTCATATCAGGCTAAAATATTGATGATGACTGTCAATTTAGATATCTTCTCTCAAACTCAGACAAGCTAGAGCTCCCATCACTACATTACACATCACTGCTTTTATAGATCTAGACCAGTAATCCAAATTGTTTGCTTATTATGTAGTGAGACGAATGCAAGATTGAGTTTTATTTGGCAGGTGTGGAAGCAAGGATGCTGGTTCCAGACAGAAAGCATAAAGTCTGGGTCAGTACCTCAGCCCTGATGAAGAATGTGTTATGTAAAGCCTTTTAACCCTTGTGATTTCAATGGCCATATCACTGACACCATGGGAATTTGCTTAACATTGTGGGATTAATGTTGCTGAGTTTCTCCATCGTCACACCAGAGTAAGAAAGGGGAGGACTATGTTCATTCTGAGAGGAGCAAACAAATTATAAATCCAGGCTAGTTTTGATCCTGAGTAACAACCAATCTATGAATTGTGCTGTGAAATTCACACTGGATATGTTATAAATGCACAAAGTTCAAATGCCTCATGGAGCTAGACCAGGTATCCCCTGTGCTGTGGCTTTGAAAGCAGAGCATCATCAGCTTCTGTTTCACACCCTTGTTCCAAAAGGATTTGTTTAAAGACTGGGATAAAAACAAATGTATTATTCAGAACTGAGTAATAGCTTTCACCAGTCACAGTGACAGACAGATAGGATACATGTGTTTTCTACGTGGAATGTAAATGTTTGGTACAAATCTAGGTCTTCAGTGAAAATCTTTACCTAGAGGGGGATAACGGAATTTCAAACCCAACTCCTTAATGAAGATATCTAAATGCAGAACCCTACTTAGGCATCCCCATTACATGGTTTCATTTTCAGAAAAGCAGATCACACTGGATCTGATTTTGTCTTATAGATCCTGAAAATCAGATTGCTTCTGACATACCTTGTAAAGATGTTTTATGGTTTTATTCAGCTATTCATTGCTTTCATTGGAAGCAATTCACATCAATATTTTTAAATAACTTAAAATGCAAATGTAACCAACCACGTCTCAAAATATCACCTTTTTATGTGACAGTTTATCAGAAACATGATCTCAGTTTCCAGTCTCTCTGCAACAGGAATACTCATTCCGCGGGGAAGTTAATGCTCTTTAATTCCTTGAAAATAGCATGCCTCAGTTTTGCATGTTTTGAACCACAGTGAATTCTTGTTTATTCCTATTATCCTTGATAATTAGTCAGCTTTGTGTTTACTATGCCAGTTGTGTGTTGGTTTGGTTAACTACATTTGGTTAACATGGGAACAACTGTTCATCATATAAGCATACTACCTGATATTTCATTTACCTTCATGTTGCTGCCATTTCCCTTTCTAAAGCTAGAAGGCATAAAGTTTAATTAACTGACCAGTATCTTATCCAGGAGGAATCTTGAAAAAAAACATTGCAAATGTATTAAAATGTCTTAAATATATTAAAGCAGGGCTATGTATAGAGAAAGTAATGACATGAAAGCAAAATATAAATTACTATTTTCCAGAGGGCTTTCAAAACTCACCATCACGTAGAATATCCCACCTGAGCCCTACCTGCAAATAGTCAAGATAAATGGACAAAAGAATAAAGTGCATAAGAAATAAAAAAATAAAACAATAAAACATTTTTATTTATAAAAAATGAAACACCAGCAATGTGCATTAGAAAAGTGATAATTTCTTACTGTTAAAGCTTTCCTTAGCAAATTATAAGAACTGGGGACAGATTAATCCAACGTTATCCCCAGTAGAGCAGTAAGTAAGGAAATTACAAGATAATGAAATCTACAGTTAAAAGTAAACAACACAAGGCAAGATAGGTACATTGTCTGTGCTTTTTGTCTGTGAGACTGCAGGATATTATCGATTACATACTACTAGGCTAGGGAAATGAAATGAGGCAGCAAATTGCAGAATCAGATGGTAGCTACCCTAAGCAATCCAAGCCCTCTTACTGAAAGGCATCCCAGGAGGAGATTTTCCCTAGGTAGTTACTCCTGCTTTCTATAGCAAAATTCTCAGAAGAAAGCTGGATGGATAAGTGCCAGGACACAGTGGTTTATACAGACATTTGCTCAGGCAGTGAGTTTGTGGTTGACGAAAACCTGTCAGTTTAGCCATTTTTCTCACTGAATAGGCCAGCCTAATGAAAGCTATTACCTGTCCTACCAACCTGACCTCTCTTGTCCCTGCACGTCCTCCCTCCCTGTCCCTCCGGTGTGAGTTGCTGTCCCTTCTGCTCTGATGCATGCACCGGATGGAAAGGGGCACAGCTCTGCTGTTGGTAATGATTTTGCAGCAGCAGGCTGAACCACCAGAAGGCAGGAGCGTTTGTGTTTTTCTCAGTCTCTAATTACCTCCTTTCCTTCCTGATGTTCTCCAAAGAACATGGACACAGAGAAACATCACTGCACATTTGGTGTGGAAGAGAGGGATCAGGAAATTTCTCCCTGAACAGGACATGAGCTCTCTTTGTCTCTCTGCCTCCTTCTTCCTGAAAGCCACCGCAGCCCCCATTTCCAGAAAACAAAAATCCAGGAGTTTTCTGGAGAAGCCAAGGTTTCGATAAAACATTGTGTTTTTTTTCAGATAAACTTATCCAACTCCTCCAGAGGTCACAAACAAAAAGAATTTATCAGCACAATTTTAATAAAGACAGATTTCTTTCAAATGAGTTTTGAAGCAGAATCATAAACACTGAAGAGTGTCACAGTACTGGGGGTTAAATATTTTTGACTTTGCTTATGCCATGCCAGTGAAGTCAGGAAATAAACAATATTTTTACCAGAACTGGTGTGTCTGTCAAGCTGTTCAGTATAAGGTTAGGAAGATGCTCAGTTTTTGGTAGATACAGTCTGTAGATTCCTCTTCTGAAAGGCAATAAAAGAGGGGGAAGAAGAAGGCATCCAAAATTTAGCTGTCAGTCTTCTAAGTGGCTCCACATAAGAATCCGCATGAAGAGAAACCAGAGACAGTGAATGCATCTCAACCATTATACATACAAAGAAATGCTGGGGAGCAGCTATTCAATCTACTTCAAATTGTTATACAAAGTCATTCAGCAAGTGAAGTGATACTTTAGTCCACAGAGAATCACCTTTTTGTGATATTGTGCAAAAAATATTGGCACAGATATGTGCCATTTTATGATGATGACAACCCTCAGTACAAAAGCTGCTTTTACCAACAATTTTCTTATATATGTGCATCTAATTTTCTACATTGTCTTAAGTTATATCACATAACTGAGCTTAGAAATCACTACTTATGAGAAGGAACATTTTACTGCATGAGATTCAAGGAACCCAAATTGCAAAAAAATTCACAGAATTATCTCAGGTTCTCCAATCCAGATGCAGAATGATAAAAACTAGGCAAATATCATCACATCAGCACCTGGGATGCTTCCTGGCTGAAAAGGAAAGAGCATTGATACAGTTAAAAAGGGGTTTTATTTCAGGTGGTAAAATGACAAAACTATCATGACAAGAAGAACTGGCATTTCCACTGGGAGTTGGCTGGTGGCTGGCAGTTTTTCAATGAGGTATCTACTTCAAGGCCATATGTTGCAAGCCATGCTGAAAATAATAATAATAATAATAATAATAATGAGATTTCAAGAAAACTGAAGGACTTGGCAACCTATGTTCAGGGGATACCTGAAGTACTGTGCAGACAACGATGTGGCCTGATATAATACATACTTGCTCAGCTGCTGTCAGTGCATCAGCAAATTTCAGCCCATGTATCCAAACAAATGATCACTGCACCAACATAGCCAGAGATGACAGACAAATTCAGCTGCACCTTGTCTGCATGAAGTCTTCAGTGACATATAGCAAAGCAGGCTTTGCAAAGGATGGATTGCTCCTTCACAGCTGAAATATCATGCACACATAATGGCAGCTATGCCAAAGATTTCCAAAGTCATGCTGGTTCTTGACTTCTAGGCTGCTTTCTACAGAATACAAAAAGTCAAAAATCTGTATAGGAGGGAGTTAAGCAAACAGTGTTTAACCACCAGCAGCAAGCTTTTAAGTTTATTTTTATGAAAACATACCCTTATGTGCTATTTCTAGGTAATGTGAAAAGTCCTTGACAAGCTACATGAAGTAGAAAAGAGCACAGCAACATACTAATTTTAAAAATGTTAATGGAAAGCAAGTTGCTAGAAGCTGGTGGTGCTGTCTGCTTTTCCTTTCAGTGAGACACTTGAAGATGTACCTATTCTTCTGCCTGCGCTGATCAGGCAGCCAGCAGAAGTGGAATGGTCATCTTCCCCAACCAGCACCCCCAGTGCTACTCCTCATTAGAATTAAAAAGCCTCTTGTCTTCTTTAAAACAGAAGTAGATTTGGACTGAACGTGATGGGAAGCAACACATTTACACCTAATTAGATTTCTGTAATTCAGTTCCTTCTCTCCTTCTTGAAGAGAAAGGGAAAGAAAAACAAAACAAAAACAGAGAATGTAAGAGGTGCCACTACAGGTCAATTCTGGGTGATTTTTTTAGGATTTTGGTTATTGGTAGCATTGCCAAAAACACATGTAATTATATCAGTAATTCTTAGTGATATGTTCATTTACTTGTCTGGAAGAGTGGACCTGTACCTTGGATATGAGCTCAGGACACTCACATTTAGTTCCCTCTCTTTCTACAGCTTTCTCACTGTGACCATGATCCAGTCATCAAGCTTCTCTGTGCCCCATTTCCCCATATACAGATGATGGGTTCCCCATATTTCCAGAGGATGTTCTGGAGTGATTAAAAATGTATGCATCTTTGCAGCTTTTCTGACAAAGAGAAAACAGGAAAAAAAATGGGAAAAAAAGTGGTACCATATAAATCCTAAATAGAAATATCAAGAAAGAATACATAGGCTAAAATAACATCACAGAATTGGGGAAGAAAAAAAAAAAAAAGAAAAGAAAAATAATCAAATGCCATTCCTGATTCAAAGCTCTTGGGTATAGATCTAAATTCAGCATCAATTTGGCAAAGGTATTAGTGCAGGATAAAAGTAGGCTTGTACAGCTCTGAGTCAGTACCTGCATGGTTGAAGGGATCTAATCAGATATGGAAATGATCATGCCTGTTACAGAAGACTTACAAGAAACTGGCAAGACAATGATGAAAAACGTTGATAGTTGGGTTGAGGCCACAAAAGGTTCAGTAGTTATGGAAGAAAATGGCAGCAACAGGAGAGGGAAAGATAAGAACAAGTAAAAAGAAAAAAAAAGCAGGGAAATGAAAATAATACCAAAAAGATTCTGTCACTGGCCTTTTGGAAAGCTTGTGCATCGATTTCAAAACAAAATAAAACACCAATTTTGCATATCATAGACTTGGCTTACCCAAGTACAGATTTCTTTTTAGAATAATTTCAGCTGGGACCTTTATTATTATTATTATTGTTACTAATATTGGTATTATTTGTATTATTATTATTACTTCAAAAAAAAAAAATCTGTGGAAGACAACATATCTCTCTTGGGTAGAAAAGTCTTAAAAACCTGACTACCAGAAGAAAAACATGCATTTTAATAGTATCATCCTCACCACTTAGTTTCTTTTAGGATCTTCTTAATTTTCCATCCCCTTCTCATTTTATGTGAGAGTTCTTATACTATCTGTGTTGTTTCTTTAGCCAGTGATTTTGCAGCTGAATAAATGTGTTGGTTCCTTGTACACTGGGGAAGATCAAACATCGCTCTGCAGAAGTCAGTGAAGGTGCCTCTGCTGGCACAAAGATTTTCCTCTTGCACCTGCATTTTTATCACCTTCTTTCAGAGCTGGCCCTCTGTATGGTAGATGGACTGATAGATACATTAACATCTGCAGGCCTTAAAAAAATAATTAATTAATTTAAAAAATAATAATAAAGCATTTGATTCTTTTTCCTGGAAAGAGGGTTTAGTTGCCAATGGCAGTAGTACTGCTTTATACAAGTAAAACTAGATCACCTATGGCATTTGTGTTTGAATTAAAAATAGACAGTGAAACAATTCCTTTTGTCTTTGCTTTTTTTGTCTGTTTCTTTTTTTTTTTCCCTGCATAACACATCAAGTGCTATTAAGTGCTGCACTAGAGATTCCCATGCATTTTAGTTAAGCAATATAGCTGATACAATCAGTAACATCTCCCTCCTTCTGAACAAACTTAATACTTACCTCTGGTCATGAAGGAGAGGGAGATCAGTGTTACAATTGTAGCATCTTTCTGTTAAAGACATGCATGTAGGGGAAAAAAATGTTAAGGAAGAAGAAATGAAGTAAAGCAGGATATTTTCTATGTGAACAACTGATTGATTTCCCAGTTCATGCCATACTTTCAGGCTGCCAAAACTTTAAAGATTTCATCCTTATTGCACAGAGTGTGCAGAGAGTGCCTTAGAGAGTTAGCTATCCCTTTGCATGAGCACATTAAGACCTTTTCTGGAGCAGGGGCAAAATACAGCTACCATTCCCCTCAGTGAAGCAGAGACTCAGCTTTATGTGCAATGCTTTCATCCCATTATTTCACTGCAACTCATAAGATGAAACCATATACCATGCCTGTCTTAGAGACCCACTGTAAGTTTAAATTTCTTCATGATTCTTAAGGTTCTTCCTCTCTTTTTTTTCTGCTAAGACAATACTGTGGCTGTGGATCCAGTCTGTTCTAAAGGCAGAGTTTCACTAGGTCTAAGCCCAAGGTCTCTCTGATCTTTTCTTGAGCGTCCTTCTCTGTTTCATAGATGCTTTGTCTATCGTGTACCCTGCAGAGCATTATGAGCCTCAGAGATGCTGAGGAAAACAGATTCTCCTAAAAGAGGTCAGACATCACATCAGGGAAACCATTATCCTCCTATGAGCTCTGCATTTGCTTACTTCCTTTACCTTGGTGCTCACAACAGCCCATCACTGGGGAAGCTGGCACTATTTCATAACAAGTACCTCAGCTGTCAGACTGTTGCTGTATGTATTAGGACTTTGGGGATTCTTAAACCCTGTAGGCTGGAGTTTTTATACAATGAACCAAATGCTGATCCACTAACGCTTTTACACCCCAAACTTACCACTTTCCATCTCAAGGTGAAGAATGAGAGTCAGAGACAGACAGTCTTGAAGTTCACATTCCTTTGGAGGGTCCATCCACACCTCCAGCAGAAAGTCCCACTTGTTAAGGGTGAGAATCATCTCTCCTAACCACAATCACTTCAGAGTTAAACAAATCCCTAAATGATTTGACTGAGACAAAAAAAAAAAAAAAAAAAAAAAAAAAAAAAAAAAAAAAACTCCACTTCCAAGGTCCTACAGTTCTTTCCCATCTGGTGCTGTCCATACATAGGAAGTCCCTCTTGGGATGTCTTCCTGATAGACACTTACCAAAGGCAAAAGCTGCAGCCTCAAAGCAGCCATTTTGTGATGACTGTTGCTGGGATCACTGACTCCTCTCTGACATATTTTGGGTCCTGCAGTCACTCTCGTACCCGTTTCTCCTGCTTTTGTAATAAGTTTGACTTCAAGGGACAGACTTGTTTTTTCTTTAGAAAGTAAATGCTGGTTAAAGGTTAATAAACGATAGAAAGATGCAACTCTTAGTAGCCACATTCTGTCTCTGGGATGGTATTTCTAGTCTGTATCACAATTCTACTTAAGCATTAGCAAACATAGAAAGACTTTTCTTCAGTAAATATCTAATATCCTAAGACTAATTCTCCACTCCACTGTGCTGCAATAGCTATGCAGAGTAAATATAGCATACCTACTACAAAAGAATGGGAATAAAGGCTCACTGATCTGGATTCTTTTCCTATAGCTCCCTGTGTGCACTGAAACTCAGATTTGTTTTGGCATAGTGGAGATCAGGTCTGTTCTGGTTCATGGTGTGACTGTTTGAGGAAACTATTGAATAAATACTAAATATATTTTTCTTATTATTTATTTTCTTCCCTTCATACAAATTCCTATAACTATTCATAGGCCTGCTAGCTCACATCTCAGGTAGTTCACTTGTTTGCTTGTTAATGACTAAACGTAGATGAACGAGTTACATTCAGGGGCCCTGTGGGACAAGCTAGTACATTCTCCTCCCCTTATTTCTGTTTGTCTCTCATGCTTAGAAACTTTCAGTACTAAAGCTTTCCACCATCTGCCTTAGCAACCCACAGGTTACTTTGAAAGCTTCTGACAATTCTGCCATCATCTTTCAGCTCTTCCTTTTTGCGTCCCTCAGCAGTGATGATCTGTAACAGTGACTGTAATTAGAAACCACTCTTGGGTAGTGTGAGGTTGCACAGTTTTGTTCTTTTGGTTTTCAGCTCTAAAAAAAATCAGATTTGCTGGTATTAAAAAAAAAAAAAAAAAAAAAAAAAAAAAAAAAAAAAAAAAAAAAAGCAAAGCTGATCTACTTCACTACAGTATAACAGAATTATATAAAAATACAGTTCATAAATGTACGTGTGTTCAAAGGCATGTAATACATGTATATATGCATAGCATACATTTGAAAGCACACATTCAGATAATTATATTGATGTGTCTATATAAATATAATTATTTGAATGTCTGTGTGTCACTCTGTCTTCTGCCACATGTACACACAGTTCTCTTTGTTAGTACTTAAGACAGCAGCAGGCAGACAAGTTCCTGTGATTTTGGGCCAGCCTCAATACAATGAACTTCTTTTGAAACCAAAAGTAATTTCCTTCTGCATTTAGTCTCTTTTTTTTTTTTTTTTTTCAATTCAGGCTGGTCTTTAGCCATATTGCTCTCACCTGGCATGAAATATTTAGTGAAATTTGGGGTGGAATACGACAGCAGGTTTCCCCAGGCACAGGGACTGGCAAAGGCGTGGGACTCCAGCATTAACCTGCAGGTCCCCAGCTGACACAGGTGAGAACAAGGTGACCCAGGAGCAGGGTATCACGTTGCCTGATCCCATAACTCAGGAGGAACACGGCCAATAGACCAAGTGACTATGCCATTCCTAAGAGCACACTTTGCTCTTTACGGGATAGGTCTAATGGGGAGCATCACAAGGGCTGTTACCCTTGAGGCCGTGATTTGGTTCTGCAGTCTCAGGTAGATGTCTGTTTAAAGATGTGAACAAACAGTGCTGGCCTGTTTCTGGTGCCAGGCCCATAGGTTTTGTGGTTCAAGGTGTTCAGCTCTACCTGGTGGCTCTGAACTAGCACAACACAGCCAATTTTTTTTTACTTCAGTCCTTCTTGGTTGGTCTCAGAGCATCTGCTCCCTGTGTTCGCATCTGTAATGTTGCCTGAAACAATACCTTTTGGGATTTGTGTGCTGTCATTTGTAGTTGGTTTCTTGCAAAAATTCTGCTAGGGTTCTTTTAGTGTTTTTGGTGCATTTTGTTTGCTCGTTTCCACTGGGCACCGATGAAGACACAGAAGATGCTCTGGGGCTGTGAACAAATCCCTGTTGTGATGCACAAGCTGTGTTTGGATCCAGGTTTTTGGCTCAACTATCTATATCAAATCCATACTGGGTTTCTCACATGCAGGGTGATGGTCTGTCTTAACCATGCTAAAGAGGCAGGGGACAGCAGAAAACACGGCTATAATTCCAGCCCCCTTACCTGACTACAAATCTCAGGCATGCTCAAACCAGAGCTTTTCCTGTAGCTTCTTCCCTAGACACCAGGCTCGGACACAGGCTGAGCCCTGAAGCACTGCATTGTCAGGAGCAGTGAAAAGTGCTATGGAAAGACCTGTCACCTGGAGCATCCCAAAATCTTGATCTCAAGTGCACGGATTGGCCCCTGCTTCCCAGTCACTGCCAGGAGCTACAACTTTCCTGATGTCTCTCAGGGAATTCAGGTCCTCATCTGTGTCAGGAGGCAGCAAGACTGAGTCTGCCCATTTTGCTCACTGTCTGAAGTGTGCCCTGAGTCTGTCACAGCATAAGCACCTCCACATTTACCACCTCTTTGAGCCAGGCCCCAACTCCCAGGAGGTTCTGAGTCAATACCTCTTCATATCAGGTGCAAGTGGCCTCGAGTAGTCAAGCAGCGATCAGGTGATCTCTCCCCACATGGCACGTACCTTCGCAGTGTCAAATTTATTTCAGCTATTACTAAGGGTGTGTATGAGTCAGGGACCATCATGCTATCCATAGCACTACAGATGAAATCTGCCTTCAAGGAGAGGCTATTTTATAACTAATAGGAAATGGTTTGAGCATTGTCCAAATGACAGGTAACTCTTGATGTAATGCTTGCTGTACACAAAGCACAGGAAGAAAGGGTTGGAAGCTCTGTGGAAATAGGTTTTTATCTTGAATCATAGGTGATTACTTTTACTTTATCTTGTGCAGCTCAAGTAGTCACAGAGTATCTGTTCTTTATCAAAGTCTGAGCTTGCCTGAGTGGCTTTCTGTAGCAGAGTCCCACTGGACAGCGATACGCTGCCGAGACAAATAGTTGTGTCAGGATTTTTGTCTGCCTTTAATTTCATTGAGCAACTTCTTGTGCTCATGCTACTGACTTGCACAGAATGGGCCAGTGATCTGAAACTGCAGAATGCCCTCTATTATGTATAAAATAGAATATGTAATAGGAGACTACTGTTACTAGCATTTGTGCTACTAGCAATGGGTGTCTAAATCAATGAACTTGTGCAGATGAATGAAAGGAGGTATCACATCTTTTGCTCATCCCAGAGACTATTCATCTTCCACAAAAGCAGCAGCCATCACCTTCTGAAACATGCAGTGATTTGGGGCAGCAAGACTTTGGGTACTTTCCTTTAAAAAGAGCCTAATTTTCAGAGAACACTCAACATCTGGCAGCTAGAAATTCATTCATTTTTATGAGATTGTCTATTTTAGACCCCAAAATGCACATCTTTAAGGATCTCTAAGTACTGAAAATGTTTGTTAGAAGATTCAATGAACTAAGGCTGCTGATGTTTGATCATATGCTCATCATAGTCTGAAACATCAGGAAGTAGCTACCCTCCCTTCAGGAAAATGTGTTTGTGGGCACTATTTTCTTCCTTGCCTCTTAAGCAAGCACCATTAATATTTTTGGTAGCAGTACAATAACAGACTAGATGGATCATTAGATAAGGCAATTGTTTGGTCAGTAGGTAAACAGACAAATGTTTGCAGAGAGTCTGTGAAATGTAACTCTGTAATGGTTTCTCATAATATCTATACAGCCCATTCACTTCCAGTCTCCTTTTTAGTTTTGCAAATACACGATCATGTTGCAAATGGTTTTTTAGAGCCTCAAGAAATATTTTCTTATGCACCTCACAGCACTGTCTTTGCAAATGCAAAATACTGTGTGCCATGCTACATTTATGCACTTCAGGTTTGATAGATGAGGGATGCTAATGGAATATAAACTATCAAATTAAAAACTTTCATATTAGGGATGCCAACAGTGTTTGCTGTACCTAGGAGTGTGAGATGGTGCTTGCAATTTTTCTCTGTTTTTTTAATATGATCCAATATGCACATTCTTATATGTCACTTGTTACAGAATGGTGAATGTACAATTTTAATCAGGAGGTGTTCCAGATCCACAAGAAACTGAATTATTTTTGCACTGAGCAGGTTCATTATGCAGCCCACAGAAACGGCTAGTTGCCTGTAGTTCTCACACAAGCCTAATTCTCCTCTCCCCACTTACGTTAACTCTACTCTGCGTGCACATAGCTCATCTCAGTAAATATATTGCCCTTGTCCTACAATAATAATGAGCTGGGCTGAGCCAAAGATGTTGCAAATGTCTGAACCTACCAATATACAAGTGTATGAGTAAGGCATTTCTGCTCCAACACTGCCCCTCCACATTACTTACCAAGCTAGTGACATCAGGTGTATTGGACTCTCTCTGCAGCAACAAGTATTTATTTAACTGCTGAAAAATATCTTAAATGTCATGATTCTGTTCCTGTAAGTGTACTGGGAATTGTAACTCTATATCCAGCTAGGAAGGTACCTTTGGACTAGAAGAAACACCTTTAACCTGTGTCCTAGGGATGGAGAGCTGGAACCACCTCTCATGAGTGCATGAGTCCTGAACAACATCATCCTTGCTGATGGGAAGCTGGTCAGATGCTGGCTGGGATAAACAGGCTGGGTGATAGGACCAGTGAATGACATGGCAAAGCACAGCCTCCAGATTTGACATGGTGCGAGATGACACTGATTTGCCTCCCATCTGGAAGGGACTGAGCAGGGGGACAGGGGTTAGGTGGGGAGCTGGATACCCTCCACCTCTAGAAAGTGTCTGCATTCCTTCTCTCCAGCTTTCCTGCCCTGCAGTTTGCTTATCAGATTGCAGCCTGCTCACTGCTTGTCCATCAGAAGGCAAAGGAAGGGAAGTAATAAGTAGGGATCTCTTTCAATAAGGAATTTACAAATGATGACAAGGACAAATGATTTTCTGGTAGGGGATGTCAGCTCTGTAAAAGGCTCCCCATATTAGATTACCAGGGACTCCAAAGCGGGAAGAGAAGGTAAAAATGTTAGCAATGTGGTGGTAGCTTTGGGCACTCATTCCTCCAGCCATCTCCGGGCAGGGTAATGAAGTTCAGTGCAGCTAACTGCAAGATTAATGGAACCATTCACATATTTAATCATATAAAGGTATTACATGAAATGCTGACAGTAGCCTGCATGTTTTTCAGCTTGCCAGCAGTGTGCATGTGCATGTGTGCTCACAGGCTTCAATGTGAGGTCAGGGTAGGGCAGGGAAAAAGGAGAAATCCCCCACAGTTACTAATGAATAAACCTGGCCACAGCTTCATATGTCTTAAATGAAACTGGAGCAAGGAGAAACCAGCTGTGATTTGAGCAGTGAGAAGGCTGGGAAAGAAAGACAGATCTCTTTCTATCTCTCATTCTCCTTACATTTTTTAATTTCTGGTGTGGAAGTATGCCCCTTTTCCAAACAGATTTTGGTCAGTGTAGGAGAAATGGCACAGGAACAGACAAATGCTCCATCATTCCTACAGATCTTGGCTTTCACACTCCTCAACCCCCCCCAAACCTGTTTTTTTCACCTGAAACACTCCTGATGAACTGAATAATTCCTTAACTTGCTCCCCTGCCAGGGATACCCTGAAAACGCTCTCCTCACAGGGCAGACTGTGCTTCATGTGACAGTCCCAGCCTCACCTGAGCATGGTGCCCTGCAGCATGGCTGCAGTACAGACAGCAGATGCCACTTGATTACACCACCAATGTCACCGTCACAGTGCTAGCATCATCCCCACGTGCTCACAGCCCCCACAGGAACAAGCCAAAACCCTGGGCAGCCCTGCACCAGAGTGTTCATTTTCAGGAGGCTGGGCAGCAAGTGATGACAGTCAAAAAGAAGCATCTCATATCTTCACCTGGAGCTTCTTCCCAGCCCAGCCCACCTGTTGGAGAAGAGCATGGCTTGTTCCTTTAGACCTTTGTTGGCAGCTGTGTGATGTTACTTTGGGTAGAGGCTGGCTGGAGGACATGGGAGGGACACTGCTCCCTCTGGGGCATACAGCCAAGGGCCACCAGGGGAAGGGAGGTTTGTGCCTGCAAGAAGGGGCACATATGGGAAGGAGAAGTTGGGACCTAGCAGAGGGACCAGAGCTGCACTTTGGGCAAGGCTGATGGGGTGGAGGGCCAAAGACACAGTGGTCAGTGGTCACCAGCTTCTGAAGCTCTTTATTTCTATTTTACCTTACCTGCCGTACTCTGAGTTTCCTCTGTCTCTAAGTTAAGTGCTTTAGTCAGTGTCTTAAAACAGCCTAGCTTTTTGAGTCTAGCAGCCTTACTTTGGGGGCATCCAATTAAAAGTAAGCAGCCATAGGCATAGAACGATCTGCCTCAGCTACCAGTCTGGCTTCAGGTCCTGTCGGAGCAGAGAACTGGGAAAGCATCTCCTAAGGCAAAAGATTTTCATGTGAATTGTAACTGCCTGCAGCTCTCCCATATGCACGACATGCCTGGTCCAAAGCCTCCAGCCTGTTTTGCATGAGGGGCTGACTGGGCACCAGGCTGCTGTAGCTTTCTGCTCATTCCTGAACAACCAGCTTTGGGCTTATTATTTGCAAAATGGCCTGCTCTTGCTTTGGACTTTGCTTCACTGCTTTTCCCATTACCAACACACCACAATTTATTGCATTTATTCAAACTCCTCGTGCTCGACAAAGCAGAGATTTAGGACGGCACCATTTAGCCATCCTAAGCCATCACTTACATCCTGCACAGAGCAAAGGCCTCCAGGAGATGGGAAACTGCTTCTGGTGGTAAGAAGTAGCTGGGACATAAGGGAAGGTGTTTCCACCATGAATGACTCTGGGGAGCATTTTGGCTCTCCTAGTGGCTCCACTTAATAGATGAAGCTACAGACAAATGCAGAGAGAGACAGCACAAGACTGTAATGTATTCAACAGCCCTTAACTCACAGCTTCCTAACAAGAGGTTTGTTGAACCTATTGAATTTTGTTTCCACAGCTTGGCCTTGCATGCTTTTCTCATGGAAAGTTTCTGGTAGGTGGTAGGAATAGGGATGTACAACAGAGACCAGTTGATTTCGTCTGGTTTTCACCTTGGAAAATCTTGGAGGAGGGAGAGATGTTCAGATGTGGCTTTGCTTACCAGTGTCCTCACCACTGGGACAGGTTCCAGCTATTCCTGAGCAATCCCAGGATCATGTCCTCTTTCTATGTCCCCCCCACAGCTCTGCATGTGTTGATGCACTCCACAGCCCTTCTGGGACCAGCAGATTCAGTCCCTTTGGTGGCAGCACCCTGCTGTCATCCCAGCTTCAGGAGCACTGCTGCCATGTGGAGGGGCTGGCACAGCTCCCCTACAGTGAGCAGAGGATGCAGCTGTGGGAGAGGTAGCAGCAACATGTCCGGATGCCAGGCATCCAGCTGGAAAGCCTAGGTCAGAAATCTGGATGCTTGCTCCATGTAGCACATGCACAGTGTGACCAGCGGGTTCTGGTCCCAGACATAACCATGGATGCCATTTGCACAGGAGTTCTGGGATTAAAGCAGTCCAGAAAAAGCAAGATGTTTACTTCCCTGTGGAAAATTTTCCAGTCAAATTGAAAAGACAGCTATGTCAGGTAATGTTAATAGGAAGAGGGAATTGTATTCCCCCTCCTCTCAGACCTCTGTTTTCAGCAGTCTTTCCCCCACAGAGTGAGTAGGACAGAGGAGATCTGGGCAAGGCTCCCCTCCAGTCCCCAGTGCTTTCCTGGGGAAGGATAGACATACTAATTCAGGTTGTGAGGGGCTGCTGGATGCTGCCTGCTCCAATCCCTGCTCTCAGCAGGGCAATTTCAAAGCTACAGCAGGATGCTCAGGGTGCTGTCCACTTGAATTTTGAGCATCTCAGGCAGTGGAGATCCCACACTATCTGACCCCCTGCTCCAGTGCTGCTTTTAGTACAGCCAGCCATGAGCACCTATTGCTGTGGTAGTAGCAAATGAAGCAGAGCTTCCTGAGGATACTGGAGACATACCTGAAGCCCCAGAGAAACAGGGCAATCCAAAATGGATACAGGGAGAATAACAGCACCCAAGGTCTCCAGCAGACAAAGAGGGGGTTACTGTTGGGTGGGAAATGCCATTTGGAAAACACATTACTCATCTTGTTTATGTAAGTACAATAAATCAGTGTAAACCCAAACAGCCAGGCAATCAGAAAGCTGCAGAGACCTCAGTGAAGGGCAGGGCAATGACAGCCGATAGCTCTTTAAATAATAACAGTGTTTTTCCTAAGGGACTCCCAGTTCATATCATTGCAGTCTATGGCATGCAAAAGATAAGGCTCCCTGTGCCCCACAGATAGCTCCAATTTCCCCAATAATTGATAGCTGCATCTCTCCCTGGAGAAATGAAAAGGAGCATCATAATGTCTGCATTTTTCATTCAGCACAAATCCAGGCTGGTCTGCACCCTGGCGAAGCTTGGCAGTGTCTGCAGTGAAGTGGTGGGGAAGGGGGGACTGACAGCCCAATTGCATCCTGAATCTCCCAGCAAACAGCCCAGGCCTGTGCCTATGAACAGCTACATAAACAGCTCAGGCAAAAAGACTGTGGAGCAACAGGGATCTTGATTTACTTCAAGGAAATTAGCATACAGACTCCTCACACTGTATTTCACACCCGCAGTCAAGCTGTCTTTAGAAGAAATGAGAGGAAATGTGGAAGGATGCATGGGGTGAAAAACAACACAAATATATGAGAACATCTTTTTTTTTAATCCAACAGTAAAGAAATGCAGAAGACTTGCAATCACAGAGGAAAAAATAAAAATAATATAATTGAGAGCAAATCCCGCTATATCTTCAAGCCTCCTTGTAGATTATGATGAGCTTGGCAGGGGAGATGAGTTGGGGAGCAGGGGGATGGTATTCTCATCTTAGAACTACAATTCCAAAACCTAAAAGGACTGCAATGACAAAAACTATTCTCAGAAGGGGGATATCTTGGCTTTTGTGTTGCAGGAGTGTGGGGTCAGCACTGTGTGGCATGAGGCAGCACAGACTGATAACCAGGACAATTTCTTGCTCCAGCACCTGACAAACTGAAGCAGAGATTTCCATCTGTTATTTATTCATTCATTCATCCATTCATTTTGGGAGTTGTGGTACTCTCAATTTTTTTCAGTGAAAGTGGAAAATGTGGTAGGCAGATAATTGTGATCCTAGTGACAGGGCACTTGCTTTTTTTTTAATTGCCCAGGCAGTAATCCTCAGGCTCTCAGAGCACATCAATTCAAGGAAGTGATGCAGGCAACAGGATGGAGAAAAACACCTTGGAGCAGGCCCACCTGGAGGTCACTTTCCCAAGGCCATCTTGACACATGTATTAGAGCCCTCAGCCCCAGTTTGTTTCCTTACCCACAAACCCAGTTTCTTCCTAAGCCAATGACAAGCTAAGCAGGTGCCCTTTCCTTTTGCCAGCTCCTGTATGATATGTGATAGATGGGGTCACATCCCCCTGGGTTGGTGTCACAGGACAGGGAAAGCCCCACCATGCTCTGCCCAGGCCAGGTCTCAGCATCCCAAGCAGGAGATGTGTTGAAGAGGGAGCAGGACTAGGAGGCTGTGGGTGAATGTGTCAGACACAGGCTGGGGAATGTAAAAGAGGCTGCTTGAATTGCAGACATGTTGTGTAAGGCATTTAAGCACATGAATGGGAACAGGTCTTGTACAATGGTGGCACAAGGAGAATGAGGCTAATCTATTTTAGCAGCACCAGGACTGGGGAAGCAGCTGTTCCTAACTTACTTCTGCTGCCTCCAGCACTTCCAATTGCCCATAGTCCAAGTGGAAATGATTTAAGTGGGGCTAAACCTGCATCTTGGTCAAACGAGATTGTTTTAGTCTGCTTTTGTGTTGGAAAGGCAAGTTATGTGGGAACCAAATGTAACAGCTTTTATTAGATCATATTATTTTTCTCTCCCACTCTCCCCAAAGGAAAGAAAGTGCCTTTATGCTGAATTTTTGTTTGTTGTTCTCTTCAGATCTCACAGACTTCAGTGCCTTTCCTGCTCAATGAATCCCCTAACAGCATCATCTCCTCCCAGCCACAATAGCACTATTGTCACAGCAGCAGCACAGCAGCTGGATGCTGAGGCTGAGGCCACGATCTTCCACTCCTGGAAGGAGTGTGTGTTTATTAACCAGCCTGAGGAGGAACTTGCCCAGGCAGGAGGTGACAGCAGCAGTGGGTCTTGTACCTCTGCTGGACACACAGGTCTGCAGGCAGTAGCAGCCTGTGCTCCTGCCTGTGCATTACACAACACTGAGCAGAGCGACCTCAATTTGCCACAGAAAAGAGCAATAACATCCCAAAGGGACTTCTGTAGAATTTGGAGGGATGGTGAGAAGAAAAGCATGTTCCTCTGACCCTCTATGACCTTTATGGCTGGATGTGTTTTGGATGTGTTCCTGGATGTGTTTTGTCCACTGAGATCAAGCGGCCACTCTTACCCTCCACTCATTCACAAAGAAAAGAACAGAATTCACCCAAGGACTCTCCTGGGTTTCCATTTCTCTGCTCTTCTCTGGAAACAGCACAAACAGAAAGTTTTTTATTTGTTTGTTTGATGGAACCATTTGCACAACATCATTTACATGACTAGGATTGCTGCAAAGCATCTTAAAAATATCTGAGCAGTGTCACACTAGACAGAACAACCATGAGTGTGCATGATATGCAACACTGAGAGTCACAGAGAGAGGCAGCAAAACTACAGGGGGAGCCCAGGGAGCAGGAGGAAGGCTTGCTGTGACCACTGCCCTGATGAGCGGGGGGACAGGTATGCTGGAGAGACAAAAAGTGAGAAAATGTCCTCTCTCAGTGATAGGATAGAGGCTTCTGCTGAGATGAGAAGTGGACATGATCAGTTCAGGGAGACAAAGATGAGGTATGAGAAACTCAACATGATGGAGACAACATGTAGGTCACTTCAGGAAATTAAGGCAATAGCTGGGGGAAAAAAAAATGTATCACTGTTTCTCCTTACATGTAAATGGGGGCTGAATTTGCACCTCAGAACAAGCAATGCAGCAGGGGTATGATATGGTCTGAGTCTTTGTAGACATCCTTCCCATGTTCATGATCTTTTAAATATTGCTAATTCCCAAATAATTTCTTCTATATTTCCACTTTCTTGTAAGTACAAGAAGCTAACTCCAGGGAAAGGAGGATCCCAGACAGATTTCTGCCTATTATAGCTAATGGAAAGGTATCATGACACAGGTGTGCTATTATGGGAACACAACAAAACAAGGTGGAAGCAATAACCAAATACCAAACATGTGGGACAGTGGGAGGTTCAACAACAGAAGGTAAGGGCAGCAGATGCAGAGGTGCTTTGTCTTCAGGGGATGGGTGTCCTGTTCTGTGAGAATTCCTGCCAGGGCCGAGTAAAGGTTTGGGCATCCCATGAGTCATGGCCTCACTAAATCCAGACACTTCTCCTGTCTGTCCAAGCCTCCTGTGCTTGTCCGCCTGGTCAGGGAGAGTTTGATGTAATCCTTTCCTGGTGCCATCCCAGTTAAAGCTCAGAAGGGGAGAAGAAAATAAAGGGAAAACAAAATTTACTCCAACCTCAAAAAGCTTGTTTTTTAATTTGGAATTTCTTCTTGTTTAGCTCTGGGTTGGAGGGAATAGCTTTGCTCCCTGTTATCCAGGCTGGCTTGTCCATCTGCAGAGGGTGCCACTGGAGGCTGCAGCTTCACTCACAGCATCCTAGCTTCTTCTCTGAAGCACTGGCTGGCCAGCAGCTACACACAGGTGTAGATCCTCTCTCCCAAAATCTCCCTGCAGGTCAGGCACTCCAAAAAGGCAATGAGAACTGCATGCAAATACCAGAAGATAGGGCTTTTTAGGGCTCTGAAGGGAATAGGACACTGATAATATTGTCTGTGTGCTTAATCCCTCCCAAATCCCCTGGTTGAAAGACAGCCACGGCAGGCGTGTGCGGATGGGTGAAGGAGCACCACAGAGCACTTAGAAAAAAATACTTTAGAAATAAATAAATAAATAAGCAGTGGAAAGTATAGATCTGGGGTGAAGAAGGGAAAAAACAGCTTCAAGCACTCTGATTTCTGTTTATTGCAAACATGGCATAACTAGAGAGGAGAAAATAAAATGCCCTAGCAGTATTTTCCATAAGATATTGCACCCAAAAGAAGGGCAAGCTGAGGCCAGTAAGGAGAGTTACAAGCCCAAGCCTAAACCATTTTAACCCTGCTAAAAACCAGGACTGCTTGCTGTTTGCCTGAATGTCCCTTTATAGAAGACTTCTTATGCCAAGGTGGGAGTGGCAAAAGGCTGGATGGACAGAGGAGGGCCAAGCAGGTGAGGCTGATCCTCAGTTTCAGCACTGTGGCATGCACCTGTAGCAGAAAAATACATGGATTTCTCCAAGAAGTGTTGTCACCAGCTCTGTGCAGGAGGAGATCGCTGGGTGCTCCAGGTCTCACAGCTGCAGCAAGTGCAGGAATCACAACTCCCGCTGTGGAGGAGAGCTCTGACACCTCTTGATGAGAAAGATTTTATTGTGACAGTCATTAAAAAGAACAGGGGAAGAAAGAGCTCTTTGAATTCAATGTTACAGGCTGAAACAAAGTAATTGTCCTTGTTTTCCAAGAACTGAGTGACTCAATAGAAAAGTTTAAGTGGTGGAAAACTATTTGTCCATTTATAGGGCTGTTCATTCATGCAGTGTGCAGGGACAGTCCCCAGAGAGCCTTGCCATGTCACCTTGGATTATGAAGGATATGAGCTTAGCTCCGCTGGATCAACAAGCAGGGCAAGAAATGGAAGTCTCAAACAGGTTCCCTGAAGGAGGAGAAAATATTCTGCTCCCTGGTACATGCTGCTCCTCGAGTGGAGACACAGAAGTAAGAAGCAGTAATAGCACAGAGGAGGAATGCAGGACAGTGAACAGCAAAAAGAAATGCAAATCAAGGGGACAGATTCTCTTCTGGGGCAGGCTAACTTGGGAGATAAAATTTGTCTTACAGCGCATTGCTGAAGCTGTAGGTTTCGTTATGTATGCCCTGGTGGATCTGGGCTGCAGGGGCAGCCTGCAAGAGGAGAGTGTTCGCTGCTGGAATAATGATGGCTTAAGAACATAAGTAGCTCTGCAGAAAGTATTCTTTCTACAGTTATAATGGAAAGTACCATACATATAAAGCCAGCCAGAATATTTTTGATTAAGCTTTTTTATTGAAGTACAGTGTTTTGCCAAAGTTGAAATATTTCATGGAACCACTACTTATAACTAAGGATTTCTTTTGGCAGGAAGATCTCTGAGAGGCAGGCTGGGCCCTCCCATCAGACCAGGAAATAAGCTCTGGTAGAAAAATAAAAATAAAAACCCTCCACAAGCTTTTTCAATTTGAAAAGAAATGTTCCTACACAGTTCTTTTATGGTGGAAAAAGCATTTACAGGACTTTGTTTTCACCCCCCTCAAAAAACTAAAAATAAAAAATGTTACTTCTGAGGCATTGAAAGTGGCCTCAGAAGAGCATTCTCTGTCTCCAGCAGCCTTTACATCCAGGTCCATATGCATCTTGAACCCAGTACTTCATATTCCTAGGACAGGCCATAGAGTAACAGTAAAGCTCCAGCCCTCAGTAATTGCAATGCCTGTGAGGATAACTGAGGTGCAGTAAATGATGGGAATAAGAACCACATGTAGATATTTGCAAGAGTGACAATTCCCAAAGAAAGACAACATGCAGAACACATAAGAAAGTGAAATTAGGGGGTGAACTTGAGGACAGCCTTTGTTCACTGATACCAGCCTTTTACAGCATTAGCAGTGAAGCACACCCATCATAGCAGTGGCACCAGGTCTTGAAAAATCTACTGCAGGTGCGACTGGAGGTTGTGTTGCTCCCTCCTGGCCCTTTTAACTATTCCTCAGTCTCATCTTCTGGCGTACTCACACCTTGTCTTTTATCCTGACCATTTTTCCTTCTTCTTGTCTGCTTCCTCTAAAGTCCTCCTTTTGTTATGTATCTCTTTATTTCCCCTGAGTTTAACACAAACATTTAGAACAACCTTGAGCAACCAATACAGCAAATAGATGGGATGAGATTCATCAAAGGGAAAGCGTAAGACTAGAGATGTGTAATACCCTGGCGTGCTTGCCATAACAGCACTGCTGTTCTTTGGATATTTTCTTAGGATGTCTGGACAACTTAAAGCATTGCAGGTTGCATTTCAGGGTGAACATTTGAGGTTACTTTGGAGATGAAAAACCTTTCTCCCTGATTTTATTATACAATAGTGTTCCTTATTCCAAAGATCAAACAATCACAAAGGTTTATGAGCATGCATTCTGTTGAGATCCCATATATAAAGACAGAGGCTTCCTTGCTGGTAGCTACTCTCAAAGCTTACCTTTTAATGGCTTAGACCCTAAGTCTAACAGGTATGAATTAAATGAGTCCAACTGTTGTCAGTATTGCATTTTGTTTAAGAGACAGGACTTGGACTTTCTTCTTCTATCTAGTCCCAAGGAATTTCTGCAACATATGAGCACTGCAGGAACCAAGGAATGCAGTCATGGCAGTGCTTCTGCAGGGTGGCTCTCTACTTGGATATTCAACTCCCATCTACATGAAGAGACAGACTTATACCATGGTAAATGATTTCTGATGGAAGACTAGGACCCAGGTGCTCCGAAGGACTGTCAAGGCCCCCTTACTGATGCCAGCAGCACAATTCTAGTAGATAAATAGATATATCTGAAAAGGAGAAAGGACAGTGCTTAGTATCTGAGGTTAAGTTACATACTGCCTATATTTTAATGGGATTTCCTCCCAGATTTTCCTCTAAAGTACTTTTCTTCAAAAGATGCCAATAAATTCTTGCTTACTATTGGGTGAAGCCTACCATCATTACACACCCACGTACAGTAAGTGTCCAAATCCCTATCTGGAAAAGAGGATGGGAATAAATGCAAACAGTCCTGTTTGAAAATACTGTCCTGGTGTCTACTGAAATATCATGCATGGAGATGCCACTTCCAGCAGAAGGAAATTAGGAGGTCCTACAAAAAGGGAATTCTACCTCCAGAACACGGGGCATCCCCCAGCACCCCACAAAAGAAGGCCCTGTAATTTATACACAGCCTTCACTACCTCTGGAGTGTGCCTGTGGCAGAGGTCCCCAGGAGATGCCCAGCACCACTGGAACCCATGGTGCTGACAGGCAGCTGCCCAACCTGCCCCTCTGTGCTCTCTCTCTGCAGAGCAAACATTGCAGGCTGATAAACCTCAGCCTTCTCACAGTCCCTGCACTAGTACTATCTCAACTATTTAGCTTATTTTTCTCTTTTTAATCCTCTTAACTATGTTCACTAATTCAGCTTTTAATCATAAGCCTATTTTTGTAGATACATTTTTTTCATCAGCATTCCTCCACTAATCTGAGTTCTCCAAAATACCTTCTTATTCTACTTAAATAACTCTCTTCATTCCTAATGACTTCTATCTTCCCTGCTTTAGTTCTTTACCATTATCATTAATAGTTCCAAAAAGAGTCTCTTGCCAGGTCCTTTCTAATAGCTCTTCTGCTGTAATCATCTCTGTAGGCTGAGCCCTTCAGCTTGAGAGAGACCACTGAAGACACTTCTACACAGGATCAAATTTGCTCCTGTCCAAGGGAATCCGTTCAAAACATTATTGTTATTTGTGTGTACAGTAGTGGGGCCAATATAGATGATAAAATCCCCTCTTGAAAAGCACTGACCACTGTGCCAATACAGGAAGGTGCGGGAGAGCACCTTGGAGTACCTGAGGAGGCAGGGAGGCAATGGCAATGGTGCTGCACAGGGAGAGGGTAAGGAGACTTCTGTGGCACTGTAATGAATAAATAGTGGTGGCAGCATCACTGCACAGAAAAGATGTCAGAGAGCAGAGGGAAGATCATGGAAAGCAACCTAAAAAGATTCATCGTTCTCTTCACTCTTTGGGGTGGAATATTTTGTATGTATTCTCATTAAAGCCAGCCCAAAATAGAGCATATTCCTTGAGACAACTTTAGAAAGAAAGGATGGATATTCATTTTTATGAAAAACGGTCTCCAGGACATTTTCTATTCCTCAAACAGTGCTTTTTATTTAAATTGAAGCATGTAATTTCAGTCACATTCCAATGGGAAAAAAAAAAAATGTTAAAGAAGTTAATTTAAAGAAGTTAATTTAAACACTTGTACTATTGTTTCCTTCTTCATTGTTATATCCCACTGAAAATGAGAGGGAAAAAAATAAAAGGAAAAAGAAAAAGAAAAAAAGAAAAAGAAAAAGAAAAAGAAAAAGAAAAAGAAAAAGAAAAAGAAAAAGAAATAGAAACAGAAGGAAGGGACATGACCAGTCACGAGACTCCATACAGTACATCTTATTAGATCCTAGGACTTCACATTTTTCTGGCAAGACTTCCCATTTTTCTGGCAGGAAAACTGCCCATGTTCACTGCAAGTTCCTCAAGAGCCTGTAGAAGTTTGTGTCCTGAAGGACACAATGCACAGCAGTGGTGCCTGAAATTTTTGGGAGCAGGAAATTCCTGGCAGCACATCTGGCAGCTTCCATGTAGCCATGCTGCATGGAGGACATGGGCACAGCAGATTCTGTCTCAGAAACAATGCAGGATTTCTGCTGCTAGAAAATGTCAGTGATACCAAAAGTAAATGTGCAGAATCTGAGGAGACTGACAATATCAGCATTTTTAACCCCAATCAGGATATATTTTTTTCAAAAGTACAATTAATTTGCTCAGTCAGTTTTATTAATTATTATGAAATTCTGCTTAGACTTTTCTGCTGACAGACACCAAACTATTTCTCAGGAAAATAAGCACACTAGCTTGGGGAGGGGTGCAGGTGAAAAAGTAAACGGTGTGTTTCTACTGGAGCCTTTAACAAACCATCACCCCAGTGTATCACTGCAGACAAGGAGCCTGCTGCTGACACAGAGGCATTTCAAATGAGACACAAATCCCAAGTTTTCTTACCTCTTTAGTATCACTAAAGCTCCCTTGGCACTTTTCCATGAAGAATATTATTTGCACGAGCTTTCCACGCAGTGAGTTACATTATTTCCAAGCTAAGTTGCCCAGCCAGTTCACTGGATAATCTGTTCTCCTTTGCTTGGACAATTGAGCAGCATTTGCTAGACAATTGTGATTCAATTACTTAATTTGTGATTATATCTGATTTGGGTTAATCGTGCAGCACTTGTAGGACAGGCTGCTAGGAAGGACAGGGTATACACAACTTGCATAGCCAAAGAGGTGCCTGGTAGGATCTCTCTCTCTGTACACAGTTTGTAGGAAGACCTTCAAGAAATAAAACTGCTGAAATGGCAGATATTTATTATTCTCTGAATGTGCTTTGTGTTCTAACAAGATCAGAGCCTGTTTTGTTTGCTGAACTGATCCTTCACATTCACCCAGCGCAATTAGGCTAACATTTGTTTTACTTATGCACCACCAGCACTCCAAAGTATGAGTGCAAATAAATTCTAACCCTCCAGTGGGTTACAATTTGTTGTGGCATGTATTTTAAGACAGAACCACATCCAATAGCAAGAAAACCATATAGTTTTCCTTTAAGTTGATCAGGTAGAAGAAGACATAGTTAAGCCTTAAACTCGGGTGCTGAATCTCTATCATCCCTGGGTTTGAAGTGGTCATTTGCACCACTACAAAAGAACAAGAAGTGCTACTAAATTGTCCTCTTTAACTAGTGAGGAACCCTCTCCTTTCCAAGGCCAGATTGCTAATGCCACTTTGCACAAGGACATCAACCTACCAGACCAGAGGGGTCACTCACACTTCCATCCACTATTGTTTCCCACCAGCTTCCCACCCAATAAATCCCCAGAAATATCACGATTCTTTCCCAGAGGAGCACTGAGAAGTGGGACAGGAATCCCACATGGCTAACTCCTCCAACAGACCAAGTTATTAAATTCTGGATGTATGATGCCATTGCTGCAGGCTGGAAACTAGTCTCTAGTTTTATTGTCAGCTCACTTGTGGCTGTGGAATTGATTGAATCCGTCAAGGTTTTTCTTGAGATAGGAAGGCAGGACTTACTGTACAAGTACAGACCAATTTTCACATGCTTAACATCTCTTCTAGGAGAAGTGTTGATTGTTTATGCACATATTTTGCAATGGAGCTGCAGAAGGAGTGCATCTCCAGTGCGTCCTGGAGTGAATAATTACAGTGCTTGACAGAAATGTCCGGGCAATGTTTAAGTACAAGTCACCCTTTGCATACACAGAAAGCCTGACATACCCTGACCTCATAGGTATCCTAAGCAAGATAATTTTTTGTGCATTTCAATCTAAAATTCAAGGTTTCAATAAAGTTTATTAAAAAAGGAAGCTTACACTGCAACTGCCCGCATCGGCTACTCACGGGTAGGTGATGTCAAGCAACAAAATTCATGTGTAAATAGTCTCTGCTAACCAGAGACTATATACAGTTCTGTATTCCTGAGTGGGTATTATACTAACCCGGGAGTATAATAGAGGTCATTGATGGGTGCCCACCACCCCCTCTGTGTTACTGCTAAAAACTCCCACAAGGTTATGTAGGCAACATCAGTGTTTCCTTCCCACAGCCTGTTAGATGGGCAGCCAGATCCCCATGGAGGCACATCTCAGTATCCAGCAATGAGACCCACAGCCCTTGCAGAGATTTGTTTTGAGTCTTCTCTTCGCATTTCCACTTCTCGGGCAGTGTTTAATGGAAAATACAAGGAAAAAAAAAAAAAAAAAAAAAAAAAAAAAAAAAAAA
>CM021733.1:28131426-28145701 GCA_011075105.1 Heteronetta atricapilla
AAAAAAAAAAAAAAAAAAAAAAAAAAAAAAAAAAGATCCACTTCGTTGCTTTTCAATTAGATAAAAACTCCCATTAGTGATGCAATTAAGGCGCCGATTTCAAGACTGTTGCTTAACAGCCTCCTTGACATTTCACAGAGCTCATTTGTTTTGCTTTGTTTTTTCCTTTTCACAAAAACAGATGCAAAAAATGATTCACTCACAGAAATGCAGACAAAGCAGAAAGACTCAAAAGAGTGGGAGCAGGGCAAGGCAGGCACTCTGCAAGAGTGAGGAAGGAAAAAAAGAGAGAGAAAAAAAGTATTGCTTATGCTGTCCTGTAGGATAAGTCCTAGCCAAGAGGAATAGGACAGAGCAGAAGAAAACAGAGTTCTCCTGTGATCCTAAAGGCCTGGTAGTTGCTGGAGAACAGCACAGGTGCTGAACTTGAAAAATACAATAGCATAGAATAGGGCAGGAATTTTGCTTAGTAAAACTTTTCATTGCATTTCTTAGTTAGATTAAAAAGTTAAACAGAATGAAAATGCATCAAAGCAGGTCATATTTTCCTTTGAAAAATATGTATTTTTTAAAACCAAATAGTTTATTTTGGTTGAGATGGCCTTTTTAAAAAAAATACAAAACACTGTTTTTTGCAGTTGAATAAACATCTTTAACCACCAAAAAAAAAAAAATGTTTTATGAAGAAAATTTGAAAAGCAAATTGAATCTGAGGCTTGAAAGATGAGATGTCTTAGAAAACACTTACAAATCATTCTCCACTGAGATGCAGAGGAGGGACAGGAGGGCAGAGCCTACCCAAACAGCAGTAACATAGAGTTGAAGTGGAGCAAGCTCATTGCTCTGTGGCATGCAGCACTTAATGGCAATGGGGATCTAGAAGCATGCCCCTGGCTGCTCAGGCATACACAGGCATTTTACATGTTTATGCTGCCCTTGCACCCCCATCTTTCTGATTGTCATTATCTCCTGCTTTTCTTCTTCATGCAGATGTTTGAAAAGCATTTATTCTTGTTATTCAGAAGGAATTACTTTGCATAAACTATAGCTGAGAGCTGATACTTGCAACCCTCTGGGGAAAAAAGGAAAAGAGACAAGGTTCAGCACCTGCTGCCTTTGAACTTCCCTGGCATTGCAGCTTCATCAGGCCAAAAAGCAGCAAACAAAAAAATCCTATTCTGAAAATATTTTTTTTTTAGAGTCAAAGACCAGTGTGGCCAGAGCAGTTGGTGAATATAACACACAGCCACCTAGACAACAGATCTGTAAGATGGACAAACAGCTCTCATCCACTTTGTGACCTATGGTCCAGGAGCTATGAGAAAAAAATATATTTGTGTGTAAGGAATGACATTCCCCTCTTGGTTTTGCCACTCATCCCTGCTGGTTCTATGCAAGAGATTCCTACCCCAGAAATGTTAATATCTTCTGCCTTCAAAATCCTTATTAAAAATATTCTTACTTTTGAAAGTCCTGGATGGGACACATCCAGTCCTGACACATCTCCAATGCTGAGACCTCAAACCCCAGTGCAGCTCAGGCTCATCTCTTGCTCTGGTTAACATCTCAGTGCAAAACAGCCATTGAATCTGAGCTCAACTCAGTGTGGCAAAACTTGGTGAGCAGCCCAAGGAAGGAAACAGCCAACGTGCTCTACTCGCTGCCTTATTCATCATCCGTCACTGCAGGCAGATAGTGCTTCAGAGCTGCTGTTAATAGTTTCCTGGGTGATCTATAACAGACTTGCACCTTCCCTCTCTTTCTACTCCAGTCATGCAGCATTATGATATCCTTCTCTGATTACCAGAAATAACTATTCACATAAAAAGGGTCCTCAAATCCCCAAGTGATGGAAGTGGGTGAGGTACTGAGCAGCGGAAGGTTCTCTCTGTTATACTTTTGTGTCCTTCCTGACCGGCAGTGCTAGAAACGCTACAGGTGAGACAAGAAAAGCAGTTCTGCTCAAGTCACCACCCTCAAATCCTCCATGTATGATTCTCCCCACCCCTTCCACCTCTCCCCCCGCCCCAAAAAAAAAAAATAAAAAATAAAAATGCTCTCTTTGGAAACAGGAAACTCCTTTGCAAACACATTGCCTCTCAGAGAGGGGCTGAGGCAAAGCAAGGACCTGAGTGAGGCTGGTACATCTGTTTGCACCTGCAGCCTTGTTGTGGTTTAACCCGGCCGGCAGCTAAACACCACACAGCCATTCGCTCACCCTCCCCCCTCCCTCTCTGGGATGGGGGAGAGAAACGGGAAAGTGAAGCCTGTGGGTTGAGATAAAGACAGTTTATTAAGATAGAAAATAATAATAATAATAATAATAATAATAACAATATGTACAAACAAGTGATGCACAATGCAATTGCTCACCACCCGCTGACCAATGCCCAGCCCAACCCCGAGAGCCGGCCCCCCACCCTGGCTAGCCACCCCTATATATTGTTCAGCATGACGTCAGATGGTATGGAATACCCCTTTGGTCAGTTTGGGTCAGCTGTCCTGGGGCTGTCCCCTCCCAGCTCTTGCTGCACCCCCAGCCTGCCCGCTGGCAGGACAGAGCGAGGAGCTGAAAAGTCCTTGGCTTAGTGTAAGCACTGCTCTGCAGCAATTAAAACATCAGCATGTTATCAACACTCTTCTCATCCTAATCCAAAACATAGCACTCTACCAACTACTAGGAGGAAAAATAACTCTGTCTTAACTGAAACCAGGACAAGCCTGCTCCTCCGACTTCTCCCACTTCTTTTTGACCTCCAGTAGCTTGCTCCCCTCCTTGTGTTGGCTCACAAAGCCTCAGTCAGCAGCCACCGCCATCCTCCTCCATCACCCCAGGAGCTGTGGGAGCAGTGACTGGAGGAATTCCCACCTCGTGGCCCTTTTATATACTTGTGTAGCTGAAAGGACTGATGGACTTCTCAAGTGCAGTGCAGTACGTTTGCTGAATGCTTTGCCTGAGGGGTCTTGCCAAGCTTCACTCTATCTGGCTGACTAAATCCAGATTAAAGATGCATGGCTCTGCCAACTGCTGCTTTTCAATTTAGATGCTTGCACTGTATTCTTATTTATTTATTTTTAGAATATTGATTTTTTCAGGAGGCAAAGCAAGGGATGTAGGAAAAAGTGGTAAGTCCAACAGTCAGCGGTGTTAGACTTTTAAGGGACTAAGGAGATTTGTTTCTTAAATGCAACTGTCAAATGCACCAGTTTATCTAAGCTACAGCATCCTGATCCTGTTCTAATTTAAGGTCAGTAATAAAGTAACTTTGACTTTGTTGGGAACAAATCTGGGGTATGAAGTAGCTGCCAATGAGGGACAGCCTCATTGGGTTACCCCAGTGAGGGTATCCCAGATAGCTCCTCTGAAATGAAAATCATTTTTTGCAGATGTGTGCCTGGTGGTGGGAGGTAGCCCTGCATGCACCCAGGGCTGCTCTCCGCAGCGAGGCAGGCAGCAGAGGCAGTGCTATCAGCACAGCACCAGCCACAGATCATGAGCTGGGGGTGCCTGGGTCAGTTCTGAGGGGTCCCGTGGTGACAGGACAAGGAGTGAAGTGATTAAAATAGTCCAGTTCTTTTGACATGTACTTCAGGATAACAAGACAAAGAGCACCGTTTTACCAGTCCCAGCAAGCATCACCATTTTACTTACACCTTTTCTAGCACTAATTGTACAATTACTTCCTTAATCCATCAAGAGCAAAAGAAAAAGTACTTACATTTAGCAGACAGTTTGAATCAAGGTTGTGGGTCTTTTTTCCTTTAAACCTTTAAAACTATATTTGCTTGAAGTGCTTCAAATGTTTTATTGCTCATACTACAGTACATAACAAAGTAATTGTGTAATTAAGAGATAATGTCAATGCAATAGAACATTGTTGACAAGATAATAGCCTCCTGCTGCTATAGAAAAGCCATGGAAATGCTAAAAAGTATGCAGGAAAAATATACATAGAGAAAATTAGATGGGATTGTTTGTTTTTAAACCAAACTGGCAAGTTCTGATTGGCCCAGCTCTAGTTTAGTATAGGTTGGACTCCCACCACAGCAAAGTGCCAGTTTATTCAAAAGAGGGCTCAGATCTTGTGCAGTAAGAGGGTGCATACATCAGGGAAGAGAGAGGAATCCACCCTGGGGTCTGATCTCCCAGGAAGAGCTATAGGAGAAGCATTTGCAGAGAAACAATGCCTGAAGCTCCTAGCAGATGGGATGCTCACTTTGCTATCCAGCTGAGGCTCTGCAAGGCTGGGAGACCACTGGATTATTTGGCCCCACATTTTTCATGAACCTGTAAGGAAACCAGGAGAGAAAACACCTAAACGTCAGCTAGATTGCAGCCTAGTCTCATTTAGCCTTGGGAATGAACACTAAGCCTCGGGCTTGGAAGTTCACTGCCTCCTGTTTGCTAGTTCAACATATGAACGTATGAACCTATGAACATATGAACATATGAACACATGATCCTATAGATATCCAGGGCTGAAGGAGGGGTGGGTTTGGATACAGAGGCTACAGAAAGTGACTTGGGAAGGAATATTATATCAGGAAGTACTAAACAGGGCCACTTACTGCACAGTACTCTTGGCAAGGTTGCACCAGCACACCACTATGAGCCACGTGATTTCCAGCATTCATATTTTATGTAAGAGGGACATTTTCTTCTTTTCTTTTATTTTTTTGTAATATACTTTGTGTACCCAGACACAAATAGAGTAGCTCTTTGAATTGTGTCTGGCTACAAGTACATAAAAAAAATCACACTCAATGAATTAAAAGACTGTAAAGTTAGAAGCTCAAAGATACCAATAAAAAGAGGTCTGTGCAAGCTTGCTTCAGTCCTCTGTGGGCAAAGAATGTGGCATGGTCTTTAATTTCATGCCCACAAATGCCACCTCCCATCACCCTCACCACTTGGAGTGCACAGTGGATCTGCTCCCTGTCAAAGCAGCTGCTCAGTAGTTAATTTTATCTTCATTTTTCTATGTACTGCCCCAGGTCTTATTTATGTAGCCTGTGAAGACCTAGTCTGAATACAACTTTAATCACGAGTTCTTTGCGGCATTCATCACTGTAGCATCTGAGTGGTTTGTGAAAACTGGTTAACTGATATATGCAACAAATCTTGAGAAAATTAAGTGGTGTTGTTACTTCCCATGGGTATGGCTAACTGATACACTGAGAAATTATCTCTAAAATGTCCACCAGTTTTAGGTGGTAATATGTGTAATGCCTGATTTGGTCAGGGACACAAGGTTTTATAGTGCTTTAATTGCTTTGGAGTCCAGTTGCTGATTTCTTTCTTGTATTTTCCAAAGCAAGCTCCACAGCTCTCATCGTGTGCATGCAGGTTGTGGAAAACACAGCAGCTCTCTGCCTGGAATCACATGAGAGTCTTGTGTCTGCAGCACAGATAGCATCCAGTCCATTCTTCCAGGTTTGCAGTGACTCAGCCATGCTGATCCTGCCCACCATCTTCTGCAGTCCCCTGACACTTGCTGTGAACTTTTCCTCCCAGCTTCTGCAGCTGAGAAAGATAGAGCTCAGGTAAGCTGCATTGTCCTTAGCTGAAGAGGCACTCAGAACCACTGTTCCCCTGATTATCTACACCAGGAACATTTTGGGGGAATATAGCAGTTTTCTTCTTTGTTTTATGTATCAGAGCATGAGAAAGGGTGGATATACAATCAAGTCTCTCTCTAATCTGCATTCTAGGCACAAATTTTGTACCCAGACTCACAGACTCAGAGGCCGTCTGAGGACTGGAAATATACCCAAAGGGACCCCACAAGGCAGGCCTAATCACACTCACTGATGAAGCAGAAATCCTACTGAAAATCACAGCAGGCCAGCCTACAATCCATCCTAATGCACAGATGGACCAAATTAAGACTGTAAATCACAACAACCCTGAATCTTTAGCGTATTTCGTCCATAATATCCTTAACCCTTCATAGGAATTAGGGACAAAACTCAGACTCAGGCATAATAATAAATCATGGGAGCTAGAGCCAGGAGGCATCAACCAGGCTTGGGAAACAAGTGCAGCTGCCTGGGGCAGTGATGATCAGCAGACAGAGAAGACATGCAGGAGCTTACGGAAAGGACAGGTGATCCCAGCTGTCATCAGTGTCATACAGAGACAGCTATGTGTCTTGAATGTGAGTTATTCTTGCATGAAGACCAGCAAGCAAATGGGGTTCTTTCCAGAGCAGGGAGCAGCAGACAGTGAAGAGAGGCACGGTAGCTGTGTCCATTCTCCCTGCATGAGTCCCATGCTTGCCACCAGACCTCATCCAGGGCGAGGAGCATGTGGCTTGGCAGACCACAATCAGCTGTCAGATTGTCCTCTCCTTATACCACCTTCCACTGCAGACCGGTGTCTCTGTAGTCCTTGATGGGAGACACCTCTTTTTATTACTATCTGCCTGATTTTCACCTCTCTTACTTTATAACACCACCAGCACCTATATCATAAGCTGTGTGCATCTAGATAACTTGTCCTCGATGACTGCATTGAATTCTTATTAGAACAATGCAAGTGGTTCATTAGTCTTACTTCCTCCTTGGCACACGCTGACTCCTGCACTTTGGCTCCTAATTAAAGAGAGCAAATGCCTCTCGTTCCAAAAAATGACTGACCCTCTTCCATTCACAACAGTTCATAAAAAGGAGGTGCTAATATTTGTGACCAGGGAAAGATATGCAGAGTGTTCATGGGATCACAAAACAAAACAAAACAAATAGAAAACAAACAGCATAGAGAAAAAAAAAAAAAAAAAAAAAAAAAAAAAAGTATTTTTAACTTTTTTCACTTTTCTTCACTTTTTTGAATAATTGTCAAAGTTAAATTGTTTTTTTGATTGCTAAAGTGCAGCAGGTCTTCCAGTAGATAAAGAGATTGTAAATAAAGCTGAGCTGGCTTTTCTGCCAAATCCCGCTACATGAAACACCCACATGTTCAAACTGTAAAAGGATCATCATAAAGCCTGTCCAGATTTCAAAGGTGATTTCATTTCCTTTGTTTTCTTTTCCTTAAGAAACTTATTGCTCTAAATCAGCAGTTCTCAAGTTTCTTAGGTCAGGTCTTCCTACCTTAGCTCTATTATCAGTTTATCATTTTTGCGCTTTAAAACATTTTATGATCTCTATAAATATTAACTGGGCAGATGTCTGACACCCAGGCTGTGCCATTCAAGTACCTTTCTGACAACAAGAAAAGTCCAGGCACAAAGAGATCAACAATGCAGTCACAAAGAGCTTCAAGCACAAGGCAGAGCACAGAATGGGAATCCCACAGTATCCGGGGATGGAGGTAAGTGACACTCACACCAGCTACATCCCTACTTGATGATGGATATCCCTCATCATTGTCTTGAGCTGAAGGCCCCATGAGCATCCCCCTGAGTTCTGCAATTGTTTCCAGGCTCCTGGTAAGCACACAATGGGATGCCCAGTCTGGCACCACGCTTCTGCCACCATCTCCTTGCTCACAGCTGAGGTGGTATGGGAGGGAGACCAAGAAATTTAAGATCACAGGTGCTGCAGCCAGTGCTGTTTCGGGGCGAGCAAGGTGCAGCTCCAATTAACCAAAGAGGAAAATCTACTCTAAACGTAGATTGCACTCAGAACTACCTCTGTTAATAAATGTCATCATTCTGTTGTTATGGATGGTACTTCCTGCTTCATTATTTCATATTTAGATTGGATTTGTAGAAGGTCTATTAAAGCAGTAATGAATTAAGTGCCAGTTCAGCTTAACTCCTAAGAGTGGGCTGTAGCAGGATTTAATCATATATTTAAGGGCTCTATTAAGTAGGGATGTCCATAACTGCACACCTAAGTTAGTGTTGAATCAGGAACATAATCACATTTTTTAAGGATATAATAATTATTGCCTTAGAAGTGGAAAAGACCTTCAGATTATAAATTAACTAACCTTGGAACTGACAGATTTGTTGCCCAGCCTTCGTATCTGTTTACAGGTTTGCAATTTTGCACGTGTCTGTCAGAATAGACACTTTAAAGGATGTGCACTTCAGGGAAAGAAAGCTCCTCCTGGAGAAACCTTCTTAATAAGGACATTTGTGGAGGTTGCAGCCACATGCAATGAAAGGTGAGGACATGAAGCACCAACAGTGACTCGTTCAGGAGGTGAGCTGGTGAGGGGAACTTCTGATTTGTGTGGCAGCATCTCAGTGACATGCAGCTATGCTGACAGCATATCACCCATCTTCACAAAGGCTGTTAGGGGATGTTAGATCAGCACATTGCCTTGGGCTTCTCAGCTATTTAGATGTTCTTCCCCAGCTCTTCACAACTCTAATTCCCACTGAAAACTTTGGTGGAAGTTCACTGGCAGTTGATTCAGACACCATTTCAAAGATAATAATGACATTTTGTTTATTGACAAAGCCAACTAGACTGCTTTGCATCCTAAAATCAGAAGCCTGCTTAGGAAGAACTACTTGCAAATATATGCCGAGCTTCCAAGGTAGACAATGTCATACATTTCTGCAGTTCCCAGTTATGCAGTGTAACTTAAAAGCAAGACAGCAGGGGGAATATCCAGTGGGTGGGCAATACTTTCCTCCCGCATCAGCTGCCATTTTATGGTGCGTGAGAGTTTCCCTGTGGCTGAGATGCATCTCAAGGCAGCGGGTTTCAGTTTGATATGCTATTAGTCAAGCCATGTGTCATGGCCAGCATAATCATGTTTGTCAGATAAATTTGAAGACTAAGTGCAGTGGTCTCCATAAGCTCCAAATGAGTCAAGAACTTTGGTGAGTTTAGTAATTAACCTTGGGAATCGTTCCAGTCAGTCACACATACACAGTGGGACATGAGTAGACACATAGCCAACAGTGGCTAAATATGTAAGCAGGGATTTTTTGAAGCGTGCAATTTACTCAGTTATAACATTATACTCGGGTGCATGTTTTAGACTTATTTAGCTGTGTGTGTTATTAACCTCTCCAGACCCCTCTGTAGTCACTCAGGAAGACAGAGCCTCTGCAGACCTTGACTGTCAGCTTTCAGTTTCTCCCACACACAGCACTCTCTCTGTTTCCCTCATGAAGCTTTCCAGGACAGATTAAGGCAGCAATGTGTGCAAACACCCACTCTACAAGCCCCGTGAGTGTCTTGCACAAGCAGGCACAGAACTTGCCAAGACATTTCCATCCGACATCTTAGTGCTTCCATCAGACCTCTCATACAAACTGGATGCCTGGAGCTGCCCATTTCTTCCAGTCAAATCTGAGATACTTCTCCCTGACTGAATAAGGGGCTGATCCTGTTACCCTGTGCAACCAGCTCAACTGGTACACTAGTTTGCATAGCACAAGGTTGTGCTTGTATCAGTAACAGTGCAAGAATTAAGAAAAAAAAAAAAAAATAGCAACCATCTGTTACTACCCCATAGCTCCAATCTTCTTGATCTTAAAATTGGATCTTCCCACGAGGTGATCAATATTCTATAGGCAAATGCTGTCTTATGTAATAAGCCACCACAGCTTTTATGGATTATTTCACTCAGTTCAAACAGAAGCCCAAATTAACACTACTTTCTGGTTGCCTGACCATTTTTTTCAATGAAAACTGGAGAAATGAAGATGATGTCATTAACCAACACAGGATAATGTGAACTAAATAGAAGTTTAGTTTGCACATCTAAATGCCTCTTGAGATTTGCACTTGTGCCACAATACTACTTGTATTTTGATCAATATCACCTCAATACTACTTGTATTTTGATCAATATCACCTCTTGACACTGATGTCACTGCAAATGTGTCATTTATGTTACTCACAGCAAAAGGAGGCTCTGTCTTTTCACTTATACATAAACCACCAAGACAGTTCAATCTTCTTGCTCACTTTTCTTGCAACATAATACACACTGATATGTATATTTTACTTTCAATGCTCTCTGAATTGCATCTTTTGCTGTTTCATTATGGAGACCTTGATTTGATAAACACACCGATTGCTATGGCAACCCCACCAACCTGGCTCTGCCTGAGGCCACGGTGAAAACACTTCCCCTTTTCTCTCAGATCTGACATGTGGAAGCCCAGGCTAATGTTCCCATTCAATTTCAGGAGATTATTTCCCCATTATAGGTGGCTTCTTTAGGCTGTCAAGCATCTGTTACCTAAAAGCATGATGCTTTCCAACTAGAAACAAGGCAAGGGTCCAGGGAGGAGCTGGGATCATCTGCAGTCAACACAGACACTGAAGAGGAATGAAATGTTTTGACAGCACACACTGGAAACAGAGAAGAAAATGTCATATGAGGCCAATCACCAGAGAAAGAACAGGAATTGGCTTTTCCACTTTTCATAAAACCAGTGTTTTACTTCATGCTCCAGCTCCTGGAGTCCAGAGATGTATCATTTTTGCTGTTCTTCTACTTCTTGTTGTCTGCCTAGCTCTCATAGTTGGTGAGATGTGAAAATATGACCCTCGGTGTACACAGACTGATCAGCAACCGGAGTCAAAAATACCATATATCCACAAAAGATATATATATATTTTACTGTAAATAAAATAATGATTTTTGGGTTTTAGATTTTTTTCTTACAATTTGGAGCCTCCCTAGAGGCTCCAAATTGTAAGACAGTCTTTGCATGCTGACAGTCTTTGCATGGTATTCCGTAGCTGAGGAGCCAAGAGGAGGTCTGTAGACCAAACTGACAAGGACACTGCCCAGCTTCATTTTTGACAATTAGCACAGTGTTGGATCTCCATAGTTCCCTTTAAATAATCTTTTCTTGTCAGACTGCTACAGGATCCTGACTGCATGCATTTTACTTATCTCCAGACATACCAGAGATAATTCAGGACACATGCAGGTACCAACTCTACTTCAACCCTACATGTTATTCTGCTGCTTCATTGGAGGCTTTAATATTCACAAGGTCCCAAAGGGAATGTTGTGACTGCCCAATGTGGCTTCCTGCAAGACAACATACAAGCACAGCCTGGATGTGATGATGGCATTGCTGGGTACCAGTAATTTCTTTTGAGGAAAGATCTTTTTAAAGAAATTTCTTCTTTGTTTATTCTCTCTTATTTTTCCACTGCTTCTGTGCTTCTGGGATCCAGCAGGGACTGGAAATACTAAAATGCCACAAGAAAAGCTGTTCTTCTTGTATTTTCTGGCTAGATTTGAAAAAGGAAGCTCTGGATATCTCATGAGAAAGTCTGTTTTGGTTCCACTGCTGTTGGCTTGGTGTTATAGACATGGGAGCAGAGCCAAGTAAACAATTCACAACAAATAAATCATACAATGAATGTTGCCATTTCTGGGCTTATGAATTGTCCAGGGGCAGATTGGAAAACTCTCAGATGTACCTGTTATTCACAGTCATCCATGAACTTTTTTTGGTGAATAATTAGCAGTTGGCAGCTCTTTCCAGCTGTGAGTGGTGCACCATTAAATTCACAATTTGTAACTCATGCCCTAACTTCCATAATCACATACAAAAGTAGGGCAAGGGTGGACAGGAGGAGATGCTAAGGAGGACAGAGCATGTTTTGAAGCTAAATTCACAATCTTTATTCAGCATTTTGGAGGTATGCAATAAAAACTGTTCGGGAAGCATTAGGAAATGCCACTGTGAGCAATAATCATTTTTGTAAACAAAGTAAAACTCATTTTACCTGCATGGATGCACTGATTTCTCTGAAGGTTCTATCTTAGCGTCTAGTGCCAGGGCCTCCAACACTAATCCATGAGCCATGACCCTCTGATATAAGGGATTTATTCCATGCCATTAAGATAACAATGCTCACAGTTTTGTTTTACTGGCATCAAGGCATTCAACAGGCAAAGACACATATGGCCCCAGTAAGCTCATCTCAAGGCATGGCTCCAGTGGTCTCTAAGATCACTTGCAAACCTAAAGTAGGGAGATGAGCTTACAAATTACTCCATACAGTCCTGTGCAGAAACCCTCATCTCCTCTGTCCTAGAAGCAACAGCTACACCATGCTTCACCCCTTATATCACACATTTTTATTCTGTCCAAAGCCACTTGAAAAGCAATATGGGGAAGGCACATCAGCCATCCCCCGTCACTTCTTCCCTCTCACTGCTAATGAGAATTAGTGAATTGACCCAATCATCCTGCAGTCTGGTTTTGATTTTCTGATTAATGGAGTGATTAGCTGGTGCTTAAACAGCAATAAACTGCCTTATCATCCTTTCCTCCCAGTTCCTACAGTTCCACTTTGTTGTATGATTGTCATTTGATTTCCTCCTTCCATCCTCCCCCCATTTAACATCTAGCTGTATCACTAATCCAAGAAAGAACCCAAATATGTATTTTTCCTCCTAATCTTCAGTGAATTCTTGACTAGCCAATCAGGCCAGTGGGTATGTATAAATAATTTTAAAGATGGCACAGAATCTTTGAATACATAGATTTCTCAGGGTTAATCCCTCATTTCATGAACAAAATTTTACAGGTTTTGCATGCTCATAAGAAAACAGATTTTTTACATCCCCATACCACTCATTTCTTGGCAGTCCTAACACAGTTCAAAATCTTTTCACAAAATAGAGGCAGCACAAGCAGCACCGGTGAAATTATCTCCTCCTTATCCTCTGTGCAACATATTGCTTTTGTAATAGCAATCAGAGGCAATAAGAGGATCATCTCTCTTCAATGATCCAGGCACTGCATGATTGCAGCAAGCAGTTTCTGTCCAGAAATCTGACAGAGAAATCCAAAGCTAGGAAGAGAACACAGCAACTAAGGGAAATAGGAAATGCCTGTGCCAAGAAGGTGATAAAAGCTCTTGGACTCTCAATGCACTCAACTTGCCTTGCCACAACACATACAGCATGGCAGAAGCAGTTCTTAGTGACAAGCCAATTGATTCTCAGTCTTCCCAGAAAGCCTGCCACTAGGACTCACACTTAGGGAAGTATTTACATGAACAAATTCAGCTGATTAATTCATTTAGCCCCCCTAAAGAGACCACAGAGAGATAGAAGCTTCTCCGTTGGGCAGTACAGAGCCTTCTAACACAGAAGATCCCTAGGGAGATGAGCAGACAAATTAATCCCTTATAGTAGATGGCCCTAATGATGTGAGCTTTCTCCCTCTTGTCCCAGTGTACGCTTTTGTGGTGCAGTTTGCTGCCTGGATTTCTGTCTTATCCTTCCTATCCCTTACAGTTCTGAGAAGCAAAGAAGTTGCCAGATTGAGCTAAATCTGAATGGATGACCTTCAAGGTGAAAGCCTTTGTTCACTTCTATTAATCAGGCCCTCGAACCATCCACTGTTATGGACAAAGATCCTTTTCCATGGTCACGGCTTACAAACCCTCATTTACAAAATGACTCTCACAAAAAGCCTGCCGGAAGGTTCAATAAAGAAATCTGTCACAGCCTGGCTTCTGGGCCACGACACATGGAATACAAAATCAGATTCATTAGTTCCCCAGCCTTCACCAGATTCCCCGCTATTCTCTTTAACAGGAAAAATTATGACACTATTATGTAAAAAATGTTTTAAAAATCAATGTTGATTAATAAAAGTAATTTCAAGAAGCTGCACCAAAGAGTATGCAATTTTAAATTCATTTCCCCTGCTTAATTGTCTGAGAATATCTGAGTGATGGTATAGGAATATGAATGTGTTGCTTATTCAGTCCTGGATGAGCCTGTCTTGTCTGATGGCAAAAGCCCCTCACTGGTCACCAATCCACCTCCAGTTTACAGCTGGTCCCAGGGAACTGACAGGGATGATAAGAATTTGTTGATCTTGCTGGCAGACAGTGTTAAAACTCATTTTTTAGGTGAAGCTCTAGATATACGTATAGTTTTAAAATATCCCATGAGAAACAAATGAATAAACACACCTGATATTAGAGTAACTCTTAAAGAGGGCAACTCTTACCTGTAAAATCCTTAAAACAAAAAGAAAAAGAAAACAAAAAAAGTGCATGGTGCATTGATTACCAAGAGACCAATTTATCAGTGAGTTTCCTATTAATATATATATATATATATATATATATATATATATATATATTCTCTCCAGCCTTTCCCTAGTACTACTGCACATTCTTACATGTGGTCTTCTGAATGACACTGATGGCTCTTGTCTTACTGTCCAAAGCACACAGAGCCTTCCAGCACTGCCAAGGACCACTCTGCCAGCTACAGCAATTATTTCCATAGGAAAGGAATGCTGTGGAAATACTCAGTACATTTATTAGATTTTCTGGATATTAAGCAATACAAGGAAAAAAAAAAAAAAAA
>CM021733.1:28151393-28356741 GCA_011075105.1 Heteronetta atricapilla
CCCCCCCCCCCCCCCGTCTGTCCGTCCGTCCGTCCGTCCCCCTCCCACTCCCGCTCAGTTTTACTTTTTGGTAAACACATAAATCAGCATCATCTATATTCATTAGGTTACCCAAATTATTCTGTGCAAAACTACCCATTTTGCATGACTTTATTCCCCCTCTGATTAATATAAATGACTTAAGTTAATTATGTTTCTCTTCATAGAAAAATGTATTTGTCAAGCTGTGAGAGCATCAATAAAAATAAACATGTAGATTTTACACGGGGACAGGTGTGCAAACAAGATCCACATGGATGCATCCCATCCCCAAATCTTATTTCAGGGGTGGAACGATCCCTTATCTCTGCCAAGGAGGCCTTATGCTCACTTAGTGGAGAACACTGCTTTGACCAGAGATTTATGCAATCAGCAGAAAATAATTAACCCTCTCAGTTCTACACCATTAGGCTGGAGCTAACATTAGCCCTTTGCCTTCTCTGCCTTGCATTAGATCTACAAGAGCTTTAACCTGGAAATCTCCCTGAATCCTGGATAGGTCTAAGATATCTACAAGGTCAACTTTATTTCTTTGTTCCTTGTGGTTCTAAATCTAGATGACTCCTGAAGCTATCTCTGGAGGCTTTCTCTGCTACAACCGTCTGCTCAGTTTTTACTCTCATGGATACCCCATAGCACAAAGGAGAAAGTATTATAGGAAAAAAATATTTGAGCTTGCTCTAAACAGTTCTGGCAGTTCTCATTCAACATTCCTTTTTCATCCCTCTGAGGCATAAACTGTAAAATTAAAATAAAAAATAAAATAAAATATATAATAAAATAAATAGAGAAGAAAGCTAATAATAGACTAAAATGGTAGAATTTCCATTTGAAATTGGGGAGCAGGGAACAAGACCACCATGGCCAAGTGTCCCAGTATCAAACCAAGGACAACTCTTCTCTCCTGCAGCCTCCAAACCTTGTCGAGACAGACTGATTATTAAATCTGAGGGCTGGGACAGTTTCTATTTGTTCCAGCTTGGTTCTCGCACCCTTGCTTTGTTCCATCTGGCCAAAGCAGCTTTACAGTGTAGGAAGCCAATGTGCTTGATGTCGAATTTACTCAGCCCAAAGCCAAAATAATTATTGAAATCTATTAAGGGAGGAAAAAAATGTATTGGCATCTGATTGTCTTAATCTCTGTTCAAGCAAAAAGTCTGCCGACCTGTGTTTGGAAATCAGCTTTGTCTTCTGGGGGAATGAGACCTGGAGTGAGCTGTCAGGCAGGGTCTTAAACAGGAGACTTTTGGTCCAGAAGCACTTGTTGTAACATTTTAGCATCCCTGAACAGCTAAACGTGGAAGGCGTAAAGCTCATATATCTGATAACAAATCCATTGTAACTGCTGCTGTCTCAGACATAGGTTTTCCTTTTTTACCATGAAGTGACACTTCTCCATCTCTGCTTGAATAGCTATTCATCACAGGTGTTCAGTGTTTACTGCACACAACTGCTTGCCTTTAGCTGCTCTAAAAATAACACAATAGAACTGGTTTCTTTTCTTCTTCTTTTTTTTTTTTTTTTTTTTTTTTAATTCTAGTCCTATTTCCTTGTGTTCTCATAAGTGAACCCAAGACATGATTAAACTGCACACAAATCTACCACTGCCACCACAGTCAGACGTGGGGATCCAATATGTCCCACAATTATTGTATTTCATCTGTACAACTCCAGTGCCAGACTTGCCAGTCTCATTGCACATGTGACATATGTCCTGGATTTCTGGATGGATGCTATTACAGAATGATGGACATAGAAAAGACAGGAGACCACTGGCCGCACCAGTGGGCTGGGATATGATTTGTAGAAAACACAATCTGGTTTCCAAATCAACATTTACCCAAGGTACATGTTTAGAGCAAGAACTGTCTGACTGGTAACAGGAAAGTGTCTGGGCTGGAGCCAGGAAATGACACACTGAACTTTGAAACGCTACAGACTGGGATTTGAAAACAGATGTTCCATCTTTTTACCCCTAGTCCTTGCAGACCATTTTCTCTGTAGCTCCTGAAGTGTGTTTTGGAGAAAAGTGGATAGTATTACAGCATCTAACAGTGGAGGGACTCTTGGGCACAGCAATGCAGAATGTATTTTCAAAATTACACCTGGGACTGATGCACCAAATTCTCCTTAACTTTCACCTTCCCAGGAGTGACAGATCCAACCACACTGAGAATATCAGCTTCACAGCTGCTAACAGAATCCAGCATTCCCTGCTCCCTGTCCAGAGGTCTCTCCACAGGACCATACTCTTCCTCTGTCTGGTTTCTAACATGATCCAAACAATGTGTCTCTGCAGGTCTTAACATCCCTTCAGCTTCTGATGTAATTGATATTAATCTTCCAGTGTTGTAGACTCTTGCAATGCACCAGATGGGCCATTGTTTAATTAATAGTGCTGCTTTCATTCAGTCTGAGCTTGATTAAATGAAAACTCCATCTGTGGGGAACCAAAACCTGCAGGCAGGATGCAGGAGCATGATGTTGCTATTAGCTTTGATGATTTTGAGAGAAGAGGTTGTATGGGACAAGGCTACATTTCCAACTGTTTTGGGGTAGGAATAAGGGATCTTCTGTCTCTATGTTGACATTAAAAACTTGGTGTTAAAATAGCCTGGGAAAGAGGCAAAAAGAGTGGGTGGCTGGTGTTGGAAGAGAAAAACAAGAAGGCAGGAAACATTAAGCTGTGATGTGCCTGAAGTGAAGCGATCCACAGAATAGCAGGGGACAAAGAAATCCAGAAGTCATCTTTGTGCCTCTAGTGTCTGGAGGAGGTTCCTGAGTGAGCATAACCCTGTGCACAATTTACAAAGCCCATGTTCTCACTCATCCTTGGCCATGCTCCTTAACAGCCACTGCAGACCTGTCCCAAGGTTAGGGTTCCTTGGCCTGGCAGCACACCCCACCACCCATCTCAGACACCACCATCCTTCAGGAGAAGCACAGTGTTACCTTCTTCCATGCTCAGAAAACCAACCTGTGGCCACTGCAGGTTGTGAATACCAGATATTAAGAGAGAGAGCAGGAAGGAGAAAGGCTGCCAGCGAAGGAGGCAACTGCCGAAGGAGCAGACCTGAGAAGACAACAGCCCATCCATTGTCTGCCAGCTCCCATGGGGTTGGGCTGGGGGAACAGGGCACCTTCTTAGGGTCAATCCACACTGCACACCCTGCCGTGTGTGAAAGTTGCTCAGACCCTCAGGGCAGCGCAATGTTGTGCATATAGATGTACCAATTTAGTTGCCTAAAAGTAGTCCTCTAAACGCCTCCGGTATCTGAGACATCTGCATGACATAGCTGTCAGTTTCATGTGAAAGTCTTGAGTGCATTCATGCCCATCAGTGGGTTTTGGAAGTAGCTTTCCCGTAATGCAGAGCACATTCACGGCTTCGATATCTTTCCTTCTGACCCATCTTTGTTACATCCTCTTTGTACTCTTCTAAAACAAAACCAGTTAAGCTCTGAGAAAGAAATAAATGTAACGTGTGTATTTTTTCATACTCTGGTAACTGATCTGTATTGCAAATCACAGCAAACTACTGCTGCCAGCCCTCAGAGAGACTTCTTCAGTCCAAATTACACAGGTCTGCATCCTGAGGCTGATGCAGGCTGGTACCCAAGTCTGGCAGTCCAGGGTAAGGGTTGTTGTAAGTACTGCCTTGAGCTCTTCCAGTGCAGGCGGAGTTTAGACCTCAGTGCATACTGGTGTATGGTGTGCATGGTCCTTTTCCATGGACAAATAAGATGGAGTCTCATTTGGATCTTGCTCCAAACTTCTGTCCACCTTGCCCAGACTCTAGATGCTTTGGTCCCAGGTTCTCAGTTAATATAAGCGTATAGAATACTCATATAGCAGGATCTTGATATCAGATGGATTATAATTGTAGGGCAGCTTGACATAACAAATGGTCCAGTGCTAAACTTTAAATCTTTTTTTATCTGTTTTAAGAAAAACAAGAAAATCTGTTTTATGGTGAGGAACTTTTCAGGACCCCCTGGACTCACCATCTTCCTCAGATCCCCACTACCAGTTCTGCTCTGCTACTGTGGCTAAGGGTTGCCTCAGCTCCACCAGTACTGGGGAACAAGTAATTTCTTTCAAACTCTTTGTTCAAGAGATAATATTATCTCATAATCTGGATCTTTCCCTGCTGCTGCTCCCCAGAAGGCTGCATTACCTGTCTGCATCTGTTCAGTGTTTCACCAGCAGAGAACCTAGCAAGTGAGGATTTCTGAAAAGGTTTCACAGCAATATTGCAAGATCACAGGATCTGTCTGGTGACACATACAATGCATGAGAAAAAAAAATAAGAAAGAAAAAAAAATGTTCAAAAATATATTGAAAAAGTCCCCATTACCCAAACATGAATTGTCATCAACAAGAGAGTCACCAAAAAACACTGAGTTATAAAGAGATATGTCATGATTTTTAAAATTCAAATGAAGTATAAGGTTTTTAAACAAGCTACGTATCAGAATGATTTAGGGTCAGACAAGCTAACATATGTGCAACGTGAACAATCAGGAGGTCAGGATCAGGGAGAGAGGCTATTTGTCAGTGTAGCAATTTCTAGAACGTGCTCTGTTTCTGTATCCCCAAAATCTTCTTTTATAAACCAAATGAAAGTTGCTGCCTGAAGATGATAAACATGGCACAGATGCCTGTACTTCTGTGATGCCTCCCAGGCAATGCATGCAACTTAACCTACTACCCCAAATGTTATGCTGAGATCTTTCAGAGCAGCTTTGGTCCTCCCCTCAATGTGTGCATGGGTTTCCAGAAGAATTTGAAATTTCAGGCCTTAGCAGAAAAGTGGCTTCAACCTCTACTTTGCTTCAGGCAGTTCCCACCTCATGTTGAGCATAATGCTGTACCCAGGCTATCACGTGCTGATATTAAAAAACAGTGAGACATGGGAAAGCAACAGGGAAGAGCAACGGTAAAAATCCTTGCCTGAGCATCTGGAAATGTGCAGTTTTCTCTTAGATCTGTCATGAACCTTTCACACAACTTTGATCAAAGCTCTTACAAACCTTCTGGCTTGTTTTCGACGTGTACAAATAAGAATGTACAAATAAGAATATTTTGGCTTATTTTTAAACCTCACTCCAAACTGAAAAGAGATCCAAGGGTGTAAAGCATGTTACAAATGTTAACCATTATTAAAAAAGATAGAAAAACTAAGGTGAGCAAAGCTCTCTGTTCAGACAGTGCTCATTTTCCCTGTCCCCTTCAGGTCTGGGCTGAGGGGTAATAGGGGTACTTCTAGGGGTAACAGGTCAGTGTGTTGATGGGGTGTCCATAGGAGCCAGCAGGCTGCAAGTCCCCGTGGTTTCCTCAGCAGCATTCGTGGTGCAAGCACCCCTCAGCAGGCTGCACAGAGGGACAGTTTTCCTCTGTATGCTCCCAGAGTCATCCCCTGGGCTTCCCAGCTGGCCTCGTTCCCAACTCTCCTTCTTGTTTTCTTTCCCCCTCTTGTGGAATTTCATTTCGAAGAATTAATTACTGTCATCTTACATTATCCTTGACTCATTTATTCCAGATGGTTCTATTTCTTTTTTTTTAATTATTATTATTTTTATTTCCCAGCTATACCCAGAAGTGTGGCCTTCGCTGAAATAGAGACAGCAACAGGAGGGTAAACAGTTTTTATCTACTTCTTCATTTTGACTTCTGAAAGGATGTTTCTCTTTTTTGTATGTTCTCTGTTCCAGAATTTCCCAATGTTTTCCTCTGACTGAGGAAACAGGCTGCATCCATACACTGCAAGCCTCTGATTTCCATATCTTTTTTGCTTCACTGCTATACTAATTATTCATAAGGTGTTCCCTGCTATTTTACTAACTACTCCTTAGCTTGCTTTTCACATAGTCTTTTTCCATTCCTTTCCTAAATGCTGGGTAATTGTGGTAATTGTCATTACCCTCATTGTACAGATGGGTTGGTGAAGAAAGAGACATCATCACTGCAAGCTAGAGAAGAGAAGCCACCAGAGACAGTAGCAGATATCACAGCTTCTGTCCACCAGCAGTGATATTCAGACACAACTCTGCCGCCTCTCACTATCAACCCTGTCACTGCAGATGCACAGTGCTGTGCACAAACTACAGCCCTCTAACAGCAGCCTCCTGCCTCACTAGGCCTTGTCCTCTATCTTACCTCAGTGGCTGCCCTCCCACAACCCAGTCTCACACACCACTTGAGTGCAAGGGGAGCACTGTGTTTTGCACGATCCCTTGTGGCAGATACATCCCCAGCACTGGACTCCATCTCATAAATTAGAAGAGATGTATGAGACGTTTATCAAATTTCTAGTTATGCCTCTGCTCAGGTATGAATGTAGGACACCTCCTGACCCTCATTTATCCCCATCTCACCCCACTCCTGCTTGAGAATTTCTGTGAATCAAATTTGGACGGCAAGGAAATGAAGATACTTTCTATCTGGCCAGACTGATGTTATATATACAAGCCATGAGTGAGGGAATACACCAGCATTAAAGGGATTGCTGTGTCCCATCCCAAAGTTCATGGGAGGCTCCTCCTGCCTCCAACAGCTCCTGGGTCTCCTCTACCCTTTCCTGAAAATGACTGAGTTTGCTGAAACAGACATTTGATACAACTTTGTTGAAACAGAAATGCATGAGCAAATGGGCATCCACTGTAGTGCCATGAAGCAAAACTCTCAGAGGTGAAAGGGGTTCAGAGTGCTGCTTCATGATCTGTCCTTCAGGGCCCAAACCCATCACTAGCTACTCCTGGGAGGAGAAGTGATATTCAAAATTAAGCTTCCCTTGGGACTTGTAGCTGCTACACCTCTTTGGCAATTCCTTTATGTACCTTGAGTTCTGTTATGTCTTAAGTAAAATGGTGGTTAAATAAAACCCATGAAAGCAAACATTTTCCCAATTTTGTTGTGTGTGTCTGTGTGCTTGTGTTGATGAATCATTCATAAACCAGTCAAAGCATTCAATATTCATAAGCAGGGATTGAAGATGGGAAACTCAAGCAAAGAAAACATTCTCAAGCTCTGTTCCTCTAACAGACTCATCCTATTTGTAGATGACTGCTTGCTCCGGGTTTTCCTGGTCTTTCATGTGACCCTTCCCCATGTACACATCTTATGCAGTCTTTAATAAACAATGAAATACTAACTATCAAAGTGAAATACTATTTTGGTCATCGCCATTCTTATGTTTTTCAAGTTTCACATTCAGGGTTCAACTGAGATAAATGAGATAGTTCATGTGTCTTGTGGAGACTGGGTTATTTGTGGGCTCTGGAATACATTGCTGCATTGGTTATATTCTGCTCATATTTTGAAGAGTTTTCTCCCAGTGGCTCAGGCAAGAGACTAAAATTTTATGTGTTTATATATCATGTATCTTAATGGAAAGTGAAATTCTTGGACAGATGAAGAAAGCATTAGGGAAAAGCACTGACTTGCTCCAAACATGCTTAGTTCAACTTATGTTTATAAATCTTTGCCAGTTAGTACAGATAAATAATTTTCAAAATGTAATTTGTTCACAAATGGCTCACTTTGATTCCCAGTCAGTCATGATGTGTGAATAGTCATATGGTATAACTTTTACACTTAGACTCACTGGCTGAGATTTGTATGTGAGATATGCCTCCAACCAGGAGATCAGTGAATAACAAATAGCAAATAAGTCATTTCCAGAATGTATTCTTGAACATTTACTATTTGCAAACATTTTCATAAATTCCCAGAAACCACTGGGATATTGGTGAATAACGAGTTGCAGTGCCTCTGCGAATATCCAATGAATCTCATTCAGGACAACAGATTCATACAAGTTTTCTCATTAATCAACCAGCCATGCCACATAATAGCTCTGGAGCTATCCACTAAATTCCAGAGGCTGGTTTAAATTTTACTGGCAATGATGTGCAAAAACGTCTGGATTAAATTATGAGATGCTGGTTCAACTTGAAGAGGTTGAGCCCAGTTCCCCCTGTTTGGAAAATTAATTTGCAAAGCAGAAGTCAAACATTGCCAGACCGAGCCAAAAGCTTTTCACACTCACAAGTGAAAAGGAGGTAAAAAGGCCTTTTTGAGTTGAGCCTACACAAACTGGGTGTAGAAACCAATGAGAGTTGTGTTTGCAAGCCTTTTACTTTTTACATCTACACTTAGATGATGATAGAAGCCCATCATTTTTCAGAGACATGCTTATGCTATAGAAAGACATAATATATTTTGCTTTTTATCCCTTTTACATAGGTGGGAAGAGTCTGTAATGCACCCTCCTGTTGAGCAACATTAACGTGGAAAATACAGACCTTTAAAAATAAGGAAGTTGGAACATCAACAAAGAACAGATGTCCAGTGGAAACTGAAAAATAATGATAATGATAATACCTTCACTGACAAGTGATTGTAAAAAGATGAATGGGTTATTATAAAAACATACACACACTAAATCATATTCCCATATCTATCCCACAAGAGGCAGAGGCAGCAGGATGCTCCAAGTTTTCTGGTAGTGCTTCCAGAAATTCACCAGAGGCTGATACAACAGCAGTGTTTATTTAATAACAGAAGTACTCAACCAACTGAGCTAGACAGGGTAATTAGCACAGAAACAGCTGCAATCACAAGAGGAAAGGTAGAATCGCAGGAGAATATGATGCTGTGGTTGTGGTGTTCTCCATGGGACTCCAGGAAGTGACAAGATAACAATTACAGCTTATAAATAGAGGAGGGAAAAAAAAGGGGGCGGGGGGGCGCGGCAGCTTTGTTACTTGGTACTACAGAGACTGAAGAACATCAAAAGTTACTTTCCTAACAGAAGTGGATCAGGTGAATGGACTAACATCACTATTTCCTCTTTTTAGCACTAGAGGTAGGAATGGGATGGAGAAAATGGTCCAGTTCCCCCAGTAGAAATTAGGGTGTTTGCAGCTGAGCTGAAAACTCCCAGCCTTGTAGTGTCCTTGGGAAAATATGTCAGGCCTGAGTGCTCACACCCAGTTCAGCTCTGCTGTACAACTGGCACAGGGAAGGGGACCTGATGCTGAGAGACACTTATCTTAGGGATATAAAAGAGACAACATGGGCTGTCTGTGCAGGAAGTGGTAAAAGGCAGGTAAGTCCAGAGAGTGACCTGCATCAGCAGCAGTAGCCATCAGAGAATGCTCTCACCTTGCCCAGTGTGATCATGGAAATACTCCAGGACCTTCTCTGCTCCTATCAGCATCAGCAAACAACCCTTCTCCAGACCCACCTAAGTGAAGAAGTAGGAGACATCCCAAAAAAGCCAGCTGTGCATACACATTTTGTAAGCCAAAGTTTTCAAAACGGACTCATGAATTTTGCATTTCATCTTATGAACACTTTTCTTGCAGTTGTCTGAGGTGCCTCAAGTGCCCAGCAGCTGTGGTCTGCAAGTTCAAGAGGTTCTTGCCCTCTTGCAGGCCTAGCCATAGTGCCTGGGGAACTGACACAGCAGCAGCAGCAGCAGCTTTGAGGCCAGCCAGCAGGATGCTCTAAGCTGACATGAGGTTCTTTAAACCACTGGCCCTCCGCAGTTCACAGTAGATGGAGATGTGACCCCATAACCTTATTAAGGTTTGGTTTTCTGCAGCAAGTGCATCTATTATACTATCTGCAGCAGGAGGAGTGTTAAAAGTAGGCTCTGTCAAATGCCACTGTGTGCACCGATGCTCTTTGAGTGCTGGTACAGCTGCAGCTCCTTTGTCTTTGTAAAAGCAAGCCACTAATAAAGGCTTGATGCTCCATCTGCTTCAGCTGTGCAGTAGGGTACATCCCTGGGGTGCTCTCATTCCTGCTGCTCTCACCTAGATAACTGCTTTCACCTCCAAGGAAGAGTGCTATTCCTCTCTCGTTCTCTCCACTCGGTAAGGAGGCAGCAGGCTGGCCATTAATACAGCTGTGTACCTGCCTACCCTCCTGCCACACAGCTGACCTGCAGACAGCAGGTTTCATTAAGCACCCAGCCCTATTCAAGCCCAGGGAATCATGCAGTCTGTACAGCATGCGAGACTCAGATGGCCTCAAGATGCAGGATTACCCCACCCACTGGGACCGTGGGGCTTGCAAAGACCTAGAGAGCAGGGTCAGAATATGGTGCTTGTTTAGCTTAATCTTCAGCATTTATTTATATGGTGCTTGTTTAGCTTAATCTTCCACATTTGTTTAAGAGAAGATAAATTCTTTTACAAGCAAACCAGGGGAAACAGAGAGAGAACCCATGCTGCTACACAAAGCACGTAAGGTAATACAACAGCTACTTTTCTCTTACACTGTAAAGATAGGGATGGTACCATAAAATGGTATTAGTACCTTCAAAAAGTAGTCTGCATTTCCACTGGGGTGTGGATCTCTTTCATTTTGCATTAAAGCAAAAAAAAAAAAAGAGAGTGAAAAATATTGTTGTAACTGAAGTCACCTTGCTTTGGGATTAATTTACAAGTTATTATTTACCCCTACTCCATGGCACTGCCTGAAGCTTCCCTTTGTAGTTCAGGAAGAGCAGCAGGGACTGTGAGGAAAGCAGGAACTTTAGTACAGAAAATAAAGCAGTTTAACAGCAGAAGACCCTGATAACTCATCACGGCTTACACTATGTTCTGCAATGAGAAGGGAAAAAAAGTAGTTAAAAATAAAAGCTCTGAACAGTACAAGGAGTTGATCTTGTGCTGACTTGACCTGAAACAAGTGTCCATATGATTGATCACCAGCTTGTCGGACAGAACATGGGTACTGATGAATATAATGGCCATGCCAAAAGCCCCTAGTTCTGGGCATCCTGCCACACCCCTAGTAGGAATGAACTCCCTCCCAGAGGACAACATCATGGAAACAAAGAGGGAGCAATGGGCACAGGTACACGCTTGTGAAGGGGTTTGAACACAGCCAAGGGGTCCAGCTCCAGTGGCCGCTTGCTGGACACCACTGCCACATACAGGCTCGAATCTAGTGTTGCACTGTGGCCCTCAATTTAGCACTGTTAGTCTGAAATGGATAATGACGCACTTCAACCCCTCTAGTGTGGGCATGGCTAATATCACTAAAAAGTTGTTTAAACCATTTTAGAAACCATAAGCTAATGGACACAACACTTTTTTCGAAGAGATGATCCGCCTGCATCAGTAAGGTGGGGAGAAGATAGTTGAAATTACTATTGCTTATGCTGTGGAGGAAGGGGCTAATTTTCCAAGATTTTCATGCTGCTGCTGTTTTCTGTCCTGAAAATATTTCAAAGATTTTCTATTTGTCTTCAGGATTGAGATGAATGAGAATACCAAGAGAAGGAATGGTGACTGAAAAACATGTGCTAAGGTTCATTGAGCAAAACACGTTGAGAAGAGAAACAACAAACCCCCCTGCCTTCCATCTGCTCACCTGAGAATTCATATATTTACAGAGGGAGGAAAACAGTAGCCAAGAAGATTAACCTGAAAACTACCAGGAGAACAAGTAAGTTTTTATTTTATTTTTCCCTAAAGTGGAATTGGGACTTTGTGACTTAAAAAGGGGAAAAAAATGCTAAATCTGCTTTGGTCTGATGAATAGAGAAGTGCCACTGGAAACTTAAGCAAGGAGGATATTATAAAAGGCACCATAATAAAAACAGGCAACTTAAATAAAGCATTGCACGGACTGCTACAGGCATCCATATCTGCAGCTCGCTGCCCAGAGTTTCAGCCCACATCTGAGTATGCCAGCTCCAAAGGGTTATTCAGCAATTCTTCTTCACTTCTGCCTTCAGTTTTAATTTCCATGTTCATCAGTTTTACTTGGAGGGACTTTCATTTCTCTCTCTGGTGTTATGTGCCACATGCTGTTTCAGAGGTTGTCAGAGGGCACCTGGCTTTGCCATCTGCCTTCACAGGCAGGAACGAAGCATTATATTTCCAGTGCACCTGAAACAGCTTGTTTCCCATGGTGGTTTCTCTTCCATTCTGCCTCTGCCCTGCTGTTTTCTGGCAGCACCCAGCAATGCTCCCCATGGCATGGTACAACACCTGGTGTGCTCGTGCTTGTGGGGAAAGCTGAGGTGCATCTCTTCCTCCAAGCAGTGTCAACATCAGCCTGGACTCTGCTCCTTGCTGCTGAAGTTGCTCACCTTCCAGGTACCCTTGCAGTCCTGTCCAGGCCATATACATGCATATACAGCAAAGTAAATCTCTCCTTTATGAGCCACCCACAATGCTCTGCCCGAGTCTCTCTGAGCCACAGGCTGAAAACCAAGTAGCCGCAACCCCAACTGCTCTTCCTGGGGGTGAGCACAGCAGGGTGGCTCTATTGCCTTCTTGTCTTAGACTTGTTTGTTAATTTTTTAATAGGACTCCCCTACAGTGATGATTTGAATTCTGAGCCTTGGGGAGCATGTGTGTAGTCTGCTCTTCCCAGTGATTGAAATGCAGGTGTTTACTCCGCCTTGCAGATGTCAGTAAAGTCTTATAACTTGCACCTAGACAACACGAGACAGTGGCATTCAATTTTTTCTTTCTTTGTTATTAATGAGATAGCTTCCTCTCTGGGTATTATGAGTGGCAGGAAGTAGAGATCTGCCAATCAAAATGTTAAAAGGACATTGTCAATGTCACGTTTCCTCCTCAGCTCTCCATCGGTTTGAGCATGGAAACAATGTTCAAACTACAGCCCTGCTGTGTGCAAGGTGAGCACGCGAGGTCTGCCCACGTGCATGCAGAACTTGGAAAAACTCAAGTGGTAGTTTTCATCTGAAAACATCAGACAGTACAAACTAAAGTTTTCTCATGACACTTTATCTTCATAAAAATACCATCTTAAGCAAACATGCTGCCACTGGTTAAATCTGCACTCAATACTTCAGAAGAAATTTTGCTGGTGGTATAGGGCACCTTCTGGAGCTGTAAATATTTATTCCTAGGGAAAGAATGGGGTAATCTCCTTCACCACGCATGTCAACAGCCTTTGAGATTTTTTATATTTCTAGATTAATGGTTAAGTGGGTCATTTCCATCACAGCTTGTTCTGCAGAAAGGCTATCCACATCCACAACTTCATGGGCTTGGACACATGGAGAAGAAAATACACGTTGATGAAAGGAGGGTCAGAAACCATATTCAGTGTAATGCTCCAGACACATGGATGCCATGTGGCAAGCTCTGACTCTGGAACAAGCAACGCACAGGCTTGGATTTCCTCCCAGGGTCAGAGACTCATGTTGGGGGCACAGCAATTGCGGCTACCTCACTCCCCCAAGGGGTCACCATTGAAAGAAGGAAAGACTAGAGCACAGTGAATGAAAAGGGGCCAAAGGAGATGTGCATGTGTTTTCCAAAAAACAAGAGCACCTCATCCTGTAGGCAGGATTGTATAAGTATGTTCAGAAGCAGCCTCCCCTCTTCCATCTTTATAGCAATTGCTGTCATTGCTATAGGTTTATGTTAATATGATGAATGAGTCTGTGATAATTCCCAAACAACCTGTTAGTTTGAGCATAGTTCCTCCAAAGGAAAGCTTGGGAGTCTCTGAGATAAGCACAGCTGAGAACATTTTCCATGCACTTTCTTGTGCAATAAGGTAGGAAAGGTACAGCATGACCTTTATGTGCTGTGTTTTAATCCTCTATTGCAGTCTATGCTGAACAGTTGTTTCTGTGTTGGCATTCAGGAAATAAAATTGAGCCTTTAATGGGTCATGAATGGGGCTTTACCAAGTAGTGATACTGCCATGGTGACACCCACATTAGGTTTTGCAGCCAGCCCTGTTATCCTTAGTAACTTCCAACCCAGGGGCCACCAAGTCCCACTCCTTTCTTGGGGACATGAAGAATTGCTTAGCTGCCAGCCCAAGTTTTCACATGCTAGACACAGCCAAGTGTTCTCTGAGATTGTTGAAGTGACCTGTGAGGTAGCTGCTTTAGATATGAGACATTATTAAAAGTAATGATATTTTCTTAGTATCTACACTACTCAGGCTCTGCGAATCTCAAGGAAAGTGTAATCCATGCCCATCTTCACATCCAAGTCATATATAGCTCTTGAGAACAGTTTGCAATTCCTAGCACAGATGCAGCCCTTTTCATCCTGGTGCTGTGGGTGCACACCTTGCAGCTGGTAGCCCCCAGGGGCAATAAGCAGGGTCCTGTCAGGATCACCTTTGTTCCTGTGGGCTTTAATTTATAAGCATTTTCCCTGAAGACAAGGTACTGACTGTTTTTTTCTTAATCTTTATTCTATTTTTTATATATTTCTTCCTTTTCTTTTTTTTTTTTTTTTTGAGTTCCTATTTTAAAGAAGCGACTCAGCACATCGCCATCCTGCAGACATGAGTTCGTAAACTTTTCTTCTCTGCTTTTTCTCAGACCATTTTTCCTTTTTCTCCCTGACCCTTATCTTCCCCTGAAGGGATTTTAAGCCACTCTGTTCTCTTGTCAACCAAAGGTGCCACACAAAGTGGTGCCATTTAATGTCAAACAGTATCTTCCTGCATTCAATGAGGCCTATGTCTCTTGTCTGTCCAAGCTTAGCTTTTATGATTTTTTTTGTTTGTTTTCAGCAAATCACTAGCACAAAGCACAGACATCTTCGTAAATAGGAAAAAAAAAAAAAAAAAAAAAAAAAGTGGAAAAAAATTGAACAGATCATTTAAGCTGTAGCAAAGGAAGCAGATCTCGAAAACGAGCATCTGACCAAATATCTAGGAATTTTATCTGTTTTGCTTTCTGCTTTCTATCAGACCCAATTAAACTGCCTTAAAAACAAAAATAAACTAAAAAATACACAGCATTCTGATTTTCTGCAGTGAGAGAGAAGACAAATGGCATTAGCAATTAGGTAAGACTGATATCTAGGTCAAGGATTCTCATTTCCCATGTAAATGATATCTCCTCCAGCAATGGGACATGCTCCTCTGAACTCTACCATGTTGTTATTGCTACTGATATTAACATTTAATTACTGATCAATCTCAGACAACATCCACCACAATCAGTCCCTCCACAAGAAAGACTCCATCAAGGAAAAAGCATGTTAAAAGTATTCTATTGTCAGACCAAATGCTGGTAGCCTATTTCCTAAAATCTGTGTATTTTTAGGCAGCAGCATTCAAGGACTCCTAGCTTTTACAATATCGTGATTGATATAGCACAATTGTCCTTTCTCTCAAGGACAAAAGTAAATGGGTGCTAGAGGAATCCTGATGGAGTTCACTCAGACTGATCGCTGTGTTTTTGCTGGTGATTCCCATCCCACACTACCCAGAGAGCATTTAACAGAGAAAAAAAAGCAGGACTGGTGAAGGAAATGTAAAGGCTGGCTATGCTGGTTATATCTGAGTTGGAGGCAATGAGAATGTTGTGAGTTTTAGGTACACTACAGTGGAGCAGGAACTTCCAGGATTATTTCTTCAATGAAGTCACTGGTACCCACTGCTGGGCACTGGGAACTTAAATGTACACATGTACCATCTCATCTCCCCTGCTCCTGTGACTGTCACCTTCCTGGACCCCCAAAGAGAGAGGTAAAAAACAGAACTGCAGACTTGCAAGATATGCCAGGCAGAAAGGCAGATTTTGCTCCAGTATTGTGCTTGGAGATCTACTACCAGTGCACCAGGCTTTCATAAGGTTTCTCACCCAACAGCACCTTGGAAAACCAAGCCTGACCATGATTTCGGGTCAGTGAGTCAAGTTCACACTACTTTTATTGAGCCAAGCTCTGATCTGCTATTCCTGGCAGTTGGGTTGTTCTAGCAATATATCTACAGTATCCCTAAGTGTCTTCTTCCCGTGTTTGCTATTTCCATCTCTAAACTCCTCATCTTGTAAAGTACTTATCCTCAGTTCATGGGAAAGAAGAACAAACACTACTCACTTCACCCAAATGCAGCAGAGGCACAGCGAGTGGAAGCAGCTCATTTGAGGTTAGACATCTACAGGTAGATACTTACAAGTCACCCAGACATCATCATCTTCTTTTCTGGGGGAAAGAAAATTAAAAAGTGTCTTGGTTTTTGCTGAGATGGGGTTAATTTTCTTCACAGTGTCTGGTATGGTGCTGCGTTTTGGATTTAGGAGAAAAAATAATGTTGATAACACACTGATGTTTTAGTTGTTGTTGAGTACTCTTTATACAGAGTCAAGTTCCTCATACTGCCCTACTAGCCAGCAGGCTGGGGGAGCACCCAGAGCTTGGGGGGGACACAGCCAGGACAGCTGGCCCCAGTGACCAAAGGGATGTCTCACACCACATGGCATCGTGCTCAGCGATAAAACCTGAGGGAGCTGGCTGTGTGGGACTACAGCTGCTTGGTGATGGGCTAGTCATCAGTAAGTGGGTGGTGAGCAATTGCACTATGCATCACTTGTTTTGTGTGTTCCTTATTATTGTTTTCCTTTCCTTTTCTGTCATATTAAACTGTCTTTATCTCAGCCCATGAGTTGGGAAAACTTCTTCCAGTTGTCTCCCCCATCCCAAAGTGTGGTGCTCAGCTGCCTGCCAGGCTAAACCACAACAAAAATGAGGAAAAAAAAAAAAACACACACCAGTGCCAAGATATTATTTACTACTAGTGACTTCCCAGTGGCAGCAAATAGCCTTTAAATGGTGCTGGAATAAATTCCCTTCTCCTAGTTTCCACGATAGCTCCAGAACAACCACAGGAACTAGCTGGGCCTTGCCCTTCTTCTAGACTTTCTAGGGTTAATTCTTCATTGCTTGGCACCAGAGCTGGTCCTTTAGAGCACTACAAAGTGACAAAGCCCCACATGCACTGTCTGCAGTTCTAGGAGAAAGACAATCTTGCTCTGACTTCTAAAGGTGGAGCCTAGAGAAAATTAAGGGTGAATACATGCAATTTGGAATTTGGGGTGGAGGTTCACGGGACCGTGTTCCTACTCATTTCTGCTCTGAGAAGGAAAATGTAGAATGACTTTGTGCTTGCCTTGTACATTGATCAGAAAGAACATCATGAGTAACCACTGTGCACAATGATAAATTTTATAGTCTCTGCTCTGACCAGTCACTTGTAAAGCTGTGGACTCATTGTGAAAGAACCATTAGATCAAGCTGCCAAAATGGGAGACAGTTTATGGGCAATTCAGAGTCTATTTAAACGATGAATATTCATGATCTATCTGGACAATTTCACATTCATGCTTAGATAATGCAGATTTATGCTCACACACAACAATGATTTGTGAATATTTATAGGTGAACACCTGGACAGTATTTGACAAAGCCATGAATATTCATGATTACATCTGAAAGAAAGAGAAAAGCTCTACCTGAAGTTTGTGTCTGACACAAGAAGCTAATCCTCAATCTGCATTGTGCCCTAATGGTGATATGCAACAGCCAAAAATAGCATTAAGGAAAGAATCGGAGGTAGGGATCTCATCACTCAAAGGATCAGTAAAAAGCCAGGAAGCTTCTCTGAGCTGCTAGAAGAATTCACATTGGCTTAGTCTTCTGATAGAAATTAGGTTTCTGGTGCAGCACATTTTCTATGCGATAATTATATGATGGTTGTGTTTTGTTTACCTAAGACTTTTTTTCCCCAGACAAAAAGTCTAAAACACCCTTGGGGGAAAAAAAAAAAAAAAAAAAAAAAAAGAAAACCTACAGGCATGAGTGGACACGTATACCCACAGATGTATGTGCATGTTTAAGGGGTCTTTATACCAAGCTAGCCTGTGCCTTCAAGGCTCATGTTTTAGTCCATGCTGCTTCAAGCCAGAACTACTGTGCTTGGTCCTCATGGAGAGGTTCTCGAAGCTAGCTGAGATGAGACCAGATCAATGCCTGAGGCACATGTGAGTCCTGGAAAAAAAAAAAAAAATGGTTTAGCTTCAGACAGGAGAATCACATGATAAGGACCACTTTTTGTGATAAAGAGATTTAAAGGCAGAGATATAGACTGGGACTCCAGAAATAAATAAATAAATAAATTAAAAAAAAAAAAAAAAAATGGTAGCAGAGACACTCAGGTCAGGGGAAAGGCAGCTGCTAGGTTCACATGTGTGAATTATCCTCTTAGGAGATAAAAGCACCCTGGCACTAGAGATCCCTCTAAGGGAAAAAAGAGCCTTTTGTTGAGGGGTCACCCAGTCACTGGAAGACTGAGACCTTACCATCTAGCAGATGTGACAGCAACCAGTAACTCAGTAACTATCTGCTGACAACACCTCTATGTGAATTCTCAGTCTTAAGCGTGAGTGCCATCTTCTAACTTCCTCTGTATCCAACCTCTAAAACTAATCATGATGTCCCCATTAATAAGATCACCAAAAAAAACTTCTCTATGTTATTTCCACTGATGCTTAGCTCCTTTTGCAACATCTTATTAACAGAGGAGATGTTAAACTTTCTTCCCATGTTCACTGGGAGCAAAGAAAGCAGCAATGTCCAGTTTCAGAGGCTTGCTGGCATCCAGAACATGGAGGTTGAGCTGTGTCTGGTCACATTTGGCCATGTTTTGTCACATTTCATCACATCAGAGAGTGTCTGCACATGAAATGTGGAGCAACAGAAGTACTATAAATGCCATCACCCTTACCCTGATTATATCCAACAAGTGCTCTCTACAGCCTGATATTGTCTGGGCTAAGCTGCACAGAAGGCTCTCTGACCTAAATTCATTGAGACAGTTGAAAATTATAGCAGTCGAAAATAAAAGCATCTCCAGATGGGTAAATAGTCCTCTTCTTACCATTTCCTCAAATTATCTCAGCATCTGGCACTTTTCTGCTGAGACTGCCTCCCCCTGTGAGGAAAATACAACTCAGGTCTCTTGGGACACTCAGATGGAAAGCAGGCAGCACTCAGATGTCAGGCCTGGGGACTTGTTTCTGTCCCAGGCAGAGATGAGCCTTGGCTCTTCTTTGTACCTGTGTTGGGTTTCTACTCCCATGCTCCTAACTCACTCCAGCATTACCTCTGCCTTCAGTGACATCAGAAAGCTGGGAGAACTGCCCCTTAAAAGTGTCTGTTCTCAGCTTGTGTTGAATAAACAGTCTGTGAGAGGTATTCAGACAGACTGTACCTCTGTGGTGGGCTGTAGCTAGCTCTGGGGGCTGAAAATGGATGGGTGAACGGCATTGCCTTGCTCAGCTCCAAAATGGGTTCCTCTCAGCAGCAGCTGGACATGGGGCAACTTGCTGGGTTGGTGCCTCCCCAGCTCTGATGGGGCCTAATCCCTCCTGGAGACGTGGCACAGCCCTTCCACATGCAGAACAGTGACATAGTGGGGAACGGCAAAAGAAGGCTGTGTTGGCTGCACCAGCTACTGCCCAGAATACAGTATATATTTATATTTAATCCTATATTTAATATTTGGTATTAATCCCAAAGGATTAAACAACTGAAAACATATTACATAGACCCCCACAATTACCATTTCAAAGCCACCTGACTTTTTAAAAGCAGTCTCATTATCACAGCAGGTAAATCTCAATGTTAGAGTGGTCAGCACTGGAAATAAAAGTCTATTTGATGAATACTACCTTTGCTGCCCCGTTTCCCCACAGTTTTCACCGATGTTTTACTTTCTATAAACGGAAAAAAAAGTATATTCTCTATCAGGCTACAGTGCCTTTTGTCCAGTCTCTTCCAAAAACCACCTGCAATGTCAGAGGCAAATAATGTCCTTCCACTATTCCCTAGTTTCTGAATGCTCTTCGGATATGTCATTATTTACAAGGAAAGTTTCTTCACAAGACTCTTTCTGCTTAGAAAAAAAAAAAAAAATAATAATGTTCAAAAAAACAGTACAGAAAAGAAGGAACTACAGTGGCATTTGGCTACCAATACTTCCATCTCCTCTTTGAGCATGTTATGCAGATTTTTAATGCCATGCAGCTGGGACTGGCTCTCTCCATGTGCCAGTATAGCATCTGTTGCAGTGAAACCCCCATTAAAGATGGAAGTTCCTCATTGATAAATGGTAAATGAACAGTGGATGCCATCTCTGACAGACTCAGCTCTGGCAAATGGACAACTTTATTTTTCACCAATGTCTACCAGACCTTTAAACCCTCTTGCAAAAAAAAATCTATCCTGTAGCAGTTAATTCCACAGATCTGTAACATACTGGGGAACAAAATACATTCTTTGTTGCTTCAGTAAGTGCTGCCCTTTAGTTTCATTGTGTGTTTTCAGTGTTTCTTGCCATGAAGCTAACAATGGGAGTACTCCTGTCTTCTGTTAAGGCATTCCCTGCAATAAATCCTTTCACCTGACACCTTGTAAATGCTTGTGATCACTCAGGGTCAAGTCTTCACCTGGGTATGCAGTTGAAGACTGTTAAAACCCTCTGTTCTGATGCTGCATTGGACTGTGCAGTGCAGTGCGTTAATCGTGTTTGTGGAATACAACAAACACCAGCAAATGCCAAACACTGCTAAGCTTTAATGTTAAGTCTCTGCACCTGGGGGTTCTTTTTCTATTTATTTTCTGCTGTTGTTCTTCCATGTATCTCAAATGCAAAGAATTAGCAACATTGCTGCAATAGTCATGGTATCTTTAGAAATAAGTGCAAGGGGGAGAAGGTGATCATTTTCATCATGATCACATCTTTCCAAGCCCAAAGCGTACAAACCATGACAACACACGAGCTTGCATTGATCTCTGGGGATCCCTGAAGACCTAAGGGAGAGCCATTACCTTCATCTTCCATAGGAAATCCTGCAGAAAGAAGTGCTAACCTGCAACACTCATGTTCAGAGTAGCTGCCAGCCATCACAGTAACAGCTTCCCTCACCTCTGGCAGATGAAGGCATGGAGAGGCAGAACCACCTGTGCCCAAAGCAGGATGCACCATCCCTTCCCAGCCACCAGTCCCCACGTCCACTGCTCTGAAAACAGAGCCTATGTTTGACCAAGAACAGCAGTGACTATCAGCCACCTCCACTATCAGCCACCTCCAGCTACTGAGCTCCTGCCTGGATCTCCACAATCATTTTTGGTCTCAAACCCTGCACATCCCTGCTGAGTAGTAACTGAGCACATCACCTGGAGCGGGAGAAGCTTTAGTGCATTTATCTTCCTGTGACACCTGAAACAAAGCAGGCTGGAAGGCATGTATTTATGACTTTGTCCTCACTGCAGCTGGTCAGGAAATGTTTCAGTGCAATCAGCTTTTCATTGCAAAGTACTGATTTGTCAAAAGCACTATTTTTCATGTATGGGCTTAAATTCTGTCAAGTGCTGGCCTCGAAAAGTTTTTGAAATCTAGAATTAGAGTGTCAGGAGGGAAAGAGGAGAAGGAATGGAGAAGGCACAATTATCATCCTATTGACTTCCCGAAGCCAAGTCCCCTCTGTGGATAAACATCTTTGTCCTGGGATGTGGACAGGGCTCATCTCGGGGACAGCAGCATCAGTGGGGGCAGGATTAGCAGACCATGAACAATCAGAATTCAGTCTCTAACTCTGCCAACACACTCTGTGAGCACTAAATTCATGTGCACACCAGGAGAGAGATAAAGTACCACATTTACTCACAGATTCTTAATAAAAACGCCGTTCAAAGTTTAATTAACACACTTTTGTTTGTTTACAAAATCACCCCACAGCTGCAGCAAAATCTGCTTCTCTACAGTATTCTGGGGCCAAGTTCTGCAGCAGGTTATGCCCAGGTGCATCTGCGGGGTGGCTCGTTCAGACCAAGCCAGTATTTACACCAGCACAGCAGTGTCACTCTGTCCCCTTAAAGTTCATCAGATATCCTTTCCCTCCCACAGTTGGATTTTTATTTTTAGCTTGTCAGCAGCAGAGGAGAAAAAAAAAAAAAAAAAAAAAAAGCAGCCTCATATCGCTCATATTGCTCCAGCCAGCTGGCAGTTCTGCTTCCTGTTGTCTAGCTGGCTGTGCTGTACCTGTGCTTGTACATGCACGCTTGTGTGTCTGCCCCTTTTCCTTGGGGCAGGATCTGCAGAGAGGCAGGGAACAAACAGCACAACCAGCTGCTTACTGCTCTTAGGGTGCCCCTACTGCAGAGATCTGCTGTGGCAGATCTTAGTTTCTTCAGCTCCACGATCTGCTCTGCACAGAGGAGTAATATGAATTCAGGGAGGGGAAACAGAGATGCTCGGACGAGGAACCGAGATGCGGGTTGATCGTTTCATCCGTATTGTCTGGGTGCCATCAGAATACATTAACTCCTTCATTTATCACGGCACTATCATTAGAAATCTCAATTATTTCTGAATGCCACACTGACAAAATGTTTAATTAGCTACTTTGTTGCATTAATCACTTTTCGGATACAAGGAAAAACTAGAGGCACCGGTGCAGGGCCCCATTATTTTTTATAGAAATGTGTGCAGAGTGAAGGAAGCTGTAATAAATGTCCCATTGTTACACAGAGATAAAGGTCAAACATTAACACAGCATCCATACATCTTAAGCCTTTCACAAAGAGCACATACCTGCCAGCTAGAGACTTTCGTACCAACAATGAGAAAGCTATGAGCTGCCCAGAAATCAACATGTGGAAGCAGCTTGGGGGCTGCTGTTTCCCCTCTGAGGGTGCTGCTGCTCTGGTGCACTGGGGGATCAGTAAGCTGAGCAGGTAACCAGTTCAGATATCACCCTCAGGAACCTTTTACAGTTAGGTTTTCTCAGGATTTTCATGGAATCTACCTGCATCTTCAAGTGACATTTTGTTTTATAAAATTAATTTAGCATGGGCCTGACAATACTAGGAGTCAAAGACTGGGTTTCCTTCTTACCTTGAAGTCACTTGGTCCACTACCAAAAAGACAACAACCATGGATAAGCCTGACCAATATTCCCACATATGCCAGTACAAGCACAGGATGAAAAACAGCTCTTGGATGCCCCATCAGATCCTACAGAGGTAGAGAACTACCATGGAGATAAGTTTGCTTCAGAGCCCTAATTTCCAGAGTTTTTCCCTGTTTTCTGTCCAGAGGCAGCAGGCACTGCAAATAGCACAGATTGTTCTGTCCTTTTATATTATACCTGTCTAACTGAAAATAAGACATAAGGTCACTTCTTGTCATGGAAACACATGCCTCTGAATGGAGTGAGATTATCATTTCATATAAATCACAACCATTGAATGACTTCAGAAGACAACAAAGTACCTCAGTGCAAGACCATCTGGCCTAAAACCCAGTTTGGGGGGACATTTGGCATTCTAGGCATTCAACACCCTTCACTCAGCTTAAGAGCTTCAAAAATCACATCTTCTCTTTGCCAGAATCCTGTCTTTACCAGGTGTCTTCTCTGTTCTCACAGAGAGGAGAGGTATCAAAGCTCCACAGCCTATTTCTGAGACACTTCCCTAACAAAGAAGTAACCCAAGTGCCAGCACTTCCCTGGTGCTGTTCATGGGTTCATGCATTGAATTAGTGATAAAAACTTAATAGGCATAAGGTGACTGCCTTACATATTCAGCAGTGTCTAGTTAAGAATTGTCTTGCTTTTTTTCAAAACTTGATCATCCCTATACATTTCCAATGCATCTGTAAATGGCTCAGGTTTGAGTTGCACACAAAAGCTTTCCTGATACCAGCAGTCCTCTCTCCACTGGGGCAATAAGGTCTGCCAAACTAGGAAAGGATTTGGGGCTGGAAATGGTGTGTCCAGCTCAGGATGCTGCTGGGTGTCTGAGGAGACACCTTCTACAACGTGCTTTACTGCCAGCCTTCCCTAATAGGTGCTTTTATAAAGCCCTGAGGTCGACAGTTTTTAAAATCATTTCAGGAGGGGTCTTCGTAAAAGTTTGCAGACAGGGAAAAAGATGATTTGGTTTAGCTCAAGCCATACAAAATGTTGAATCCATTGAGAAACTTCTAACTTGCTCGTTGTTTCAGAAGGACAAAGTAATGCAAAACAGAAAGAATATGCATGGGGAAAATGGGTTTTGACTTATCAGCCATTTCCACATTTCTTTCTTTAAAGCACTCTCCCTCAAACAGCCTCAGAGCAAAGCCAATGAAAGCATCTGATTTCTGCAGCAGACATTTTTAATGCAGGGAGATGTTCTGGCTCACAAACTCCAATTAGTTCTAATATTAGGCCTGCCCATAAAACATACAGTCTCCCTCGTTTTCCACAACCACATCGATAAACATTATTGTAAAGGGATATAAATATAACTCATTAGTTTGTTGACACTCAATGGCTTATCTATATATGTAATGTCATCCTGCCATTATTGATGCTTTTTAAATGGCACAGTATCATTAAGCAGTAATGTAATTCTATTAATATCATTTGGGCTGGTTCTTAATAACTACACCAAAGTAACTGCAGCATCATCCACAGGACATGGATGAGTGCATAATATATTTCTCAACACATCATCTATAATGTCCACCATCCTCCATGGCCAGCAAATCACAATGCTGTTAACACTCCAGCTGCTCACTCTTTTAGATGTGGGGCTTGTAAAGAAAAATCCTGCATCTAAGCTTGCCTGTTTGTTTCCTGAAATCCATAACATAAAAATGTGGCAGCAGATTACTACTGCATCACAATCAGATGTGCACAGGAACCAGCTAATGGCTGGCAGGGTGCTGCCGTGCAGAGGTTCTTTCATCATGGTACACAAAAAGGGCAGAAGTTGGGATATCTTGCTTGCCATATCTTGATTTTCCCTGTGGTCTTGGAAAAGTTCCTTAATTTATGTCTCTTCTTCCCTGCTTGTCTCCTGATAGGCCCACAATGTAGACAAGCAGCACACTTGGCTCCTCTCCTGTCACGAGTCAGATTGCACAGGACCAACTTCTAAGGCCAAGATGCCTTCATGTCCCCACCCTTCTGTGCCCTGCCCTGTGTTTTCTTGGCTCCAATTACATCCTTTGCCAGCTCAGTCAGAGAAAAACTGGAGATTGCTCCAAAAGCCTGTGTTTGAACTTCCAGGAGCAAATCTTCACACCTAGCTGTTCACCAGGGGCTGTCCAGAACTTCTGGTGGGAAACAATAGACATCATGGCCAGAAAGCCCACTCTTCTGCAGGCAGAGCATTCGGTTGAGAATGTTTCTCAACTTCCAACAGGAAGACAAATCAAAAGGCTGAGAGCAAAAGACAATCTCCCCCACAATAACACTTCAAATTACGGGAACACAGATTAAATGTAATTGCCTACTAACCATTAGCTACTTAATTACATGCTGTGGGCAGTGTACAAAGAGGTTGATTGCTGATATCATTTACCCCACTGAGCCCAGTGAGTCATTCCTGACCTATACCAGCTTAAATTAAAACTGTTTCAGGCTTCTTTTTTTTTTTTTACTTTATCCAGGAGAAACATAGACACCGAAAATGAGCATGTGCTGGGTTTTGTGCACAGGGGGCTGATCAGAAAGGCTGCAGGCAGACTCTTCTCCCAGAATCTGTCCCCAGCCAAGCTGAGCTGAGAGCAAGCCACGGCACTAGCCACCAGCTAGGGCTGGTGGGAGCTGGGGGTTAAAGCCCTGGACCCCAGCTACAAGGCTGACACTTTATTATCTCTACTAGGATCAAAGGCTACTACATAGTGACCTTTAAACACACCAGCTGTAATGGCTGTACCAAACCTAACAGGTCACTGCAGTCACTTCAGCTCACATTTACATGGTGTTCACCACTAATCGCCTCCACCCGACCCCCCCCCCCCCCCCAGCAGCTCTACAGGTGAAGTATATTTTGCATGGTATTGATGCTCAGCAGATCAAAAAAGATGCTGTCCAGCCATTTAGGTCTGTCATTTTTCAGTGCAACATATGGGTTCAGATGATAAAATAACATTTATTTTTAAGTAAAGCTGTTTTTTAGTGAAAACATTGTAGCTTTATACATCACGTCATATTTCTTTTAAACTGTATGGGAGATAATAGTTTGCTCATGCTACCATCTGGGGGAATTGCTCTTCAGTTCAAGCTGTAGAATGATGTATTTTGGTATTACGGTCCCTGTTTTAAAACCTGTTGCTCTGCAAGGCAGGGTGGGATGTCATTAAATAGATCATTTTCTGTCTCTGAAAGCTAGATATCCAAGCTGATATGAAGTAACAGCTACAAGAAATACACAAAAATGCCCAAAAAATAGAGGTGATATTTTCCAAATTGTTACCACTTCCTATAGCAAAGCACGTTCATAGTGACGTCAGGCTATCTGCAACTGCAGGCTCAGTGAAGTCAAGAGTGAGCAAACAGGCCCTAGAACAGCCCAGTGGAAAAGGATGATCACACAGGGCTGGAGAAGATGTTGCCCTACCCCATTCTACCAGAAAGTCTGCCTAGTGGTCACGCAAACACATCTTTGGTACAGGTTTGCTCACTTATACTAAGACAGCCTACTCTTGGTTGCCTCCACTCTTCTGAAACTGGTCTGAAACTTCCCCTCTACAGTCAAGATGGAAGATCCTGACCATGAAATGGCCAAGTGATCCAACAAAAAGAGTGATCATTACCTTTGCAGCTGTTTGACGTGGCACATCCCTGAAGTGACTGAACATTAACAACATTTTTAGCCTTGTGTGGCTTTCATTTCACCAACACAGGAGCAAATGGCTTTGTAGCACCCAAGCAGTCATTTATATCCTCCCCACAGCACAGGACTTGGGAGTTTCTTTCCCTTCAGTTGCCATTGCATCCATCTGATTGGCACGTCGCAGCATTTATTTACTTTACTGATAGAACCTAATTGGGTGTAATTGCTGAAGCATCTTAAATAATTCTAAATACAGGAATTGATTTGGGGATTAAATGGAATATGATAATTGCATAATTGAACAAAGTAGCTGGAGTCCTCACCCAGCTAAGTGGATTTCATGATTGTGGCTGATTGCATCAGAATATAAATCAGCCTGATTTGCATGGCTGACATGAGCTTTCCTTCCTCCTCTCTGGAGCTGGTTTTAAGTAGGTCACATCCAACAGAGCAGAGGGAAGAAATAAAGACCTTATAGGGAAGCACCCTGGATTTGGTGCTAGACTGCAGAGTGCTCTGTGATCTCTAATATGCAGGAGCTGACTGAGGCAGGAGTTTTTCCCTAAGGATTTGGGGTGTTTTGTCACTGGCCAAGAGCTGTTCAGGCCTTACCTAGAGCTAGGGGAATTTGTGATGATGCTTTTTTATCCTTACAGTTCTTAATAGTTTGGGGCGTGTTTTCCTGGGAGATCTGTCTCAAGATCACTCTGTCAAGGTAATTTTCAGCAGAAGTGATTAAATTTAAGTAACCTCACCCCAAGGGAAGCTGGGTAGCTGGTAAGGCATTTCATGAAAGAGTCTTTTTCTTTCATGTGCTTCTGGTTCCAGATGGTTTCATCCACAGCTTGGATCTGTTACCCTTCTTGGCCTTTTGGAGAACTCCAATTTTCCAGTGGGAGTTGGCCCAAAAAAAGAGCTGGCTGGAGCTGGGATAGGGCCCTTCAGCAGGATTAGCTCTGTGGACATACGCCAGTCTAATCAGGAAGGCTATAAAGTGTGCAGTACTTACAAGTGGCTCTCCAGGAGCTGTTGATGCTCTGTGGATTTTTTGTAAATCAGCAAAAGCACACATAATTCTAGGATGGGGGCTTTGCATTTGCAAGATCATCTTTTATGTTTTATAAGTAATAACACATACACAGTGAGATTAATTCAATTTGAAAAAGCAGTATCTTTCCCAACACATTTTTCTTTTTATATCATCTGTGCCTGTGTGTGTGACTTAGGCTCCAGCTACTGGTTCACTACCTTACCGTGGCAGTTTATATCCATAACACACCCCACATAAATGTTTATTACCATATTACTGTATGACAGTACTGGCTCTTAATCCTTTATTAACGTGATAAAATCAAGTGTGTAAGATATGTACCTGTATCAGAAGTAACGTGGAATTGAAATTCACCTCTATAAATAAGTTGTTTTTAATATTAAGAATGGCACTAAACTCTATTAACTTTATTAATTATGTGCATGCATATCACTTTGTTCTCAGTGAAGCAAGACAGCATTTAGAAGAAGATGGAAGTTTCTATTGGATCAATCAGTCTGAACTTGTCATTGCTCATTCCCAAGTCTTTGTGTTGAAGGGAAAATTGCCCTTCTTCTCCCCCCAGACTGGCATATTGATTGCTTCAGTACAATGAAGGCATTAATCAAAGGAAATTAAGTCTGAGGCTGTGAACTACTCCTGAGTTTCTCACTGAAACAATTCTGCTCCTCTTTGTGCACATACATGACTGCAGCCCTGGCCATGCCAAAGCTACACCAGCAGAAACAGAATTCCCTCCTGGGCCCCTGTGTCGGATGGTAGGAAGGAATTGCAGTCCTTCACTCTGCCAGGCCTTTCTTTCCAGAGGGCAGGATGTCAAGCATTTGAAGGTGGAAGTCAGCAAAAGTGCAGTAATATAGTCTTGCAAAACCATTATCCTACAAAATTTCAGCCAGGCTAGAAGTATGGATATTTGTGTGGGTGTGAATTCAAAATAAGTAAATAAATAAATAAATAAATAAATAATAAAAGGAATACTTTGTTGCAGCTAATACCAACCTCAATTTTTAGGCTACACTCTAATTTGGACTTAGAAACAAAGGTTTGAAACAGGAGAGGACATGATGATCAACTGGGGATCTCATGGTATGTTGAGCTAGGAAAAGGACTGCTGTCAGCAGGGACATTCACCACCTTTACCTTTGGCACAGGGACAGGTCACCTTTATGTGCTCACAGCACAAGAAAAGAATGAACACAGTGGTAGGCTCACTAAGCCTGAGTAGCTTTCAGAACCTGCTTACCCAAAGTGGGGAATGCCATCAGCAAGGACTGGTGGCTTATGCTTGGAGAAGGCACTGTCCATCTGTTTTCAGTTATCGCTAAACTAAGACCATGGTGAGATCTAGGGAAAGTTTCTTCCTGCTAGGCAGGCTACCTCTCCGTGTTTCTTTACATCCTGGGACATATTTATACATATGTATGCAGTAGTGTGCGGTGTTTCTATTGCAATTTTTTATTCGCTTGCTGAATTCCTCAGCTAGCCTTTTTCACTAAAGGTCGTTCAAAACTTGTGTTTTGGAGTACTTGTTTTGGGGGATAAAATTTACTTTCCTTCTCTCAGTTCACAATTCATGTCAAGAAGGTCAGTATATTCAGTGAAGATATCAGCCACCTAGCTATCATTTTTAGGCTTAATTAGAGGTGGTGGATGGGAAGAGAATGAGAGGGAAAGGTAAATAAACCCCAAAACATAGGTTTCTTGTCAGGTTCTCTGTGGTACCTACCACAGAGGTACCTAATCAGTCAAACATGATTAATGACATGCAATCCATTGTGAAATGCTGTAGAGCAGATAGTATCACCTGTTTCATATTTTTAGTTCATAATAGCTCATATAAGAGGATGGAAAAAGATTTGAGGGATAAGAGAGTTTAGGGTTAGCAAATTTCAGGCAACTGTACTGAGGTTTTCATTATATCTAAGACCGCAGTTTGGGTAGAAACTAGGTACATAGTTCGAAAATGAAAGGGCAAATAATTTTTGGCTAATTGATGAATTTTCTAGATTTCCCTGGATGCTGATGAACACTTGTATCTGAAGGGTGTAATTGATACTTCACAATTTTGGTGCTCATTATGAAATTACAAAACCTAGGCTAAGGACCGGACTATAAAAAGTAAAGAATAAAGATTCCAGTTCTGTGTTGCATCTTTTTCAGAATACGCACCAAGAATGGGGGATGATGCTTGCAAAGGCTAAAAGATTAAGAGGATTTACATCCTTCTTTTGTTATCCACCTTTAAGTAAACCTTAACTCTAATCTTCAACTTCACTTAAAATGTATCAATGGTCAGATGATCAATATAGGTACACTCAAAAATCCCCTTGATAAAGTGCCCTCAAATTCAGTGTACTGGACTTAAAGATTTGGCAAGAAACTTCTGTCTTTTAAGCTCTTACTTTTGAAGCCTTAACACTTGGTCTATGATAGCCAAAAGAGTCTTAGCAAAATGAAATATACATCCCTTCCTACCTTCCTACCTGCTAAAATGAACTTTTATACTAAAAATAGAGACCAAAGAAATACAAGAAGGAAATGGATTCTTCAATGTTTCTATTTAGAAAATGCTGACTATAACTTCTACTAGGGCTTAAACAGATCAATCTGGATTTAAAAACAAAATAAAACAATGACCAAAAAAAAAAAAAAAAAACAACAACAACAAAAAACAGGCTATTCAATTATTCCTTTTCAAAACCCTGTGTAGGATGTCCCACCCAGGCCATGCTTTACAACTGCAGGGTGATCAGTACAAATGTTGAAAATAAAAACTCTTCCTATTCTACCCACTTACCCCAGTGCCTCAAAGATTTTAAGTGTGCCGTTAGGTTGGTGACTATGACTTTAAAAGCGGAAGTGATCCTGACTAAAATGGCATAGGCTAGACCCTGGTGACACCTGGTCTACAGGGTTATTTTTTGTTTTTTCTTGCATAGATTACCTGGAAATTGTTCAGATGTTGATTACTTATAGAGCTGTTTTGTCTGTCTTACTAGTGCTCTCTGAAGCATTAGTGATAGATGAGGCTCAGGAATTTGACTAGTTTTAGTGCACCTATATTTGCACTGCTTCTGGTTAGTCCTACTGTAAGGATGATCTTTGCAAGGGGCTTGAGGAGAAAATGAAGGAGCTGAGATTTCTTTCTTGTTTAATTTGCAATAATCTCTAGAAGTAGAGCATCAGCAATCAGCTGTGAAAGCTGGAAAGTTCAGTGGCTGCATTGGTCTTGCTGTAGCATTGATCAGCTCCTGTGCTGCTCAGATAAAAGCTTTACTAAGGCATTAACCACAACAGGCCTTACACAAGTTTTAACAATAGATGAGCATTTAAGCTGTTAGCTTAACCACGCTAACAAAAACATGAAATGGAGCATAAACACCCTAAGGATGCAGGTAAAACACAAAGTACATGATTATTGAAGGCACATACAAGAGGTCATACTATTTATTTATTTTTAATAAAATAACTCATTTTGATCATTCTGTGGAAAGACTAAGAAATCACACAGCTTTGTTTTGATCTGTGAGATGTGGTTTTGAGTTGACACCTCAGTGTAGGCATCCATGTGTTGACATCTCAAAAGAGCAAGTGTACACATATCATGATAGCTGTCGTGACTGAGGGCTGTGAGGCTACAGCATGCATTCAGATTAAGGTTTTAGACACCTGAAGTTAAAAAGGCTTGTTTATGTCCACCAATCAGGTTATTGTTGCAATTAGAGTACTGAAAATGAATGACTGAAGACCTATCACTGCTCCACCTGTCAGAATCCCTGAGATACTATGAAGACAGCTGAGAGCTAAACATATCTCGGACATATGTGGCAATTTCTTTAACGCATAGATATACTTTCATGCCAGTACCAGCTCCCTGATTGACCTATTTTTACTCTCAAATGGTGTTATAAGCAATAAGTTATAGCCCTGCTACAATGGGCACAACTTCTTATGCATGAAAGGTGGTGTAGCAAGTCCCAAGAGGTAGGGCTGCAGGTTTCTAGGCACTGAGCTCTGATAGCTTCCCCCACACACCACTTCTGTTGAATAAATAACTGTTTTTTTCCAAAGGTGGCCTCAGAGTTTTAAGAATTGCTTTTAGAGCCAGGAGCTGTTAACACTGAAGGCCCCACTCCCATCTTCAATTAATGATAACTAAAACCCCGTGTTATCTGTCCACTGCATTTTCAAAGGAGCTGCTTAATGAGGTGTTTTCATATCTCTGTCCACACACTCAGGTAGACATTGTTTATATGCAAATGAGGCAAACTCTCATTCATGGTGCTGTCTTTTCACTTGATTGTTTTTATAGCATTCATTTATGTCTTGCCCTAAGGAATATATGGAGGCTCCCAAACCCAGAATGGATGCCGCCTTTTTCCCAATCACATCGCTAAATTCCAGCATGATCAGGAATTGTTAACAGACAGGTTGTCACTGGGGTAGCCACCAGTGGGGTCTCGCTCATCCTGCATCAATCTCCATTCTCATTTCAACCGCTCCAAGTCTCGGGCTGAGAAGCACACCTAATGAGAAGAGATCAGACCCTGAGATTTTGTGACAACCATTTTCTTGACAAAGACGGTAACAAAACTGAAAATGACACAGCCCTAATCCCTTTCTCTGACAACTTTAGGGCTGTAATGAGGACAGACAGCTGCTGAAAACGTTTCTCTTCTCTTCTGAAACTGGAGCCTTGTGTCCCTGCTATGGAGCACTGGTAGCAAAGAAGACGACAGAAAATATTAGCACCAAAACCAACCCCAGCCTAGGCCCTTCATGAAGAAGGTCACTGTAGTTTCTTTATTATGTATGGCCTCAAGCACAGCTTTGGTGGGCAGATAATAAAGCTATCACCCCTGCCTCCAGGTGGAGGTTCCCCATTCCTTGCATCCCAGCTGACCCAAGAAATTTCCTGCCAAGTACTTTCTGCTACTTACTAGGTTGGGAAAGAAGATGGAGCCACAAGGAGCTGTATCAGCATAGATGGGATCTGATATTAATTGCATTATTGTTGCCTGTGAAGCTAAAATTAACAGAGAAACAGGGCCACAAAGAGCACACTTAGGCAGACAAGTTAATCGTCTGTAGCACATGTTGTTAGAAAGAACGATAAAAGCCAGAGAAACTAAAATATTGGGTATACTGTTCGGCAGACAGGCAGGCTCTGTGAGGAAGGAGATCTGCAAACTGATGGCCTCATTAGGAAGTGTATTTAACCCTGGGAAGGGGAGGGGGTTGAAGGAAAGTTTCAGTCTGTAAGGAGAAGATCGAAATGATAAACTGTGATAGCACATTAAAAAAGGCACTCCTGGTAACAGAGAGATTGTCTGGGATTTATCAGGGAGCAGTTTTGCACCAGACCTTTTTTTGGTATGTATTCAGGATGAGACCATTTACACAAGTGCATGAACAAAGGGGACTCTTTGTATGGACACAGAAGAATAAAAATGCACAGATATACACCTATACACGCAGTATGTAATAAATATTTCAGTAGAGTATTCTGACAGCTTCATATGTGGAGATTGGCCTTTTTTTCCAATCTACCCAAGACAGTAAAAAATGAGTTAAACTCAAGTGAGTGCAAGGAAATAATGAGTCAATACTGGTCAGTACAAGAGGTGGCGGACCCTGTAAATTGGGCAGACTAACCTTTCTGCAGGCCGTACAAAGGGGAGCTCTAATGAAAGCCCTAGCAGAGGATAATGAGTTATTTGTGCATGTTTACATGAAATCCTCCTTCAATGTGAAGCATAACATTGGAAAAAAAGATCTTGCTGAGCCCTGTAACCGGCAACAGAAGAGACTGGCTTTGAGAGCTGATCAGAAACAAGATGCAAATTCTCAGCTTGAAAGGGAAGCCAAGGTCACATGTGATGCAGGAAAGAAAGGGGGCACCACGGCTGCCCCAGCATTCTCTGATGACTTCCAGTGTCTGTACCCCGCTCTTTTCTCATTTCACACCCAGAGTGACACTACTGAGGTTCAATCTTTGCTCTTACTAGTCATTGTTGCTCTCTGATCCATGAGCTGGATCACAGATTTAGCTATTTTAGCAATTGTCGCACATGTGCTGGGCTCAGATTCTGTGTTTGGGCCCACATGTGTACATGGTGCCACGCAGGAGGAAAGCACAGAAAGACAAAAACCAGTGCATGCCTTCATGCCTGGGTTTGTTGGGGAGGGCACGTCTCCCAGAACACATGAGACTTCAGCTCATGTCAGCTCCTGACATACCGAAGAAAACGGATTCCCAGCCCCATTCATATTTCTCTGCAAATGTTTAAAGACAGTCCAGGTTGCTGCAACATTTCTCACCAGTATTTGCAGCTTGATGACCCACATAGTTTTGGTCCTTACTGAGTTTCACCCGAAGGTTGGGGGTCTTTTCACAGGAACTAACAGCACAAGGACACATTTGGATGGATACATAAAAAAAAAAAAAAAAAAAAAAAAAAAAAAAAAAAAAAAAAAAAAAAATCCATCCAAAATAATATAAATTGGCCTCTGATTTACCAACAGAGAAAGGACTTCCTCAGATTCACTATTGTATTACCAGACACAATGCTAAAAAATAAATATCCTGCCTAGATTTTCCAGTCTGCAATTGGAAAGAATTCTCCATGTTCCTTTTGTATCACTCCTATTTTTACTTACCTTTATTGTAATAAACCTACTTAATATTTCCATTATATACCATGCCAGTTTTAACTTCCAGACCTTGGCACTTTTTTTCTCATAGATAACCACCTGACTGAAGGTGGACCAGACCATAGGTCTGCATCTGCTTGAGCCACCTGTATTGTCAGGATGAGAAGTAGGCCCTTCTCCAATGTGGTTAACCTCAGCTCTGAGAGACACCTCTGTGCACATCTGTACTGCAGAGCCTGAAAATTAAATGACTGCCATGATCAGACTGCTCAAGTCACACTTTAACTTTCTCTCTTGGAAAACTCAACAGATTAAGCTCCCACAGGGGATGTTTTCTCTAATCATCCCCTAGGCTTTTCTCAGAATCCTTTCCCAACTTTTCTGCCTGTGTTACTTGAATACCTTTCTTATGAAACACATTGATCATATAATGCAGTCCCTCAGATTTTATACAATCTGATTCTTTTCCTTCTGGGCATCACAGGTAGCTCACTAAGAGATAGATTTTAAAGCTAAGCAATAAGTAAGTAAATAAATAAGAGCATTGCTACAGCAATTGCAATTGTGGTGAGGAGTCTTGGTATGGCAGAATAAATAATATGGAAGCCAGAAAGAAACTTGAGCCAGGCTCCATGTGCTCAGGGAAATTTGTTGTATTGTACACGATACATTCTGCATCCACAGATTTTTATTCCATTTTAAATGGCACAAAATTGATGCTGTTAAAGTTAGAAAGCCGTGTGAAATAACCCAGAAATCCCTCCTGGCTTTTTGCAACAAGGAAGCTGAGGAGATCAGCTCCTACATAAGACCTCCATCATGGGGCATACAGGGATGGGATAGGCAGAGCCCCTTTCCTTCCAACTGCCCTCTCTCCTGTGCTCCTTTCAGCCCAGTGGTCTGGCTGCAAGTGAAGAAAGCAAGGCAGTACAGATCAAAGGGAAACAGACAGACTTCAAACATCCAGTTTTGCAGAGATAACAAAATGATTTTCATTTAGAAAAGTAAAATCTCACTCCCAGGAAAATGCCACATGCGTTCCCCTGGGGCTCCCCATCTGCTGCACCAGCAGAGCAGAGGATCACTCCTTGTACCAGCCGCAGCAGCAGCAGGGGTGACGGATGGAGCACCAGCCATCTGGAGTGCTCCTCTGGGATCTGGCCTGTATCAGGTAATTATAAGATGTAGCAGGCTTCATCTTCAAAGCACTTTACAAATATTTATTAATTAGCCCTCACCACTCCCCCGTTAGGGCCAGAAGTGGTGCAGTCTCCGTATGTACAGAGGGGAGGAGCAGATGTAGACTTGATGGCTTTCTCAGGACCTTCTGAGGAGTCAGTAACAGGGCACAGGTGTGCCTGGCATCCAGTCCTGTGTTTGCTCATGTTTAAAAAGTCCCTTCAATCCAACATACTCTTACTCCACAATAAATGGAACCGGCAGGCTTCACTCTGCTGCATCAACAGTACAGAAGACATTGCAGTAATCCCAAATCTGGCTTTGCACTACAAACAGAGCGACAGCAACAAGTCTGCTTGTGCAGTAGCATATATACTTTTAGTTAACAGAGCAGAAAATATGCCTCTTGCTTCACAGGGAAGTAAAAGAAGAACCTTCTGTCCTGAAAGCTTTTTATCCAGTATAATGTCATTTCCTCACAAGCAACATTAAAGGTTGGGAAAGTGATGGGCAGATGGAGGACTTGACCAGTGCATTGAGCGAGGGCTCTCTGAAGTGCCCTGGTCTGGCAGAATGAGTCTCCATCTTGCTTATATTCTACTTAGCAGTAAAAGAGTACTGTCATTCATCAGTGAGCGTATCCCTGGGGAGAAAGCAGGGCTCACAGGAACCTGCGAAGAGGTGAATTTTAATGAAAAGCTTGAAAAGAAAACCTGTTGGCCTGAAGTCTTCAGAGGCAATTTAAAAGCTGGAGACCAGAGACTCAGATAAGGTAAATCAGATTGCAGTCATCCACACTGTCTGACAATTTTTCTGTACATGTATGTAAGAATCATACATCTGCTTTAAAATGCAATTGCCACGGCCAAATTGCACAAAGATTATACGGTGACACATTTTAAGAAGAAGAACTAAGGATAACATTTTTCTTTGCAACTATAGGGGAAAATTTATGTAGGAAGAGAATATAATTAATCAACTCACAGTTTGAAAATAATCTCAGAGTTATATGTAATATTAATAAAAAAGTGAAATTCAATACTCAGTCACAGCTTCTTTTTCCTATCACACCTGTCAGATGGCAGCATCGGTGCCACTGCAGTCTCCAGACATCTCCTCAGGCATCTGTTCTTCCCCGAGAAGGCTGTCATCCCTTGCAGTCAGCCCTCAGCTCCACAGCCCCCTTGGAGGACCATTATTCATTGACTCACCCTGCACCTCCTTAGGTTCATAACTCTAGCAGGATCACCTCTGTGACAGCTGGGCAACAAGAAGCAGAGGCCCAGGTAATCCTGGTGGAGCCTCAGGAGGACTCTGCTTCACGGAAGGAATGCACGCAGGGGTGTGGGATCCCACACTAGTAAGATCAGAGGTCCCCAGAGTATTCCTGCCTCTCCATGCTGCCCACAGCTCTCCAGTTCCTGAGATTAACCTCTAAAATCTTTCTGTCACTAAGATTGGCCTGCATATTTATCACCACTACCAGAGCGAGGGTTTCTGTCTGCTACAGCACCTTAGGTTTTAAATGAAATGTCACAGGTAATTTGACAGGTAAAAGAAGCTGCAGTATCCTCATGTTTCCAAAGTATTTCTCTGCTGTGCCCAGCCTCTCCAGTGACCCCCCACCACAGCTCATGAGCAGCGAGGTTGTATCTCAAAGAAAAGACAAGATATTTCAGTGGCACACGAGGCAGTGCTAGGTGATCTGCTGTCACTGAAACACCCAGCGAAAATGACAGAGGTGTACTTCAGAAAAAAATATTGGCCTGACATCTTTCCAAAATATTTTGATCTTACACACCACTAATCACTTGTGATATCCAGGCCTTTCAGCAGCGTGCAGCAGAAGGCACATCAGCTGAACTATCCATCGGATTAAATTGATTGAATTATGTAATAAAGAAGGATTTATTCCTGCCTCCAGACTCCCATTTTGTTGCACGAGCACTAGGCAACAGTAAGATAATGCCTATTAAGAAGGGAAAATCAGAATTTCCCTGTCTTCTTTATTCAGGCACAGTTGCCATCAAGTAAATATCACATAGTCTATAAATGTAAATACTGTGCCTGTGCATGTGTCAAATTTGTTTAATTATCATATGCAGTTTTTAAGTCCATTCAAAATCTCTCCCCAAACGCCTCGTTCTTCTGAGGCACCTGCAAATGTTTTCTCTCAAGAAGCATACTAAAATAAATGTCAAGCTCACTGAATTATTGTATTTGTAAATAAAATAGCTGTGTTTACCAGTCAAGTAATGAAAAACTAGCTCAGGCGTACATTGTCCAGGACTGTCCTTCTGACCTTAAGAAGAAAACCTCACCCTCGGATGTCTTCCATGAATGTTAAATGACAAGGTCAGATAATAATGTCCTGCACCAAGATACCAATTCCACCACAGAGAACTCCCAACTTGCTCCACAAGCCAGCTACGCACATGGGGGGGGGGTGTCAAAGGCAGCTTCTAACACAATAGAGAACAGCAACCTGCAAATAATTTTGCACTGATAATCCATCCAAATCCATTGGAAGATCAGAAGGCAGAATCACTCCTAGCCGGGAACTCTGAAGGGTTTGATCATCTGAAGTATCTCCTGCAAGACAATGTGGATCTGCCTCCCCATCCCTTACACCACTGCCATGCCCCTGGTATTGACATTGCTGCAGCAGGTAGTAGATCAGAATTTACATGCTGAGGTTAATGCTCTGCAGCTTGTGGAGATATACGTAAGAGCTTTAAAATGTGAACACCTGTCAACACCAAGACCCTGTGGTTTAGAGATGGCTTTCATTTTAAGAGAATATTTTACATTTCATTTTACATTTCCTGTTCAGTTCTGTTTTCACTTCAGCTGACAAGCACCTTTGCTTAAATTAATAACAAGAACACTGAACAGTCCCTTGGTGTTTTCCCCATCAGGTCTTCTTCTACAGAGAAAGTCGGTACTCACATCTGATTCAAAAATCATTATCCCAATCATACATATGGGCTCTGTTGGAGTCCCTCTATAAACCACATTTGTCTGAAGGGATGTCATCAAATAAATACAAACACACTGGGAGAGGTCTCAGTGTTAGCTACTAAGTGATATGGTTTATTTCCAATCACAAAAACTTCCAGCAAGGCTTCTGCTAAAGCAAAGGCATCTTTTGGGAGCTTGCATTGTGCCATTTTGGCATTCATGCCTTCAGAAAATTACTCCTCATCTACCCCTCTATAAGTGATAGCAGAATCAAGAGTAAGATGTTTGAATTGATGTTTATTGGGAAATCTTTGAAGTGTAAATCACTTGTACCCGGTTCTTTAGCCTTGACACTACACTCAGATTTCCTGCAATTAACTGCAAATGTTTGCACACAAAGCTGCCACCGTAACACAAGCTTTTGTGAAATCATAGGCAGTGTTCAGCCTTGAAATATGCCACTTTTGAAAATACATAGGTGCAATTATCAGGTGGAAAAGCCAGCCTTCCTGAAATATCAGGTTTAATAACCAGCTTTTTTAATAGAATTTCTTTGCTCGGTGCAAATTAAAAAGAGTTGTACCAACTGCAATGAGGGCCAAAAACAGGCTTCTCAGCTGGTGCAAATCAAATTATCACTCCCAAGTTTGTTTTGGAGATAATTAGTAGCTGAGGTGTCCATCTTCCTTTTTTTTTTTTTTTCTCCTGCCCTGTAAGTAAGCAGACATTGCTGCCTTTGCAGTGTGAATGCAAACTTCCTGAAGCTTCTGGGTTAAAAGGTATAAATGGATATTTATTAATGGATATTTATTTAACCTTGTGACTTGGACTGAGATCTACCATTCCTTTTTTGGTTTTGCCTGATGTCCTTTTGCACAGGACATGAGCAGCCTGGATTGGAAGAGCACCATGATCAAAGTGTTGAATAAATCTTGAGGGTGCCCAACTGAGGAACTCAAAAATCAGAAGTTAAATACACAGAAATCACAAAATAGATTGTAAAAACAAAGAGACTTCTGAATAAATGCTAGTCTCTTTTTATCTCCCTTCTGAACTGCAATAATTAACACACAGATGCATCAGTATTTCAAGCTTATTGTTACAACCTGAGAAGATCAGACCTTAATTTTTGCTTGATTTTATTTATAAGGATGGCAGAGGCTCTCATGTAATGGCATGTCTCCATGAGCTCTGGCTTGGAGAGGCACCCTGCTGATCATAAGATTCCCAATAAGCTCACCAGTGATTTAAAACTTAAACCTTGGAGCTATCCAGTTCCTGGAAAATTATCATTAATTAATTAGGTGGCAGGTGGTGAGTTCCAAGGGTTTTATTACCATTAATTCAAACTGAAAATTAGAAATAAAAGTGAAAGAGCAAAATAACTGAATATCCAGAAGAGAGGTTTTCATTAATCCTTCCAGTTCAGTGCTACAGAAGATTAATGAGTTCTGTTCAAGCTGAGATAGGCATCCAATACAAAACCTTCCAAAATGTATATTTCAGAGGTAAGCTGGAGAGAAACAGAAAAAAAAAAAATATAATCTCAAAATAAAATTGAAAATGAGACCAACACTGCTTCAAATTCTCAGTGATCACATGTATTTTCACATGCATATCCAGTGATTATTACTAGCAACATAAAACAAAGATTCTTCTCCCCATAATTCAGCATCACTCTGGGTTATATATATGACTGAAGGAAACTCTAGAGAAGTTTCTCCCAGAAGTTCCCCCATAGCCCCCTCCCTTTTCTCTGACATTTTGACCTCTGTTTTATCATGCGTTGTTTCAAAAGAGGAAATTTATCTGCAGGTAAGTTTTACCTAGTGTTCTATTTCAAGTGCTAGTATTTTGAAGAGGTGGAAGTCAACTGAAATATGGGCATAAAAATACAGCATTTTCTCTCTTTCCCTTAGGTGCATCCAGGACAGTTCACAGGTCTTTCTCAAAACTATAGTTCATTGGTTTGTCAAATCTAGGCTACAGGAGGCAGCTACTGCAAAACCCATTCAAGAGCCAAATCCGAAGCAAAACTCTAAAATCTTCTATCTGAAAATGAGAAAGCCTGACAATCTTACTGAGATTCAAGGTTCTATGGTTCTTTGGCACACTATTCATTAGCAGTAGCACAGCAATGCCCTTCTTCTTCGTGTTTGTCCAGACTGCCTGTAGAACAGCCAGGAGAGATGACTGCCCATGGAAGCAAAGTCTCTGTGCAAAACGCTGAATGGTTCCTGCGGGTTTGTGGCAACTCTCTCAAAATTAACTTTCCTTGCAGTTTTACTTTTCACAATAAGCATGTCTCCAAGAAACAGAGGACACATAATGAGATTCACAAACCAGGCAATAATTTAAATCTTAAAGAGCTGAAAGAGAGTGAAGATGGAGTAAACAGGAAGACAAGGCCTGGTCTGTTGCAACAGAATCAGCTATTCACAAGTAGACTCTTAAAATTACCTTGGGTCACCTCAGGAAAAAAAAAAAAAAAAAAAAAAAAAAAAAAAACACCTGAAAGCTCATAGTAAAACAGGGAGATGATTTATTTAATACCATGCAGCAAACCCCTTGACATCAAATGATGCTGTGTTCATCTCCTTAGGCAACATTGTTTTCCATAATGAACTCAAGATATAAATAGATAAACATTTCAAACTTCATGCCCTGCTCACATCTCTGCTCAAACCTCCTGCCTTGTCCTTTCTCAGTCCCTTACTCACAATATTCCTCTCACTTGTAATGTCATCTCAGTGACTTGCACGCTTCTCACAACTGTCTCTTGTCCTTGTTCCCCACCTCTGCATGTACGTCCTCCAAGTAGCAGCCATATTCTTGGTTCAAACATGCTCCTTCAGCGATACCCCGGGGAAGACAGCCAACACTCCTGCTGGAACCACAGGATGGTCCCAGGAAAGGCAACACTACCAAGAAGTACCACGGCTTGTAGCTCTGTCCTCCGTCACTCTTTTTGCACTTCGTCTGGTCTCTCTGTATCCATAACTGGGCTTGTAGCTCCAGTTGACATTATTTCTACAAGGAACCAAGAGTAGCCTCCAACCTGTGAAAATAACAATGAATAATAACTGAGACATGCCAAGGGGACTACAGGTGAAAGGAAGAAAAGTGATTCCAGAATCATTCTCTGTGAGGCTTCTACTTTTCCCTTGAAAACCTCTCATACCCATGAAAACCATTTAGTACATTAATCATAACATAGTCCTGACAAGGTCTGACAACTTCTGCTTTACTACCTGAACAGATAAAATTATTTTAAAAACCTACTCACAAACACTTTATTGCCGAATACCCCTGAATGTTTTCATCAAAATGCAGGGCCCTCTCCCCATTCTCTAGCAAGGACCAAAAAGCAGAAGTGGGATCATGGGGTTTCAGACTCACCTCGCAATATAACTTGTGCTTCAGTAGATTCACTGACTCACTGTCAAATATTATGAAAAACAGGTTAAACAAAAACACCTTGTCGAGTCAATTCCTAATGTAATACATCAGCTTCAGGTACAGTTTTCTTTAGGGGTCACTGTATGTTTTCCCATATATATTTGATTAACCAGTTCACAAATGTGTCAATGTGCCCTGGGACGTCTGGTCACCAGTAGAGTTTAATAAGACTTTTCTCCATATAAAATGAACATCCCAGCCAGCAATAACATATATTTAAATCAAACCTCCAATACTGTGTGCTTCTGAAAAATACTCAGCAAGCCCCACATGGAGAATAAAGAAGTTCAAATCACAGATCCCTTGCCATGTTCAGCTGCACTTACAAAGCTCCCACTCTCATGTATCTTCTCTCTCTTACTTTTTTTTTTTTTTTTTCTTCCTTTGCTTGCTCTCTCTCTTACTGACATGGCAGACTAAGGGGGTGTAATAATTTCTGTCTTTCACCAGCAGAAGTCAGAAGAGTTTGCACCCAGCAAAACACCTGGCCTTGAAAACCTTGAAGAGAAGCCCATATTCCTGACTGGTGCTGTGTTGTGATGTAAGGAAGGATCTGAGAATGCGCATGGAAAAACTGGGTGTCTCTTCTTCCCCCACAGAGAATTTAAGCTGACAATGACAAGCTGCTTCTCTCATCAGACACTCCATTAACTCAGGGGGCAAATGTGCATGCTGTGCAAGTGAAATGCCCCAAGCCTTCTGATGGTTTATATGCAGTACTGTATTGCTACATTATGGAAATCTTGTTTTCAGCTACTTTATTTTTAAACGTAGGAAACGGCTCACATATTTGCACGCACATGTGCACACCCATTTGCAAAGAACATTATTATAGTTTCAAATTCACACATGCAAAAGATAGAAAATGTCAGAAATGAAGGTGCTCATGCAACCTTTTATGCACAATTATAAAACAGTCCCTAGCTTGTTGATTTAATTTGATTTTTTCAACTTGGTAAGGATTTTGTACAAATTCTCTTATGCCCCTTCATTCTCCCTTTTCATCCAAAATTTTTGTGTCTGCATCTCTCTTTTTTTTTTAAGTTGGAAAATTTGCAGAGAATGAAGACAGTGATTGCAAGCACAAAAGGGCATTGCACAGGAACTTAAAGTAGTCTGTATGCGTGTGGATGTTTCCTGGCTCCCTGGTGTATTATCTGAGGGTCTGGTTGGCAGAAGCACACAAAAAGCAAGTGCAGGCAACAGTAGTGCTACACTGTGAACAGAACTTTTGCCACATTACAAGGTGTTCTGGGTATCCCATATGGGCATCCATAACTAGCATCCCCTTTTGGCTTAACTTTCTTCTTATTAGTATTCTTAGGGAGCCTACAAGAAAGCTGGGGAGGGAGTTATTGCAAGGGCATGTAGTGATAGGACAAGGGGTAATGGCCTTAAACTGAAAGAGGGATTTTAAGATTAAATGTAAGGAAGAAATTCTTCATTCAGAGGGTGGTGAGGCACTGGCACAGGCTGCCCAGAAAAGCTGTGGGTGCCCCATCCCTGGAGGTGTTCAGGGCCAGGCTGGATGGGGCTTTGGGCAACTTGGTCTGGTGGGAGGTGTCCCTGCCCATGGCAGGGGGTTGGAAATACTAGATCCTTAAGGTTCTTTCCAACCCAAATGATTCTATAATTGCCTGATTTACTCGGGAACCTTGCTCCAAAGAGTGGAAAATAGCACCCCAGTTCAATTCATCACATCATCTGAAGACAAATTACAGAGAGAAGTGTTTGGTTATATCAGTGGTGAACACTGCCGAAAAAAAAAAAAAAAAAAAAAAAAGGAAGAAGGAAAGAAAAAAAAGTGGAAATGATTCATTCTGTCTTCAGAGTAGGGTTTGATTAGCTCCCAATAATAAGGAAAGGGGATGTCTTCAGCAGTGATGGTAAAGCAAAATATTGCACAGCTGCTCATTAAATGGACACTGTCTATCTAGAAGCCTGAAAGGGATGATAGAACATGAGATGATGTGATTAAAGATGCACAGACCCCTAGAGGAAGCTGTCTGGGCAGCCTTAATTCTGGCATTGCCTCCATTTTGACTGGAGGCTTTTGTAAGCCTGCTAATATTCTCCTACCATGGGTACGATTGTGTACAAGCACACATACATGTTCGCATAGCTTTTATCTGCAGACATAGAGGTAATGCTGTCTTCAGGAGGTGTCTAATGACAGGTGAATTATGACCATAGTTAAGAAGCAGTTTCATAGCTCCTACATCCAAATGGGGCAGTTACGATCATACATCAAATAAAACAGACCAAAGAGATGCACTTAAATGAGGGTGATTACACACAATTACCATCATCCCCTCTTGCCCTCAACAAGTGGCTCTGCATTTTCATCACTGCAGTTCAGGTGACTGCTGGTTAAGCCAGCTCATGCACAGCTTGGCCCCTCTCCCAGCAAAGCAAACCAGTCTCGTGGGTCTGCAAGGCACAAGCCTGTAGCCCACTCCAGAACCACCTTTTCCAAAGCCAGCACTCAGCTTCCCTGCCTGCTGGTCCCTACCCAGACTACGATTGCTCCAGCCACCAAGTCAAACCACAAAGCACTTCCCATTGCAGCACAAGGCACATGCTGGTTCGCTGCCATAGCTGTGTAATGCAAACAATCTCCTCTTCTCCAGCTCACCAACTCCCATTGCAGGCAGGGAGAAGTCGAGGCTGTCTGAACGTCAAAGCGAATTTACACAGCTGTAATGCGTAGCTGAAAGCCATGATGCCTCTCAGGGCTGTTTCTCTAATTAGTCAGCAGAGAGATCAGAAGAAATGACTTAAAAGAGAGCACAGCAGCGAGGGCAGGTAAAGGAGTACGTCAGGGAAGGGCAGAGAACGATGCAGGGAGGAAAGCAAATAAGATTTTTTGGATGCCATGCTTCAGTTAAATGCTAAATACACAATTGCAACTCATTGGGCTGTTTTATTGGGTAAGAAATTTTTATTTGGCATTAAAGGCATCCCAGACTTAGTAATAACAGTACAAGTACTTTTTCTCAAACACCATGTAAATAAGAGCTCATTTCACAGGGTGTATCACAGGTTTGCAGTCACCCAGCCTGTACCCAGCAATGGCCACTTTCCAAAGTGATAGGGACTGGGGGGACTAAGGCCAGCCCTGCACTTTGTGGAGTTGTTTAAACCAGGCAACAAGCTACCAGCTCAGAGCAGCAGCACCAGGCTTATGTTTAGCTCTGATGCAAGTCACTGCACAGTGCTCAGTACAAAATAACACTACAGGCTGTTTGACTCCAGGAAAGGTAATTAAGTCATTTAACAAAGCCTGGCTATCAAGGGAAAACATGGAATTGCTCATGTTTCCCAGCTCCCCGTTTCACAGATGATCTCCTGACCATCTCCCAGGGGATGAAAAGCTCCCTGTGACCATGCTGCGAGCCCCAGGGAGCAGTGTGGTCTCTCCACACCTGTGACCATCTAGCCCCAGACATGCCATGGCCCATATCTACACACATTAAGGTCAGTATTTTGGTGACATCACAGGCATGAGGAGGAAAATTTTATTCTCAAAATAAATCACCAGTGCCAGTGGTCTTCCAAAAGACAAGGAGCGAAACTTGCCACTGCTGAAGTTTGAGGAATCTTACCCATGGATTCAGCTGCTCATACAGAGCTGCACAGTCCATGCTGACCAAACCATGACAGCAACAAGCAGACACAGGGAAAAGGCAAAATGGGAAGAAAGAAGCATTGGGGTACATACTGAATCAGCTTCCCAGCAGAGAAGAAGCAAAGTGGATACATACTCTGTGATGATAACTCCTCTGGCTAGGGCCCATCTGGGTGGAATGGTGAACACCTGTAGAGCTGTTCACCATTCTTGGGACCAGCTGAGTTCTCCTCCTGCCACCGTGCAAGCTGTGGCCCATCTGGCTGCTCACAGCACCTCCCCATAATGAATGCTATCGGTCTGAGCATCTCTTTCTCTGTCCTTGCCGTACTGTGGGTACCAGCTCACCAAGCACATGACAGGTGAGAGGTATCTCTCTCTGAAATGAAATACAAAATGCTCTCACAAAAGCCCAGCCCACAGCTAACGACAGCACCTTGTGCTGACAGCAGCTGCTGCAGAGGGAAATGTCGATGGGACTATTACAGCCAGCGATTTTGCTTAGCTGATGGCAACCCTGACCTTTGCTGTACCCAGAGGCAATTTGTTTTCCTGGCTGCTGGAAAGCTGGAAAGTACCAAGAGACATTACAAAAATGGTGCATGCCCTGACCCTGTCTAATCACCATTTGCTATGAGATGTCTCTCTCCCGAATGTGGTGGCTGCCAGCAGCTGTGGCATGGATTCCTGCTGGCTCCATGGGGTGGACACGATGGGGACTTGGTGAGACCGTCCCACTGCTGAGCAAGGACCGCAAGGTTCACAGATCTCAGCTCTTGGCTTAGCTAAGGCAACTTTTCCTTAAACTCTGGATACATCTGCAGAAACGAACAGTGAAACATCAGCTCTAAATGGCAGCTAGACAAAACCTTCCCTTCTGCTGTTCCCAAATAGCTTCAAGTACTGCTCACTGCAGCTACCCAGAGGGGATTATATAGTTGTGGGCCACTGGGAACATCTTGCTTGTGAGGAAAAATGCTCCTCCTCTTGACAGACCAGATGAAGAGGTGCTGAGGGAGAGGAGGGGGAGAGGTCCTCATCATCCCATGTTCACTCAGAGTGTCATGTAGAGGATGACTCCCACCCATGTGGAACCTGAGGGGCTGGCCCTTCCAGCAGCATAAACCAGCAGCATTAGGTCTGACTTAAAGATGCTACACCATTTGCAGCTACTAAGGGGCTGTCTTCATATTCAGCTCCAGTTTCTAACATATGGATGTGAAACAAAGACCTTGCAGAAGTGAAGGGTCTATATGGGCATGCAAGATCATCAACAGCCACAAACAGATTTAGAGAAATGTTTGGCTAAACTTCACCTCTCCTACAGGAAGTTTGAGTTCCACAAGCCTCTTTCTAAAGCTTTTTTCCTGATATGCTACTTTTGGTTGCAGGTATTGGACAGGCGCCATCAGACCTCCCATGCTAAGTCAGCCTTCATCCCACAGCTAAATAAAAACATCATCCGATGGGTGAGCAATTGGCTAACGGGCAGGGCCCAGAGGGTTATGGTGAATGGGGCTGCGTCGGGCTGGCGGGCGGTCACCAGTGGGGTCCCTCAAGGCTCCATTTTAGGGCCGGTACTTTTCAATATTTTTATAAACGATCTGGATGTAGGAATAGAAGGTATTTTGAGCAAGTTTGCTGATGACACCAAACTTGGAGGAGTTGTGGACTCGGATGAGGGTGGAAAGGCCTTGCAGAGGGATCTGGATAGGTTGGAGAGCTGGGCGATCACCAACTGCATGAAGTTCAATAAGAGTAAGTGCCGGGTCCTGCACCTAGGACGGGGAAACCCTGGCTGCACGTACAGACTGGGCGATGAGACGCTGGAGAGCAGCCTAGAAGAGAGGGATCTGGGGGTCCTGGTAGACAGCAAGTTGAATATGAGCCAGCAGTGTGCCCTGGCAGCCAGGAGGGCCAACCGTGTCCTGGGGTGCATCAAGCACGGCATCGCTAGTAGGTCGAGGGAGGTGATTGTCCCGCTCTACTCTGCGCTGGTGCGACCTCACCTCGAGTACTGTGTGCAGTTCTGGGCACCACAGTATAAAAAGGACGTGAAACTGTTGGAGAGTGTCCAGAGGAGGGCTACGAAGATGGTGAAAGGCCTGGAGGGGAAGACGTACGAGGAACGGCTGAGGGCACTGGGCCTGTTCAGCCTGGAGAAGAGGAGGCTGAGGGGAGACCTCATCGCAGTCTACAACTTCCTCGTAAGGGGGTGTCGAGAGGCACGAGACCTTTTCTCCATTAACACCAGCGACAGGACCCGCGGGAACGGGGTTAAGCTGAGGCAGGGGAAGTTTAGGCTTGACATCAGGAGGGGGTTCTTCACTGAGAGAGTGGTTGCACATTGGAACAGACTCCCCAGGGAAGTGGTCACTGCACCGAGCCTGACTGAGTTTAAGAAGCGATTGGACTGTGCACTTAGTCACATGGTCTGAACTTCTGGGTAGACCTGTGCGGTGTCAAGAGTTGGACTTGATGATCCTTAAGGGTCCCTTCCAACTCAGGATATTCTATGATTCTATGATTCCATCTCCCAGGGAGAAATACACTTCTGCCAGAATTAATTTTCAGAGATTTTGCTTATGGGAGCGGGATTCCCAGCAGTGTGTGAACTGCAAACCCCACAAATGCTGCCCTTCCGTTCTGCTGATGCTCTTCAGGCGGTGCTGTGCAGTGCTCATTGCCAACCCCAAGCCTCCTCAGCACCCTCCTCACTTCACAGGCTGAATTCTCCACTGTGTCAGATCGTATTTGTTTGCTGTTTGGCCAGGGTAGCTTCTGAAGTGAGGTCTCCACAAATAAATAAATAAATAAATGTAGACACTTCCCCTGTCATTCCAACATCAGCCCACTGCTATATGGCATTCAGCAAGGACAAAGGAGCATCCCTCCCCAGGTACCCAAACACATTTACCTGTCCTAAGGTCAATTCTAAGGCACATCCATAAAGAGAGCAATTAGTCTTCTGCCACAGGTGAAAAAGGAGGGAAGGGGGGACACATTTAGCCCTCCAGCTAAGCTCTGAAAGTGTGTGTCACAGGCAGGAGGTGCGAGGTCTGGTATCAATACCTGCAGGGATGCACAAGCAAGCCCATACTGTTCCTGGGAGAATAAGCTGCTTGGCTCCTAAAACTCTCTTTCCAATGAGCTGTAGTGGAAGTCTCAGAAGCTGCTGTTAGGTTTTGTTCTGATTTCTCACAGGCTATAAATGACAGAGCAGTAATCATTACCATTCCCTATTACTCACGTGCCACTGAAGGCTGCTCAGGGTGCCCCGCTTGCAGAGCCTGTGCTCTGCACGTGCAGTCAGCCAGCTACAGCCCTGCACAACCTGCAGCGAGCTCTGATCCCCTCCCCATGGTCAGCCCCTGTAGGGGTGTGTGTGACAACAGGAGAGAGAAGGAGAAGGCAGAACACTGAAACACTGATCAGGCTCCTGTTCTCGCTCCCTTCAAGCACGAGGTAACACCAGACCACTGGAATGCTATAGCATGAGGAAGTAAAATCTCCCCAGATCTATTTTCTGCTTGGAAAGTGGAAAGAAATAAACAGGCAGAAGGCTTCAAACATCAGCAGTATGCATGGTGGCTGTGGTGGGCACTTCAGGTTATTTTTTCCTTGCTACTTGTATGTTTTTTTGTTGTTGTTGTTGTTGTTTTGTTTTGTTTTTGTTTGTTTGTTTTGTTTTTTTTCCCCAGAGCCTTGCCTCCCCACTTCCAGCCCCTGTGGCAATGAGCTCCCTCCTGCTGAACACGTCCCACAGCTTCCTCTGCCATGGGGCAGCAGAGCCCGTGAGGTCTCCTCCACCCCACTTCCCAACCCTGTCCTCACCGGCCTGCTACATCCCTGCAGCAAGAGGGCAGATCACCACCTCCTTCCCAGCAGCTCTCTAAGAGGGCACTGCATTTTTTTCCTGGAGCTGAGGTGAGCTTGCACAGGATTAGGCGCTGGAAGCTCTCCGGGATGGCAGAGTCTTTTGCCATTAAGCTGTCTCACTCGTTGCAGAGTAGATCCAGACAGATCAAACGTTGTCTCTACTTATAGAGGGCACCAGCAAATCTTTTATGTCTGCTATGGAAACCAGTTCTCTGTGGCCTTTTTTCTGCTTAGACATTGACTGGGGAATAATATGTTTGCTTTAAACAGGAGTGTATATAATGGGAAAACATTGCATCACTTTCTCTTGTTTATATTTTAAACAAAAAAAAAAAAAAAAGTGGGAGAGGGTTTTTTCATGAGGGTTCTCACATTTTCCTGGACCTTTGGCAAAAGTAAAGCTTCAGTCAAGGCAAGTGTTGGTGAGGTGAAAAACAAAACCTCTCTAACAGCCCCCACTGCTGACGGCCCCTTGCCCCAGCAGCGTAGGGCAGGCTGAGTGGGAATCCCTGCAGAGCCGCACCGTGCTCACGCATGTGAACCCTGCAGGATGAAGCACAGGAAAGGAGCTGTGGTTTAATTGCTCCCAGAAGTGGTGCCTGTTGGGATGGGGATGGGGCTGGGAGTGACAGGTGAGGAAAGATTTATTAAATGAAAAAGTGATGTCTGAAACTCGATGCACTGCAATGAGACTTAACGAGCTTTGGGCCTACCCTGGAACTACCACGTGTCTGTACAACTGACAGCGCTTAAATCCAAGCCCAGAGAAATGAACTCCTGAGCTACCTCAGAAGAAAACATTTATTTTCTTTTCTTACCATCAATCTTTGCATTCAAGGCACCTGTTTGTCAAGCCCTGACATGGCAGTGTCCCCCTGTACCATCCCTTTCAAAGGACACTAATGGTCTGTGAAGGTCAGCCCTGAGGGTCATGGCCAAAACAGAGTGCACCCTCCAACATCAAGGCAAGGAAATGACCCAGTGAAAGGAGATCTCTACATTTCTGTGCATGGATGGAGCCACACATCCATACGGAATGGCTGAGGCAGAACAGAGCAGCAAGGGCTGCCCCAGGAGTGAACAAGGTAGGACTGCATGTCCTCAGACCTTGGAAGAAGGAAGGCATGTGCAGACCCAGACACTCACCTCACCACTTCACCGAACAAAGTGCCTCAAGCTCCCACTGAAGCTAACACATACCAGCTATTAATATCATCTTGTTTTTTCACAGGTGGGGGGCTCATACCAGCTAGAAGTCCCTTTAAAACAGAAAGAAATAAAATAACACCAAGAACAATGTCATCCTTCTGCTGCTCAGAGTTTGGTTTGCTCGGTCCCGATTTCGGTGCAACCTACATAAGAAGAAAAACCTCCCTCATCTGACAGCCTAAGGGCCAAAGCTTCTGCACAAGCACTTCATTCTTCCCTGGGAACAAGATTGTCACGCAAACACAACTGCCTCCTGGAAGCTCCCAGAGATGCGAGGGCATAAGTATTCAGCAAATAAGCACACATCTATACATAACAAATCTGCATCTATTCAAGGCAAAGCCAGGCTGCTGGCTATCCACATAATACTGCATTCATGCCTACGCAAACCACTGTCATATTGCTGGCACTTTCACGCAATCTCGGAGCTGTGTACAACTAAATCTGTATAAAATCAGATAATCTGCTCTGAAGGGAAAGCAGAGAAATTGAATGCAGCTTGGTGAGGGAAGGTGAAAGAAGGCTGCAGAAAATAAAAATAAAAATAAATGTAAGCATATTCAAATGACTATGGCATTCTTGTGGAGCTGTAGCAGGAGAAAAAGGAAGAAATGACACCCTTCTGTGGTAACTTATACAGCCAGTCACCTATCTCCCCCATTTCCTCTTGCTCAGTTAAGTCCTGGCTCCATCATTTCCCATTTTATCTACATTTAATTGGGACTGCCCTGTCTTCTGATTTCTTCAATGTTTTGACCAGTTTGCTCTTGCGGACACCCCTGATAACTGCCAATAGCTAGCACCAAGGTAAACAGTGTAAGGAGAGGATGAAAATAGAGCAAACCTTTCCCAGTGACGCTCTCCTCCCTCCAGCAATCTGCTGTTTAGAAGTTCCCCGTGACATTTGCATTTAAAAATAGCCTGGGACAGAATTTATTCTCTAACTTTTTCTAACATTTGGCTGCCTTCTGTGCATGGAGCTTAGGGAGAGCGTGGCCAGGCAGCGGCAGAGCCAGGAAGCGCTCGCTACCTGGGCTGTGATTTGCATGAGAAGGAGCAGCACTGATACACAGGGTGCATTCAGTGCATTCACTTCGGTCACTTTGGAGGTGAGCAGATACCTGGCAACTTTGAAGCGTGGGGGAAACTGGAATTCAGATGGAGTACCCAGGCTGCAGACGCACTCAATTAGTTTCATTAGACAAGGAATCTCCCCCAGGCTAAAAGGCTTCAAAGTGGCAGGGGAGATATATTACCCTTCCAGTTCAGACTCATGGCCATCCTTCGCTAGGGAGCCTGCTTGGATTATTATTAATTTCTTCCCCCTCAGTAGCAGTGAAAGATGTCTGCAAATAGATTCAGAAAGAGGGGACATTTCCAGAATATCAACTCTGAGCTTTTCCTTGATTGCTTTCAGACTTGCTCCTGTAACATCCTCAATTCCCCCCTCCCTGCCCAAACCTATCAGGTTTTTCTTGATGTTTCTGAGGACTTGTTTAAAAAGGCTGCCAGACGTAATACTGCCTCATCATTTCCTCCACTAGATGAATTACTTTTGGGGGGCCAGAGTACAGTGATTTTCCCTGACCTTACAAAGGGACAGAGATAAATAGCCTTAAAGGGGAAAAGTTAGCGTTCTGCCATAAGATGACATCAAACCACTTGGTAAAGCACAAATTGATCTGAAGTTAGGAGGACAGCATAGATGTGGAATGACAATCAATATCTGTAGGAAAGTATTGTCCCATTTTTCAAGGCACAGAAAAATTCACCTGCACTGATGCACAAGCTATTTCTAACCATATTTCTTCTGCAGATGGTCTAGGATCAAAACAGTGCGAAGTTAAAGACAAGAGAGGGAGGGCTTTTTTTTTTCAGAAGCTTCATAAACTTCTTCCCTTGTATTTCATGATGAGACAAACCCTGGGGGAAAAGAGAGTGAGATTCTCATCCTGTTCTGGTTTCCTGACAGTCAGAACAAAGGCCAGGCCAGGGGTAGGTGGGCTGGCACGGCTCCCCTACTGCCAGCACAGCACCAGGCAGGCAGAGATGGCTCCTAGTGGGAGGGATGTGGAGGAAGAGCAGGAGGACAAGTGAGGGCTGTGCCCTTGCCTGTGCAGGGCTGTGATGATCCCAACAAGTGCTGGAGCCCTGAGGGCAGCCCTGCCAGCTCTCCCTCTGCCGGAGGTGAATAAACCAAAGCAGCCTCCCTGCCTTCTCTACACGGTTGAAACCTCACCTGCTCAGCAGCAGCTGCCCTGTCCCACCTTGCTGCAGGAGACCAGCAGGGCAGACTGGAGGAGGTTAGTTATGTCCCTGCTTTCCCTATGGGAACAATGGGACACAAAACCCAATTGTTCTGGCTTGCAGTCCTGCTTCTCTCAGGCTGCATGTGTGCAATCTGCAGGGAACCTTGAAATGGGGGTCAATTTTGCATTAGTCACATGCACATCACATCAACATCTGTTATGCTATGAGAGCGCTGCAATAATTTTGTTTTATTTGTAATCCTATGAGCTAGGTTGCTGCTGAGGAAGGAAAGCAAAGCAGTTCCACCACCCGTGACTCGGCCAGCCCTGTACCACTGCTTTAGACTTTGCCCAAGAGGAGGTCGAGCATGTAGGCAGGTTCCAGAAATCGAATGGTTCAGCTGAATATCAAAGTGTAAAGTCCAGGAAAGAAGGGCAGCAGAGCTGAAGAGGGACTGAGCAACAGCAGGCAACAGGAATTAGCTTCCCAAGTCACAGACAGACCATGCAGCAGAGGATGCCACAGCACTAGGGATCAGCATCCTTCCCAGCAGTCAGCTTCAGCGTCACTTCTGCTCCTGGGGGAGGCAAATCCAGGCAGTGCCCTCCAGCCTGGTGTCCCTGAGGGAGAAGTGGCTGCAGTGGCTGCTGCATTCTTCCAGCAGAATTGTTGTCTCCAGTCCAGCCTCCCTGGGGCATCCGCACATGCCCGCACATATATGCATGCACACACGCGCACAAATGCCGAGGATAAGCTGCCATACATTAATAGTGCTATTAGTAATATGTAATGGAATTGTCAAAGCCGCCCAACACTGGCATAATAGGTAATTCTTCATCATTAACAGGAACTGCCAGCAGAACAGCTACCAGCATCCAAATGTTTAATTTTCAGACTGAAGAAACACAAAGCTCTCAGTAGGCTGCTCAGCAGGGAGGTGACCCCGTAGCCAGTAACTCTTGGAGGCATCAAGGAGGTGTCACTGGTGGAGAAAATTGCAAACTCGTATCGACCAGATGAGAGCTAATCACCGGACCCCAAAGTGAGACCTCACTAAGGTGGGAAGAAGTTACACCTACAGTAAAAATGAAAAATAATGATCACTTTCCTCACCTTGTCCATGCCTCCTGGTCATGGCCAGGACAGCCACGTGGCAGTACTGGGACACCTGCATTGCCAGCTCAGCAGTCACAAGTAGCTCAGCAGCAGGACTGCCTAGCATAATTAAATACATCACACAGTCCTGTAGGGAACAGGATTGTACTGTTCTATCTCCCACCCCAATGGATTAATTTCCTCTGCCCTGTTTAAACCTCTCCTGGGTATGCACCAGGAAGACGGAGACAAGGAGAGGAGAAAGTAATGCTCCACTTAGCAGTGCTTTGGGTATGTATGTTTCTTTCTTTTCTTAGTTCCTCCCTCCTGCTCATATTCATAGAAGCAGGGATAAAATTGATCTGAGAATGAAAAGGGCAAACATATTTACCTGGCTTTTTGAAATGCAGCTGGTAGCATCACAGGGTCTGTAAGATGGCTCCCAACACCTTCTGGAATAGCTGGTGAGTGAAGGTAAAGAAAAAGAAGAGGGGTAAATTGTACTTAGCCAAGGGAAGTCACTAAATTATAGAGCAGGGTAAGTACTTTATATCAAAACCATTTTACAGAAAAATACACATTTGTCCAGAGAAATATAATTTTAAGTTTTAAGGGAGTTATTGTAAACAAATACTGGACAATTTCCAGAAGAGGAGAAGGAAAAATAAAAAAGAAAGTGGTTGTTTTGTAAACCAAAACATTTTTAGTTTATAGGAAAACAATACATTTCATGGCAGACACTACAATGTCAAGGTTTTATAGATTATGTGTGAAGAACAGTTGACAGTTTTGACTCATTCGTTGCCCTTTAGCTATTTACAGGACCCATTTCTGCTCCCAGGCCCACGCAGATGGCTGCAGGAAGGGTGCATCCATAGCATAAGCAACAAAAGCACATCCCGCAGTCTCACCTCCCCACCTGTATGCAATCCGTGGTCCATATGTGTTTGGGAGCACAAGCTATGGGGAAAAAGAATGGCAGTGACAACACATGTCACTGGTGGTGGTCACAGCAGGGATGCTGGGGTGGGAAGGTACAGACTGGTCATAATGAAAGCAGGTGGAGGAGTGCACAAGGAAGGAAGGAAGGAAGGAAGGAAGGAAGAAAGGTAGGAAGGAAGGAAGGAAAGAAGGAAGGAAGCAAGGCAATGAGCTTCCTCAAGTGCAAGAAAGACAAAACTAAGGACGAGACAAAGATAGAATTCTGCTGCACCCCATCTCAACAAGGAAAACCTGAAGCGTGGCCTTTTTGCATTTAGAAATTCACAGATGTAGTAAAAGGGCAGAACTGTGTCTGGCAATGTAACTAGCAACATTAGAAAAGGAGTAGAACAGAGACAGGCAGCACGCCAGATTGTTCAAATGTTCTGGGGACTTGTTTCAAACAGTGAAGGAAGGTGCTGGTGGAGCAGCTCTTCTAGGCGTGATTGCAGTCAGCAGGTAGCTGGTAGTTAAAAATCTCAGCTGCAAAGTCATTTGGGTGCAAATAATTCAGCAATGTTGGCACCCTCTGTTTCTCGGGAGCTAGGCAGAACTAGCAGGATCCCAAAGGAAATGCGGGCTCTGCCTCCCACACTACAACAAACTCAGCAACACAGCAGATGAGGTCTCCTGAGAAGGGAATTTCTGCATGGAGGAGTGGAAGAAAATTGACAGTTACTGAGAAAGACCATGTTAAAGCACAATGGTAACCTAGCCTATTGTGCTAGAAAGATAGGAAGCAGAATAAGTGACCATTATAGCTGCATCAAGAGCTCTGTAGGGACCTGAAAATCAAAAAGAAATTAGAGCAAAAGTTAAAACTAGACCACATAGCTAAGGAACAGCGTAAAAGACTAATAGAGGCATAAAAATCAGAATGGATAAAACATAGAATTAATTACAATTAGTAATGGACATCAGACCATGAGTAAAAGTGCTAAGGTATCAGCAGAGGCAGAAAAAAAAAGGAACATACAGTCAAAGTGGAAACAGAGGCTGATATAAAGAAGGATGCAGTAGCCTCATCCATCTCTGCTTCAGACTTCATAACATACTTCAAAAATTAATTCTAACAAGGAGACAGAAACACAAGCCAGAGCACAGGAAGAACAAAATCTTGAGATAAATGAGATATGGTCAAATTATCAGTGCCTTCTGAAATCCACCCTCAAACATCGAAGGTATTCGCTACAGAAATCTCTGATCCGTTCAGAAATTATCCCTGAAATTCAAGATATAGCAGTGATCCCAGGAGATTCAAGAAGGGCAAATATAATATCTTTATTTAAAATAAGGTAAAACGAAAACTTGGAAAAACACATACTAGTTAACTCTCCCTGGAAAAATATTAGAACAGACTATTACCTGATCAATATATAAAAACCCAAAGGAAAACAAGTGGGTAAAAAAACAACTCAACATAATGAATTTATCAAGAAAAAAAAATCATTTCAGTTATTCAACAAAATGAACATTGAATCAGTTGTTCATTTCTGAGCAAACTAATTTTCTTCTTTGACAAGGTAACTAGCTTGTGGGTAAGGAAGAAGTGGTAGAAATATGTTTTAGCACAGCTTTCAATATTGTCCCACATGGCCATGAACAAATTAAGTCAGTACAGCCTAGCTTTGCAGTACTTTGGCTTTTGGGGTCCTCGATCACAACTGGTCATAAATTCTCTTGCAAACACTGTCTGGATTTACTATCAAACTTTTAATAGGAAGGGGGAGTGCTTCCTTGGATCAAGTGCAGAGTATGTGCTATGGCTTTGCAGCCCATCAGCAATTCAAAGATCATGATGTGGAAGTCACTGGCCTACATGAAATTGCCTATAACTGCAATTAGATAGGAAAAAAAAAAAAATACTAGTGATGAACTATTGGAGTAAGATTTCTTGTGAATCCCAGAAGAATCTGTCCTAGTCCTGGCTCTGTTCCAGGTTTTTACAGTAACTTGAGTAACAGAAGACAGCATTACAAAATCTGCAGATCAACCCAAGGTAAAAGGACATCTGTAGAACAGGACTTGAATTCAAAATTATCTCAATAAATTGGAGAAATGGTATGAAATCAACAAGCCATAATTCAATAAATCCTCCAACAAATTATTAAACTAGGAAAGAAGAAAACAAATACTGAGACTTCAGACGGTGAATAACTGGCAAGTTAAAGGTATCTATTTGAAACTACAGTGAAAAACAAACTCAAGATGAACACAGTCTCATTTTTACAGCTGTTACTGAGTGTCTCCAAAACCATGAGGAAATTTTTCTGTGCTACTCCACATCATCAGGGCTGGGCTGGTGTATTGTATTCAGATCAGTGCACCAGCCATGGCAATACTAGGAGATGAAATGTAGAAGACAGCAACAATAAAGACAAAGGCTAAGGAAGTGGCACCAAAGTTGATGCCAAAGGGCACAGCACTGTTTGGTCAAAAAAAAAAAAAAAAAAAAAAAAAAAAAGGAAACTTTTAGAAAAAGGTCAGTGGTCAGCTCCATGTCCAAGGGAGAAAGCAGAAAAAAATCAAAAACAAACAAAACCAAAAACAGAACTCTAAATTTGATGCTAAAAAGACTGGATTTGAAAACTGGGAAATCCTTTGTTAAGGGTAAATCCATCACAAAGGACAAAAATACTGCCCCTCTCTTCCATTGCCACGTTCTCTTTTTGCAAAGCAGTGGGTGCTTTGGGGGCTGGAGAGGTGTTTAGTGGTGTGCACCATGCACCAACAGGAGATGAGTGGTGGGCTTGTGGACCACTCTAGGCAATGAAGGTTCAAAAAAGTCCAGGCAAAGAGAAAGTGGCCATTGTCTTCTACAATGAGGGAGAAACACGTCTAAAGACCAGGGCCATGGGGCAGCCAGGCCAAAGGGGACACTGCCTGAGCAGGATGTAGGCAAACCCTGGTGTCACCATGACACCTGGTGGCACCTCCTCTGGGCATGGCATCATCTGCAGATTCCCAAGCATTTCCAAATACCCAGCATTTAAAGTTGTCACCACATGCATTCGAGTCGGTCAACATTTCTTTTTTCTATTTTTGAATGATAACTCTAAGAAATTGACTTTTTTCCCCTTTTTTGGTGCTTGAAAATAAATAAATAATAAATTTAAAAATACACTTTCTTTCATCATCTCTGATGTAGACCTCAGTGGAGGATTAAATTCACTCCTCTATTATTTTCCCTTCACTCTGCTGAGGGGGAAGAAAAAAGGATGATGGAAATGAAATGAGCAGATGAACAGGAAAGAGAAATTTCAAACAGTTAGAAATAAAAACTTGGTATCATTAATTTTCAAAGATGGCAGTCAAACAAGAATTTCAAAATAAATGTTGTTCACTTTTTCTTAATTAAGAAAAAGAAAAAAAAAAACAGTAATACTTCCACTATTTTTCATGAAAGCTTAACTGGATATCTTTCACCATCTCTGTACCTGTTAGCCCTTCATCTGCCTCAAGAGCTGAGATTACCCAGCCCTGCCACCAAGGACGAGATGTCACAGGTCCCTCTCCATGACATGATCCCCTCAGCCTCCTCGAAACCCAGATGAGACTTTCTGGCAGCAACATGGTAGATATTTTTTGCTATCGTTCTGTATTGGTTTGGCCACCCTATTAGCAACAATATAGTTCCTCATCAGAGCTAATGCATCGTCTTTGATCATTGTCCTAGTTTACATTTCTCGTGTCTTTTATTCACATATCACAACCCTCATTATTAAACACATTTCCAAACTTTCATCTCCCAAAGGTCAGAGAGGGAATAACGGGGAAGTTGGAATTTAACAAGATTTGGCACTAAGCTTTGATTTATTGAATCAAAGGCTGGCGGGAAGGCGCACAGAGAAAGGAAAGGGCAGGAGAGGAGCAGCGCACAACAATAATTTGCAAAGATCTTAGGTGCCAGTGAAACCTTGCTTGTTAATGACTGGCTGCTTCCTGTGATATTGATGGCAAGGAGAAACCTCCCCACCCTCCTGGCTTCCTCCAGCACCCGGAGTCCAGCCAGCAGCTGAGGTGGAGCCCAGCGAGCTGCTTGAGGGCTCTCACCTGCCCAAGGTGCAGATGGTGTCCCATGGGAAGGGGACACCAAAGGCACACCTTCCCTCTCATCCCCTCTGGCTCCTCCCTGCTGTGATTTTCCCCTCTGACTAAAAAAGCAATACAGGGAATAGCACCACCAAGCAGACCACAGGGAAGGAGCCCCCAGTGCACCCCAACGGCAGTGAAATAGGGCTACACGAGGGGTGTTCATATGGGGCAAGAAGGGGTGCCCGCTCTCCTCCACCCTCCCAGCTCCCCAGCAAGGCTGTTGCCTGCCCTGAACAGCTGAAGATGGTGCTTTTGACATGAGTCCATGTGTCCATGAGTCCATGGCACACTCCAGAAGTGTGCCAGAAGAGCAGTAATGTTTAGGGCACCATACAAGCATCTTGCTTCTCTCCTGGTAGGAGTGAGTTCTCCCCACAAAAGCTTGCTGACTTCAGCCAGCCCTTCTGTATAGTAAGGATGCCAAAACTGAGCCCTACTTGGAAATGCTGCTTGCTCCAGCTAAAGGAGCAACAAAACCCATGGCTGCCCCACAGCTTTGAAGCCATCAGTATAGAGGAGACCACCAGGAGCCCACTGTGGGGCGGCAGAGCAAGTTAACGTTGGTGCTCCCTCTTGTACAGCTATCAGCCAAAGTAAAATAATAACAGCCCCATCCACATCAGCCCTCCAGCTGTTAACTTCTTCAGATACACAAATGCTTTGCAAAAGGCAGACACATTTGACAGTTCACAGATACCTACCCAAGACACCAGAGGTACAGGCAACCAGCCTGCATGGCAAAAGAAGACAGAAATAAGTATAAATTTATCAAAAGCTTTGAGATACTTTGCACAAACTTACTAACTGTATGCAAAACATAAAGGATAGACTGATCACTGGCAGAGATGGCATTACTGCTGCTTGTGTTGTCCCTGTTTACTGGATAAACAAAGGACTCCCGTAGATAAACAAAAGATTGTGATTCTAGCACTTTTCCCAGTGCCAGATTTGGAGATAAACACACAGATGAAAAGGGTTTCTTAGCATAAGCTGGACTGTTTTGGCTCTTGGCACTGGAAATGATAGTGATTTGTGTCAGTGGGGCATTAATCCTTTATAAATGTTTTTTTAAATAATACATGTGCCCTGAAAGAGTATGTGAAGACTGCCTTATCAAACTGAGATCTAAATTTAAAGACTTATTTGGGGAAAGGCATCATTTATTAAGCTGTTGCCAACAGCCCCTCATTCCCAGCACAAGCATTCCCTTCCTGTCTGGCCGAATGCCTTCCAGCCCCAGCAAAGCCTGTGCTGCCCAGCTGAAGACAAGAACAGGAGATCTGCATGGCCCCAGGGCACTGGAATGGACTTCCCATGGCTGTGGCCAGGCCAGGGCTGGGGAACGCTTGCCAAGCCTCCTGTCCACAGCCTTGGTGTGGAGTCCAGCAACAAGGGAGCCTGTGAGCAGCCAGCTGAGTTTCTGCCTCCAGCAAGTCAATAGACACCTGTGACACCCCTAATACACACCTAAGACACCCCTGTGACTTTTGTCATGGCTTTTGTTGTCATCAGCTTCAGCTTCTGAACTTGCAAGCCAGCAAACTCTGTTCAGCATGATTCTTTTCACCACCATCTACAGTTTGCCTTCCTAAGCAGGCCCCGTCCCTCACCAGGTGAGATGGACACTCCAGGTCACAGAAGCAGACCTTGTGTGATCTAGCAATCTAGCACTCTACATCTGCATTTCAGACACTGAGTCTTCCTGTCCCTCACTGGGGCTGTGGGGTCCTTTAGCAGTGGGCACATGGGGCTGAGGAATACCTATGACCACTTTGAATCCCCTTGTAGTTTACTGAAGGTCTGGTACCACTGGGAGTTAATCCAGACGGGGACATGGCATGGATGGATCTTCTACCTACCACTAAGCCATACTGGTGATTCGCCTTTAGCTCTGGTATATCCAGAGGGAACTGGGGCCTCCTTTACCTAGAGAAGGAGCCTCTGGAAAGAGGATGCATTTGGGGATCTCCAAGGGCTTGGGCTTTCCCCCCACCAGACTGGAGGAAGCAGTAGCCCTGTTTTGTTCTCCAGGGATCAGAGTCAGAACCCAGCCTCCTGCAACAAGACAGGGAGCAGAGCTTCGGGGCTTTAAACTGCAGGACCTAAACCCCTTTCTCCTCCCCTTGTACCGCTGCAGGGGCTGCCCTGGCCCAGGGCTTGCTGTCAGCACCAAGCACCTTAATTTCCCTGCTTAGTGACAACACTTTTGACAGCTTTTGCTATCAAATGAACAATCTCAGACACCAAAAAAAAAAAAAAAAAAAAAAAAAAAAGCATTAAAAATAGAGACAGAAAAAGAAAATCCTGACATGGCCTAATTTGAGGTCTAACACCAAACAAGTCTGCAATAAATTGGAAATTTTCTTCACATAGTAGAGATCAATAAATGTAATTATTTGGACTTAAACCTCATGAATTCTGAAGAGCTTCTCGGATTACTTGGAGAATAAGTGCTATTTTATACGATGTCAAAGCTGATCAGAATAACAACGCTTACAGCAAAGACCCCATCAAGAGGAATGAAACCTTACAGTATCTCACTGTGCCTCACGCTTCTTAAAGGAACATTACCAGGGCAGAAATCACGTTAAAAGAATTGATGTCTCCTCTCTCAACTTATTAACAAAGCAAGCCGGGCTTGTAAACCTCTCATTGTTGCAGTCTACATCTCTTATCTTAAAGCTAACACATTCTTCAAATTTTATTTGTTTCCCTTGGAGAGTCCAGCTGTTCAGCTTTTATGCTTTTCTTCGAGATGAATGGTGAAGTTAGACGGGACCGACTGGCAGAGATGGGGCCCAAATCCAAACCATATTTCCACAGACCTGTGTTCTGGGATTTGAGAGGAAATAGGATCAGCACCTAAGTCACCCTTGGTACTGGAAAATTAAAACGTCAGCAGCTAGCTAAGTCAAACAGGGGTTTGGTCTGTTTCCAGGACCTTCTATGTACGCTGGTGTGAATCAGGGGTAATTCCACTAAAGTCAAGTTACTGCTCAGCTGGAAAACTGGCATTAGAGGAGAATTTCTCAGGCCTTAGGGTTGAATCCCTTTCACTTCCCATTAATCCTCTGCAGTTCTCCGGCACTGCACAACGTGGCTGCACTGAGCTCCCAGCAGTACAGGAGAAAAGTCTGAAACAAATTCATCCCCAGCAGCAGCCTGGAAGCCCAGAAATCTATGCATTTTAACCAGGGCTACGTTTTGGAGCCAAAATCCCATCCTTAGAGATCAGAGCATTTAGACCGTACTTGTCTCAGATGCAGCAAACAGGATTTTAACCCATTTAGAGGGCACCCAACCCTAACTAAGCAGAAAAAAAACAGCTCAGGTTGTGAGCCCAGCCCACTCCTTGCTGCCAAACCTACGCGTCCATCCCCACACACCACTCCTGGGCCCTGGCACACACAACCCACCACCAGTGCTCCGGGGGACTGACAGAGCTGCTGTTTGGTTAATATTTAATTGGACATAAGACGTGATGGTTTCTGTGGTCTCCAAAGGGAGGTGACAAGGCTCCAGAAGGACACTGAAAGAGCTGTCCAATGACTTACATCTGCTCGTGTCCATTTCTCCGCTTCAGCAACCTTTCAGAGCACTAAGGGCTCTCAATCAGGTGATGCTCTGACTGGTCCAGGATCTGTGATCTAGACCCTTCTCTAAATTATTGCCTTTAGGTCACAGATTCACCAGGGCAAGCTTTTAACCAGCTTCCTCAACTAGCAGTGTACTCATGGTGACACAAGGCTCAATGTGGGTGCAAACGGCCATTTTTTCTGACTTGTCTGTTTCTGCAGTAGCTAGTTTAAAATCAGTAGCAGCAAATACAACATTACAGCCACCGGTAGGGCTCTAGTATATAGATTTACACATATTCCAGGACAAGATCTGAAGCACTCAAGCAGAGACTCTGGCTTTTATAGATCTCATTAAGCAAGCTTCACGCCATGCCATGTGTAGAGGCTGTTCTTTTCCACATAACTAAAACACATGGGGAAAAGTGCTTCCCAGTCCTTTGGCTAGAGCCCAAAGAAGCTGTCACTCCACACATCTGAAGGCTTCATGTGCAGTGACAGGGGCTGGTCAGCATAGGCATGAAGTAGTAATTATAGCAGCAAGTCTTGCTGGTAGGAATACAGACTCTCTTCAGTTTTGTCAACCTGTGTCAGAGGCATTCCCAAACTAAAATAAGTGACAAAATCCATAAGATCCTTTTTTTTACTGGTAAAATGCCATCATTGGCTTCATTCACCCTCCCCACCTGGCTTTAAGGACAAAAAGCACATCCCTGTGAGATGAAGAAAAGGATGGAAACACCTGTAATTCCCCACATTTCAGGAAGCAGGCTGGAAAAATCTTCAAAGGGAGAGTAGACATAAAGGAGAAGCAAACTAAGCAGTGTCCAGTCATTTCCAGCCACCACAGGACAGGCCACCACACCAGGCTGTTATTGAAGGTGCAGACAGAGGAAATACTCTGCACTTTTTGCCAGAGTATTTATCCACCCCTGGGAAGTCCTTAATAGCTATGATACTGGGGTAGCTGATGGTGACCCTAACATCCCTTTCTTGAGACTAGACATATCCACACATGGAAGTTTTACTTCTTGGAGCCAACTCTCAAACCATCAGCCAGGGTTCATAAAGTAGCAAGACTACATCCATGCTACCAGAAAACCCATACAACAACGAGCTCTGTGAAATGTCCTCTACTCTCTGGCTCTTGGCTCTGGGATGCTTGAGTCTGTATTCAGTTCATTTCAGGTTTCTCCTTCAAAAGTAAAGCAGGGAACATTCCTGCTCATTTTAACTTCCTATAGCTCTTAACCTTAACCCCCATGTGCTGCAAGATCCTTGGACGCGAGGAGGTCAAGCAAGCATTTCACCCCTGTGATGCTAAAGCTGCCTAATATCCAAGCAGCTTCACCTGGCATCTGTTTATCCATTTCTATGAGCAACCTTTTCACTTCCTCCTCCCCAGTGCACACTGCCTGCTGCTTTACATGGTTAGTTCCTGGGGCCCTTGTCCTCTCCCATGCACTACCACAGCCTTTAACCACTGCCAGGTGGAGGGGTCCTGCCCTTCAGCACATCAAGGGCATCAAATTGAAGCACTACAGCCAAACTCCTCCAGTTTTTACAGTGCCTTTTAGTAGGGCTGCCCTAGGCAGTTGATACAGTAGAGGTGGGAACAGCCCCTCCATGCAGAGTCATCATTATGAGGGATTCTAGAAGAAGAAAAAAAAGAAAAAAAAAAACAGACTCAAAAGAAAAGTTAAAGCAAACACAGGAAAGAAGAATGTAGATAACATTTTTCCATAAAACACTCCAGCAAAAGCATGCTGTTACTGGTGTCTCTGCTGGTTGCACTAACTGCTCTTCTGAGTCATCAGCTTATCATCTACAAATGTACCTGATAAGTCAAACAGTCAGAAATGCTTGGTTACAAAAGCCCTCAGGAAGTGGGAAAACAAATAGAGTAAAGCAAAATTAATGGAAAGGAAAAGGTTTTATTGGAGTTTTAAAAAGAAGAGACCCAAAATGCCATAGATAACCAGACCAGGAACTTCCAACCTTGTGCACTGAACCAGTTTTACCAAAATTGATCATATTTCCTCCAGACTTGGGCAAACGCCTCCAGTAACCAGTTAAACAGGAAAGATGGTCCATGACCTGACTGCCCAAAGCAAGCCCTTGACAGCCCAAGAAGAACTGCAGAGCAAAGGACTCTTTTTTTTTTTTTAGGGTGGCTGAAGTGGGAATCGGGCCCAAGGACGGACACAATCAGTAATAACACTCTGATAAAATTAAAATTTGACAGCTGCTACCTGTCATTAGACATTACATCTCATTGGATATCCACAAGGACGTCCATCTGTGTGAAGGGGGTCAGCCTGCCCAAAACCTTGGAGGTGGTAGGAGGGGGGGGGGGGGGGAGAACATCCCACTTCTCCTTATGCACAGTTCTTTCTGTTTCTATTGTGGTTTTGTTTTTCTTTTTTCATCCCCAAACAAGTAAATTGAGTTTTTCAGCAAATAATGACAGAGGATCATTGGGGGATAGATGTCAGTGGCATCTCTGTGTGTGTGTGTTATGCTCTCCTTTCTATTATTCCTCTTCTACATCTTCTGTTTCAACCTGTCTGCATTACAGACAGATTCTGCATTTTGTTCTGCGGAGATCATTACATTTGTAATTGGAAAGCTCAAGAAATTTTTCCCTCATCCCCTCTCAGGAACAGCTGACAATAGAAACTTCGTTGTTAGATTGTCATTCAGATTCTGGGAAAGGAGATACATCTATGGAAACAACCTAGATTTTTTTCCCTTTCTCTCCCTTCCTTCAAGTACGGTTAAGGGCTGACAAAGAGGTTGCATGAAGAGCCCTGAGTAACAGGCACCAGGGTGAGCACAGCAGTGGTAGGCAGAGACAGATGTTATCATTGAGTGTGGTGCAAACTTATATATATATCCAGCTGATGTTTAAATGCAGATGATTTCTTCTTACAGTCCACTGCAGGCCACTTCTGCTTCAGGGTTCAGCTGAGATGGAGAAATGTCCTTCAGGAGGCAGGGGAGTCTCCCATCCCCCTGAAACCACAACATGCACATCTTTTTCATGGTGTCATCCCTCTCTGTGTTGTACCACATCATATAAACAGGGATTTTTTGTATCTAGGATCAATAGCTGCCATTTTGCCCTGTGGCTGTTCAAAGCATGGCAGGGGCAGCTTTGGCCACAGACAGGGTCTGCTGGATGCTCTTGTTCTGCCAACAGCAGTACTTCATCATCCTAAGTAATCGCAGTAACCATTAGTAATAGCGATGTGCATTTGATATTCCTTCCATTACTCGTTTCACCACCTGCAGCTAAAAGTCTCTGAGGGTATCAGTGGAAAAACAGAGCAACAGTGGAGTCTGGAGAAGATCTTAATGGAAAGGTCTGCCCAAGGGGAGGGAAGGCAAAGAAATTCTCCTGGGTATAAAGAAGGAAAAGGTGGAATGGAAACAAAGGTATAAGAAAGTTTTTCACTTTATGAAGAAAAAAGAAAGAAAGAAAGAAAGAAAGAAAGAAAGAAAGAAAGAAAGAAAGAAAGAAAGAAAGAAAGAAAGAAAGAAAGAAAAAGAAAAAAGAAAAGAAAAAGACCAAAAAAGACACACACACACACAAAAGATGAAATTAGGGCTTTAGAGCCATTTTTATGAAAACTAAATTGAAAATTGATGGAAAAGAGCTTTCTGCCTAAATGTGGTGGAAGAACAGTTGAAATACTTAAAGACTTCTGTATGGCTGAAATACAGCATACAGACTGAATTGAGGAAAAGAAGAAAACATTACATAATAACTGAGAATTTTCTAATGGGGAAAAAATATGAGAGACATTATGTAATAACAGAGATTTTTCTGATGGGAAAAAATATAAGAGTTTCATCAGGAAACAGAAGAGACGGGAAGTGAGAAAATCTCACTGCAACACTGACCAGCTTAGAAATCTTCTCCAATACCTGTTGTATTTGTAATTTCTCATTAAAAGTCCTGTCCACTTGAAGGATAGCGAGCCCCAACTTGGGCAATGTTCCCACTGTCCCTTCAAACCAATTTGAAGCCCAAGCTGCAACCCGTTGTGCTGTGCTTATTTATCACATGCTTATAGCAGCCTGCCATGCGTGCTGAGCAGTTTCCAAACACTGAGGAAGGATGGAGCCAGCTCCCAAAATCTCATATGCTGAAGATAAGCAGAGAAGATGGCAGAGGTTAAGAGAAGAACAACAATTTGCAAATTAGGTTTAGAACTCATTTTTAAACTCTGGTCATCACTTTGGCCACGTGAAGAGGACTTCACATAGTCAAAAATGCAACCTACTGTTAATTTATGGCTCCTCTACTTTTCCAAAATAGCAAAAAGAACCTTTTCCCTAACTTAAAATCAATCCCCAAAGTACAGATCTGTTTGGTTCAGAGTGAACAACCTAGCAGAAATGTGTCTCCAAAAGCATGCTAAAAGTGGAAAGGGTGACGGTAGCATACATCCAATGTTTCTTCACATCTTTGCCTTTTTCTGCCTTCAGGTGTGCCCTGGGCAGACTTTCTAGCTGTTTAGCTGGGATTTCTGCTTTGCTGGCAAAGCCAAGATGTGTTCTTTGTGCTCAGCACCTGCATGATGTGTTACTCCCTCCGGGACCAGAGAATGCTGAGTTCACACCAAGACGGGGATAAGGGGATGATCTGTGTTAGGTACACAGCCCCCAGTGGGCTGTTGGCTCCCAGGCAGATGATAAACTCTCTCTGATGGTAAATGCACCCTGATGCCAGCATGCAGGACAACATCTGCTTGTACACAGGCATCTGGACATGCTGGCTCTTCCCCAGAGCCACTGGGAGGAGGAAGGTGTACAGACATCACATAAGGCTGACTAAAAGTCCACATGGATCCTGTCCATCTCCCTATGGAAAGGGAAGGAACGAATCCCTTGGAAGAGAACATCCCACCACCACACCATGCCCAGCCCTGCCCTGCAAGGTTGGCCCTTACCTCCTGGTTCAGCAAGTTGTGAGACTGTCCTACCACAGAGATCCCATCGCACAGCTTGCAAATCTGCATGACCAAGCCCTGTCTCAGAGCCTTTTTCTAGCATATGCTGCTCTAGCACGTGTGGTTGTCAGCATGGGATCCTTGACATGAAACCAAAGAAGAATTTCACTCTGTTCTCTAAAGCAGTGATTCATCTTTTCTCAGGTTTCATCTATTATTAATTTTTATTATTATTTCTATAATTTGTTAAGCACTTACAGCATATTTCTACATGCACAAGACTAAATTATGGCCCTGCACTAAGAGGCTGTATTTTAAATAGACAGATTTTCTCACAAACTGCTGTGAGCTCACCATCATTTCTGCAATATTTACAGTATGTCTTAAAGGCCTACCACCTAGATCTTTGGCTTTCTTTTTATTTTTCAAGACATTTCTTCTCCTTGAATTTGCAGTGAGATAAAACAGACTTAGAAATCTAATGAATCTTTGAAAAAAACAACACACTTTTAGTGTTGGTTTTTTTTTTAATTAATCATATGATTTCCCAGCCGATCCCATGATATCTGAAGAACTATGGAAGCCTCGTGAGAAAACCTGATGAAAGCTGATAGCAGTGAAATGGAAGCACTGTTGAAGCACAGTGAAAGGAAATACCCTATGTTTGATCGATGCAGTCATGTTTCCTATGCTGCAGTTCATGCTACGTGAGGGTGTGTAGAGGGAATGCTATCTGATCTCTGCACTACATGCTCAGTCAGCCCACCTGCTGGGACCGATCTGGACAGATTCACATCCGTGGCTCTGGGCTTGGAGGGGACCGACCCTGGGGGGTTCCTGCTTGCCCTCACAGGGTGACCATGGCATCTCAGGATGCGTGCAATCTCTGTGCTGTGAAGCGAAAAATGACCCAAGCTTTGAGGCAAGGAGCACGCTCATGAGTAGGTGTTTTAACTTATTGCCTTCACAGTCCCTGCGCCAACAATTGGAGTTTCCGGTTCAGAGGTTTCCTTTAAACGTAATGAGTAGAGGAAATTATTTCCATGGCCATAGACTGGGCCTCCTATGCTAAAATGTCCACATCAGAAAAAGCAGCATGCAGCTAGGAGTAATGATGAATGTGAAAGCTGAGGTCAAAGAAAGATGTAGCAGCGGCTCCATGCATCCACTCCATGCACCCACAGGATGCAGGTGTTCTTTCTGTGCCTGGAGGCAGGAAAAGCTCTCACGCCGCAGTGCCTGTTCCTGCTGGCCAACCAGCCCAGCACAGCGCCTCTCGCTCTCCCAGCCAAGAGCGGTACTATAAATGAGGCAGGAGAGAGACATGTGGTTATTTATCGCTTTAAAATGAACTCGGAATATTGATTATTCTTCCCCTTTTCTTTCTGAAAACTCGATTAAGTCGGTATAACAAACAGCTCCGCTAATGGGCCGTGTCAGTAACTGATGTCCATCCTGAGCTGAAATGAACTGCATCCTGCTGGGCTTGTTTCACCCCATTGCTTCCTGCTCCAGCAGCAGTCCACATACTGACTTGTGAAGCCTTTCCAGACCCACTCCTACAAGGTTCTCCGGTCAAAGTTGGTGTCAACATTTTTTTCTGAAGGTCTGTGGTGCATGTAATGAGCCAAGCTATGTTCTTGCATCTGGCAGAGACTCCTGATCTCATTTAAATAGAGCAGAGCAGCTGAACACTTGCCAAAGGCCTAGAAGAACTTTTCATGGGAGATCCCTTCCTGCAGATGCTCTGCTCCTCCTGCTTTAAGGCACCTCAGAAAAGTCATCCTGAAAAAGTCACTCTGAAATTCATCTCCAGCCACAAGCTCTTTGGTACCGACACTGCAGTCCCAACACAGAAATCAGCCCCTGTTTCCTGAGCCCAGAAATGGCACCACTGAGTGGATGTGTGCTTTCTCTACCTCCTGCCAAATATATATATATACATATAAGATACATATATATATAAGATATATATACACATAAGATATGTAAATGTAAGATGCCTCATGGTATGGACTGGCTTTGGCCATCTACCATGGTTGCCCAAGGCCTTCTGCTGCCCCAAGGCCTTCTGCTGGTCTGTGATGTGAGGCTGGTGGAAATGGACACAACCATGAAAGGAACCACAAGCTGCGGGGAGGGAGGTGTTGCTTGTACATCTAAAATTCGGCATGTGAACCAAAGGCCTGAGGAAAGCAACGAGCACCTGGCTGCCCTGCCCCATGACATTTTGGGGGACGGAAGCAGAGAAATGAGTGCTAGGCTGAGCTGATGGGGCTGAGGTCTTCAGTCATTTCTCTGAAAGAATTACGGAGAATGGCCTTGCATATACATTACAGAACACACAAACCAGAGCTTTCTGTCTCTGTCAGACATCCCTCGATAAGCAGTTGTGAGAAATACAGCAGCCACATGGTAATAAAAAACAGGCTTACATTTGTCACCTCATTGAATCCAGAACAACACATACAAATTATGATGCATCCTTTTCCAGGAGGCAAAGTCTTCCATGGCACCTGTGGGCCGGGTTCAGGCTCAGCAAAGCCTCCGGAGGCAGATATAAGTTGCACACAACAGATACTTCCACTAGCACGGTGTTCAGTGAATTCACCTGCTTTGAGGTTTTGGCCTGCAGCCATTTCCATCCTGACCGTGCCAAATTCTGCTGTGTTCAGCAAGAACCCCGAGCACATTCTCAAAGGCAGAGTTTGGCCTAAAAGTCAAGATTAAAATCATTTAAATGCAAATATTTACCGAGGAAGGCATAGATTAGGTCCCAGATTTACAATTTAGGAAGTGATGCTCAGGACTCAGAAAGCATGGAGACTTTCCAAGCTCATCAAAGAACATTTCTTCTATATGTCTTAGGCTCTGTCAGCACTGGAAAAACATGCTTGCTGTATTAAGTTACAAGGCTTACTGGCCTGCTTTACACCAGGGCAGTGTGTCTCCCTCAGGGGACTGATTATCACTGAATGATACCTGAGAACCACTTCCACGTGCTTAAGTTTGGTTTCCTGTGGGTAAGGCTTTGTGCTGTTACCTCAGACTGAAATTGCAATGTTCCTCAAACAAATACAATGGAGATGATTTCTATGATTTTCATGGAAAAGGGTTTGAATTCCTTGAGCATCTATTTCAATCACATATTCACAAATGCTTCAGCAATGTTAATTAGATCAAGGGGAGAAATAGTTATGTAAAAATAATTTCAAACAAAATCCAAGGCTGCCCAAGAGTACACAGAAACTGATAGATGACCTCCATTGCACTTGACACCCACTGCCCACATAACTTGGACCCTGAAAGTCTCCAGTGCTTCCATATCCTAAGATGAGACCCTTATGTCCCTTGCCTGAGCGACAGAACCTCCAAAGGACCTGCTGGGGATGGAGAGAAAAGCACTTCTCTGGAGAAGAGAGGCACCAGAACAGGTCAAGGTGGGAACTGCAGGACAGGTGTTTCTAGACTTTTTTTTCTGAAATTTCAGCTTTCCATTTGAGTAAATATTTGTGTCGGTACACAATCACAGCTGTCTTCCTCCAGTGCTCCCTGGTAATGCCGTAATTCATATTCCTCTGTACTCTGCTGTGTCTGATGGTTAAGAGCCTCCACAGGCTCCTCTGCACGTACCACTGAAAAGGGGTTACTTTATGCTCTGGCAGAGAGATGGCATTGTACTGTGTATATTTACATTTTTAAAAAGATATTGCTAATGCATTTCAGTAATGATAATTAAAAAATAAAAAATAAAAAATAAAAAATAAAATCTTTCTAGCCATTACTGTAATGGCTTTGAGCTAATTGCTTGCATTTGCACTCCAGTATGGTACTCCCCTCTCTGACTCATTTCCATTTTTATGCAGATAAGCTCTAATCAGCTTGCTTACTAGACTTTTATCTCCCAGCTCTTAAGGACCAGCTGTTGCCTTCCTTACTCCCTCAGGTAGGAACTTGCTCCTTGGACTGCAAGTAGGGCCACTTCTGGAGGAAGATGCTTCTTAGCACAGGTAAAATTCCCAGACTCCAGCTTACGGTAGGCAGATAGGCTGTGTTGGGAGACGCTGTGTGTGTTCAGTGTCTGAGGAGGCCCAGCAAGGTGCTGCAGGCAGCCAAAGAGGTCTCCCCTGAGAATTAGCTTTCCTGCAGCCCTACCTGTTGCCTGCTGGCATAAGAAAAGAAATAATGATGCTCTTAGTGACTCTATCAAGTCATCGCCTGAACACACAGCTGCACCACACTGGGAGCCTGGTCTTTGTGGTGGGGTGACACTATCCCCACAGCTCCTGGCTGGTGTAGGCTGGTGTGAGATGCTGGTTGCCATACTAGCGTTCTCCGCAGGTGTCTGTGCTACACTTGGCACAAATCAAAAAGGTGTGGCCAAGGTTGCTTTAAATTCTTTTGAATTTCCCATTCGACAAGTTATTGGATCCACAGGAAAAGATAAAGGTGTGAAGTTAGAAACTTGTTTGGCAAGCCTACAGATAAGAAAGCCTGTTCCATAATGGATAAGCTGAGGCCGCAGCCTGACAGGATCCATAGCAGCTAGCAGTCCTGCTGCAGTAACTACGAGATGACTTCTTTTCTCTTGAGCACCGAAGCAAGAAAAATGTGGATAGGACATGCATTTTGGAGTCACCTTTGAGCATTTGCTGATGAACACAGTGACTGATTCTGGTCAAGGACTGTTGCACTTTTCACAGGGAGCACAAAGCCTATCAGAAAGTGTCAGCTGGCTAAATGCTGTAAAGCTGTCTCTGCTCAGAGAACACCCATACCAGCGTGGAAAAACTGAGAATGAAAAGCAACAGCCCTTGAACACATGGCAGGAGAACTCTGAAACATGTGGGATGCTGATCTGCAAAGAAAGGGGAGATTCCACTGCCTCCCTGATGTCCACATGCTCTTTTTCCATACACAGTCTGGCCACACAGAATCAGAAGGCAGGAAGGAGGAGCTGCCTGAAAGGAGGATGCATGTGGTGCCTGTATTTTTTCTTCTCCAGGGTGATTTCTATGGGGTCTTGGCAGTCCGACATCTTTTGCTGTCTGTAAAGCAGGGATATGGGGTCTATCAGTTATAACAAATTCATGTCTTCCAAAGACCTCCAAGTAGCCAAGCCTATGCATTGTGACTGAATGCAGAAATAACTTACCATTTTTGTGGGTTTTGTTTTGTTTTGTTTTTCTCTAGAGGTTCCTGAACCCTCAGCACTCATAGAAATTGTATTATAATTTCACCAGTCCAAATAAGCCATGGAGCCAGAGGGGTGAATGTTGTCAGATTTTTGACTCTGCCCAATGGTAGCCAGAGACCTAGTGAAACATGTTTTGCATTGACTTGCCCACCATGCATGAAGCACAAAGTGCAGGAAATGTGAACAGTACCAGTGTAAGTCTTCTAGCCAAGGGGGTAACTCTAGTCATGAAGTCACTGTTTTCCATGAAGGTCTAAAGATGAGCTGGTGAAATATCTATTGCAATTATCCTTTTACTATATCTGTAGCAGAGAATTATTAACACCTTCTGAGCATCTGTGTTGCATCTCTACTTGGCCATTGAGAAGTCCTAGTAGCTACCATGGGGAGGGGATCTGTTCTTGAAATACCTGTCCATGTTGCTGTCAGACATGAAGGTGCAGCTTGTGCTTGAGGTCTCAGAGCTAAATGACTACACTCAGGCGGATCTGTAGCATGATTTTCCTGTCTGGGGCATTTCCAGTGATGCCTCTGCCAGAAAAGCAGGGTTTGTTCTGGTCGCCTTCCCTTTCCTTTCAGCAACTCAGCTGGTTGTAGTACTACCAATATATTCTCAATATCCCATGCTATCCTCAATACTCTCCCCATCTATCTGCACATTATTTACCAGCTCTTTCCTCCTTCACATTCATTCATGACTTAGAAAAAAGCCTGTCTTTCTTCAGGCAAAATACACACAGATGTCCCCAGGAACTTTGTCCAAGGGGTGCTGTGTCTGCTTCAGCACTGGACATAAACTACATGACTGTACTCCTGAAGTACAATCACTTTATTCCTGTGCCCAACTGCAAGCATGTGACCTTTTTTTTTTTTTTTTCACTTGTGAACCAGCTAAGGGAAAAATTAAATGAGTATCTCATCGATCTACATTCCCAACGCAGAGTTTGCTGCTCCAGGTCCCTAACTCTGTATATCAGCTTCTATCATACATCAGGGCTCTTGCTGCAACCACAGCACAACCATTCTTAAATTAGCTTTCCTTGTTGGTGTTTAAATGAAAAGAGACATCTAATCTGTGAGTGAAAACATTTGTCATTTCTTAGGGGGATCCAGACACACAAAATACAATTAACATCTCTGAAGAACGCTACACAGAGGTTCAGCAGCAGCTGACAGGGAAAATGAAATGAAAACAAATAAAATCAGTTGTTCTAATACCATAACTCGAGTGGCAAGTGTAATCTTCTCCTTTTATCTGAAGTTGGAATTGCTTTCCTGCAACAGCTTTCATTATGAAAATGTGGCACTTCTCAGCACCAGAATATTAAGACAACACATGCCCACAGGGGCCCAGATCATTTTAACGAGGAACAAACAATACAGAATGCAGCTTTTATGTTTTCTCTGAGCTGACACCTGCTTTGCAGCAAATGAACAATGGTAATGATAAGCACAACAACTCACACATATCGGGGCTGAGATGTGTGTCGCTGGCATCTTTTCCTTCCAGCATAAGAAAGGTCTGGTAACCAGCGTCATTTCTAGGATAGCCAAAACCCTTGGCCATGGGCTGAGGACAAGGTCTGTGTTTCTTGGAGATGTGAATCTTGTGGGGTGGTCCTGAGCTTCCCAAGAGACCGAGGGACCTTCAGTAACCTGACAACTTTACAGGTGTAGGGAGGAGGACACAGCTGGGGCACAGAGTGATTTGCCTGTTGGTGATCTTGCCTGAGACAAGGCAATGGGCTAGAGGACCTTTCTGCAACACTACCAGGTCTGCATTTCTGTGGAGCTATAAGCTAGACCCATTGCAGGATGACTCTGTTACTGCACGGGGGATTCCAGCCAGGGCATGTGAGGAGGAGGACTACCCAGCTGATTAAAAACCTGTAAATTAAAGGCCAAAAGCATGAGATGTGGGAGAGCCAGAGGAAAAATTAACCCAGTAACCACAACAGAAATATTACTGCAGAACAAGCCCACAGAATTTGCCAGGAGCACCTCCAGAGAATCTAAAAGAATAACTTGATCTAAGGATTATTTTTCCTCTAGTTCAGGACTGAATCGCAATTTCTGATATGGTCAGTAAGATGACTGCCATCACCTAGGTAGTGACTTGCACAGAATTTGCAAGGCTGTAAAGCCCAGATGCTTGGAAAGAGCTTCTTCTTGGAGGAAACTCATGCAGCTGAGAAGGCAGCCTGTGATCCAGAGCTTCCATTTCATGTCCAGACCCTAGAGCCTACAGATCTCTTACAGACACCGTACCCCCAGTTCAGGCTATAAGAAGGGTCATGCTTTTAAGCTGTGGAAGTTCCCCAGTTCAGTCCCTGGTGCTAGCCAGCACAGCAATCATCCCAGGCACATTGCTGCTGTGTTGTTTTTGTTCTGTGGATGAAAAGAGGATTAAAATCTTCAGAGCTGCCAACCCAGATTCTTTTGGTAGGAGTCCGCTCATTTATGCAAACAAAACCTGCAAAGCTGGAAGGAGATTGACGCATAAGATTTAGAGCAAAGTATGGAATAATGATGCTGTGTTTTGGCAGATAGAAAATCTACATGCATCTCACTTGGCAACCAAGCAGAGACCTTAAAGAAGATGGAGAAGAGCAGAAAAGATGCCACAATTCACCCACACTCATTGCGAGAGAAAGGATAGGAAGACCCTCAGGCCTAGAACTGACAAGATAAAGAGGGAATATAAATAGCTTCAATTAAGGACAGGTTTTGAAATTATATCTAATGATTTCTGTGCCTTCTGGTTACTCTCATTTCCCTCACTGTATTTGGTGGGGTGGTATCAAAAGTTACAGAAGACAACAAATGCTATTTTCCTGTTGTAGGACTCTCTGGTTTTCCTCCCTCAGTTTCTTGGGAACAAACTCTTGACACTTCCATTCTCCACAGCCCGCTCCATTTCTCCCTTCTCAGAAGCAGATTTCAAGGTTTTCTGGTTATATAAATTCTAACAAGGAAACTAAAATAGTGGAACCCACTTCTGAAGCACGCACTGTAGATGGCAGCTCTGTCTCTCCCCTTCTCCCTCTCCTCCTTTTTAAGGTAGGAAGCCCATTGTTCCTTACGGAAAATTATAGAAATATATCTTTGCAAGACACAGGATGCATTTTTACTTGGTCTTTAAAAAAAATATCACTCAGAAATGAAGATCTGTTTCAGGACTGCACACTGAACTTCTACATGTAAACTAGAGAATTTCAGGGATAATTTTGGATTTCTCAGAAACAAGTTGAAACAGATTTTTTTTGGTAAAAAGAGTTACTCTTGTGTGAGCTCTGTTCAGTATGCCAAGAACTTATTAACTTTGTCCTATCCATCATGAGATATGACATACAAGAAAGCATGCCACATCTTAAATGAGGGGGGTGTGTTTTGTAAAAAAGTCAGGCTTCATGCCATCACCCACCCGTGCTCCCACTCCCCTCATGTCCCAGTTCTGCCTCTCCTTTCTACCAGGGACCAGATCCTTCCCAGAGCACCAGGCCGCACACATGAGCATCCATTAACAAAAATAAAAATAAAAATAAAAAATATGGCTGAAAGCATATCATTGCTGGTGGCTAGCAAGCTTTGTATTAACTTTTGTGTGGGCAAGCTCTGTCCTGACAGAACATGACAAGAGTAACAGCCCTAGATTTTGAGAGCCTCTCTGTAGCAAAACCTGGGCACATAACATGTAGGCAGAAGTTGTTGTATATTCACGGGCTGTCCCAGGAACGTGCAGCAGAGCTGTTTGGTGGGAAGATGGGCCTTCAGCTTCCATCCAGGCTTTTCACATTTCTCCGAGGGTACAGCAAGGGAACCAATTAGCACTAACAATGGCAGAGGTGATTTAGTGATATGGACACTTGTGTATATGAAAATGATGGGTGCTGTCAGATCGGTGGAACATAAAAATCATTCCTGGAGCAGCCCAATCGTGCCAGTTAGCTAGAGGCATCAGGAGTCCAGAGAGATGACCTGCAGAGCCTGATCTAAATTTAGCACAGTGAGCTTTTTTAAATTTTGCTTATCACTCTGCTGTACAGCTCTTATCCGGAAAAGCACTGAGGTACACACATAAATAGGAGCAGAGCCACACCCTGTTGTTCATATACCTAAAATTGTGTGTGCTTATCTGGATTGCTAGATGAAAGACAAGGAGCACCACATGGTTATCTCAAGCACCCAAAACCCTTGTGGTCACACATCCCACAAAGCCAACATGCTTACAGAAGAAGGAAGTATTTGGAATCCTTTAGGAGCTTTAAATGATATTATGGTAACTGCAAAGCCAGATATATATATCTGGTAGGTACATCTCCTCGTAGATAAATACATACACAAATACTAACTGTATCAGCATTTGTCAAATACATACCTACGTAGATTGCTCTCTCCTTCTCTTGAGTTTCTTAGGTCACTTTGAATCGCTGAAATCTCAGAGACGCAGCTGGATTCAGGGCAAGGGAGAAGGAGAAATCAAAACTTGTCATTTTTAACTTTTACAGTTCCTAGAAGAATTTGTCTCATCTTTCTCTCTTCACTGCCTTTCTTTTCACTTTTAGATCCTTCACCATTGTACGAATTTTCAATAGGCACTCCAAGAGCTGATGCTTTCCCTCAGATTGAGGCTGCTCACAGATTTTCTGTGCTGACTGTCACTGTCTCTTCCATCTGCCTTTCAAAAAAAGAAACTTCAGCTCTTTCACAGTCCCACACTGGCACTCACGGGTACAAATCTACTTGCATCATGACTCTGCAAAATTACCTCTGTCTCATTAAAGTGTCCTAGAAACTCCCACAAACAGCACCATAGTCTGTATCCATAGGTTCTGAAACTACTTAAGGCTCTGTCAGATGCCAGGCTCATGCAGAATTTATAAAATAGAGTAAATAGGGTCAATGCTTAAGGGTCTGTGCCAGGCCAACAAGCATCCTCCTTTCTGGCCTGCAGTTGCAAGGCCAGGCATCTTTAATTTCCTGATGCCTCAGGTGCACTTGGGAGGACCGGGCTGTTAGTGCCTTTTGTAGGGGGATTCTGTTCCTTTTGCATTCAAACCAAGAAGAGCACAACTTATCAAAACTGAGCATGCCAACAACATCACAAGGCACAGCGAGAAGAGGGAAAGAAATCATTGCTGAGAGCTGTGGAGCTCCCACGGATCTGTTGTGCAAAGCTCATTTTTTAAAGAGTGGAAATGAGTGCAGGGAAGTCTCTGAGCTTTAGGCTAGCGGATCTGAATACATAAAGGAGAACATCTTTTTATTCATTTAATTTCTCCAGTTTCTTTGAAGTTGCAGTGAAAGATTTGGATATAAAGAGATGTAACTGGTTTGCTCACTCTTTTCCTCAGTAAAATCAATTCAATAGACAAACAATTATGGTTTATCCTACCTACGTGTTTAAAAATGCTCTGTATTATTATCGGGGAACCTATAGCTAATAGAGCTGGGACATCTCAGCCATAACAGACAAATTTAATTCAGATATCACACTATAAATACAACTACTTTACGTTCAGTGTGACCATCCATGATGCTAGGAAGTCGAGTTGCATTTTTGTTTCTTTGTGGGCTATAAGAAAGTCTCAGAAGATGGTTTCAGATACCAAGCTTTTTAGGTTAGAATTATTTCATGTTATTTTCTTTAGTCATGAAGAGTAACCAGCAACTGGATTCCTTGTTTCTTTTCTTTGCTAGAGAAATTCAGGGCTGCTGTACAATAGAAGAGTTTATATTGACTTAAATAATAGCAAAATTATGGTATTACAAGAGTCAAGAGAATGACAATGAGGGAAGACAGAGAGTGTTAAACTGGTCTGGTTGCATTCATTTAAGTCCTTTCAGTAGTGGGCTTTGCAGATGAAAAAGGGTTTTGCTAAATGTTCAGCATTGCTCTCTTCAAAGCAGCTGCAGCAGCAGCAGACACGTCCCACTTACCAGGAACACTAAATTTCCTCCAGCAAGAACAGGAGTGCCAAAACCAATATTGTGGCTGCTCCATGGCTGGAAAATAACATGAAAAGAAAAAGAAAAAAAAAGAAAAAGAAAAAGAAAAAGAAAAAGAAAAAGAAAAAGAAAAAGAAAAAGAAAAAGAAAAAGAAAAAGAAAAAGAAAAAGAAAAAGAAAAAGAAGAAAAGATAAAAAAGGAAAGGGAAACAAAAAGGAAAGGAAAGGAAAGGAAAGGAAAGGAAAGGAAAGGAAAGGAAAGGAAAAATAAAAAGTCTGCTTTTCCTATTTGTTTGTGTTAGTATTGGCAAACACTATAGTATTTCCAGCCTTTTTCACACCGCTCTGAAACTGAAGCCCAAAAACACTAGGCTTCTTCAATTTGCAAATCTTTGACAGGGTTACTGCTTAGCAAGTGCCAGCTCTGGGGAAGCGTGGCAGCACACACGGTCACACGTAGGCTCCCACCCAGTGTGCACAGGGTGTGCATGCTCCTCTCCTCATGTGCTGAAACCTTTCGTTGCCCAAGGACTGTGCTGGGCCAATCCTGCCCACAGCCCTGTGCTCCCTGAGGGATGCTGGAGGAAGTGGCAGCTTCGTGGAGACATTTTCCTGAGTACAACTCAATGGAAAAAACAGACCTTTAGTTATGAAATGTGCCCTAGTGCTTACTGAAGAGGAGAAGGAGGTGCAGTGACAGTCAGAAGGCCTTGTCTTCTGTTTATTAGATCTTTCCCAATGAGCTTTGCCAAAACGGGAGACCACAGGCCACAACAGAGCTGCTCCAGCCTGCTCGTCTCTGCAAGTCCTGCCTCTCTCCGTCTTGCAGCCTGGAGGCAGCAGGGATGGCACAGCTTTGTGCTGGAGCTGGAAGCCACCAGTTTGTCCAGCTGCAACAGGCTGGAGCAGCTGAGAGGAGCCACCAGCATGCACAGCAGGTCCTGGAGGTAGCTGCTCATTTCTCAGCAACCTCCACAGCCTCTCAGAGGTCCATCAGCGCATGCTCAATGCTAATAACAGCCCTGACTAGCTCAGCACATGACGAAAATTCAGTCTACTCACAGCTCAGTATCCCACACATCCCTTGCCTCCCAGTCAGATGGACTCTGTGGGCAAGGGGACAGATTAGCCATGGGGGCCATATAACGCTATTATTATTAACAAGAGGGTAGAGGGTCTCCTCCCCAAAGGCTCACCACAACCACACTTAGCCTTTCTAGTCAGCATCCTTCTCTCAAAGCATATCCACGTTCCAATGTCCTTTCCTCCACCCAGAGAGATCAGGGGAAGCCCAGGTGAGCAGCTCGGGGACATTGCTATGGGACACAAAGATGAGGGTGAGAGACAGCTCAGGGAGCAGTCTGGGCTGAGGGGCAGCAGCCGATATTTGAGGGAAAAGCACACAGAAGGAACACCAGGGCCCTGCCAGACACCAGAAGCAAAAAGAAACCCCTCACAGCATCCAAGCCACATGCCCAGCTCACTGACAGGGCCCTGTTCCTATTGCAGTGACCTTCCCAGAGCAAAGGCGCACACAGCCTTGGCACAGAAGCGACACAGACACCATTCACAGGCTGGTTTCCAAGGGAAGGGGCTGCTCAGCAGCAGGGGCTGTTTCTGACCTGCTGAGCCCAAGAAAGAAGAGCCCAAGAGCTCCACAAACCACGGAGGGTGGGTGCAAAGGGGGCAACCACCCCCTCACCCCTCCAGATCCCCACACTGGGGCTGGGTGTCCCCTTGCCCCGCTCTCCCTACAGCAAGGGCGTAGGGGCAGCGAGCCCACCCCAAAGGAGATTTCATCATAAATCATAATGAGGTCGTTTTCTTTCACTCGAGCGTTTCCATAGCAACAAACAGAGGCGATTCTAATCTCCGATATAAAAGACGCCGTGAAAAACGACATGGTTTGGGGTTTGGGGGATTTTTTGGGGAGGGGAGAGGATGCTTCTGCAGCTGCTGGCTGCCCCCTGCGCAGCGTGCGGCCAGCACCACCACGCGGCCATGAGCCCCCAGACCACCGGCCCCAGCGCATCGCAGCTGGGCAGGGGGCAGAACTCACAGGCACAAGATAGCTCGGCAGGTGCCCTGCTGAGACCTTCTCAGCCATCACTTGCTCTGCCCCACAGAAGCTGGTGGGCTCACGGCTGCAGCAGCACAGCCTGACACGGAGTCGGCTGCAGGGCCTGGCCACAGGCTGAGGTATCCTCCTCACAGCTGCAGGGCCTAGCCCCGAATTGCCAGGCAGCAGGACAGCAGAACACAGCCAACACTTGAGAAAGGGAAAGCCCCCCAGCTGTCCACAGGGACATAGCTGAGAACATCTTCCATGGCTCAGAGGACCACTAAGAGCCTACTGGCTCCAGGACACAGGTGATGCAGCACGGGGACATTCAGGTCACTGGAGTAGAGGGACATAAACCTGGGACACAAGGAGGCTCATGCTTTAAACCACAGGGTGCAATAGGAACTGGTGATTACTGTCTTTTTCCCCCAGGCGCTGTCAGGGAAATGCAAAGCACACCCCAGGCTCCCCGTGGACAGGTAAATTAATTCAGTACTGCACGCTTCAGAGGAGGGCAGCTGTGTGGACAGACTACACTTTCAGGGCAAGGGGAGAGGAGCAGTAGTACTGTTAGTGCTCCCTCTCACCCAGCCGGGTAACACAGGCCTGTATCTGAAACATCATTCCTCAGCTCTACTGCAGCAGGCAGAGCAGAGGGGAAAAATATCCTCTTCTTCAGGCACTGCAGTCCAAATCACCATTATTTAAAAAAAAAAAAAAAAAAAAAAAAAAAAAAAAAGTAGACTTCTACATAGTCTGGTAAGGTAAGTAGTAGGTTTTTCTGGAATATCAAATTGTTTATGCGAGATGGATAACCAACACTAGCACTGTGCTACCACTGTCTCTTCGGGGGCTCACTAGCAGTGGCACCCATGAAAAATAAGACTTCCCGTTTCTCTGGCCCCATCCTGGAATAATATCTTGTCTGCCTAGTTGTGATATTAACACCAGTATCTTCTCAGTAGCATGCTGGGGTCTGCAAAAGGTCTGTTCCAATTCCATGCTAGGGTCGACCAACTTCAAGACTTTGCATTCATTATGCTATGTTTTAAAGCAAACAAAAAAATCCACACAAAACCTCTAGAATTTTTATTTCTTAAAATTTTTTATTTTCTTAAAATTACAAAAGAAACTCTCCCCAGGAGAGCAAGGAAGAAAAAAAGAGAAGTATTTCCCAGCAATTTTGTTCTATGTAAACACAAGCAAAGTTACATATTTCACTCACATGCATGTACAAAAAACATTTTACTTAAAAATATCCTTCACACATAACATGTGCATCAGTCTCAGAATTCAGCACATAATCAGATTGGCCTCACCTACCCTACCTAATCTTATTTTCCTATTTTCCTTTTCAGTTGTAAATTTCTATGCAGGAAACATCTTTCTGCAGAGCATTATGCATATTCAAATTAGTGTGGATGGTCTTGGAATTAAATCACTAGGTAGCACAGTCTGACTTACAAGTGTATACTGAAGTTGTTACACTGCTTACACAGTGAACTTTGTTGGATGCCAGGCAAAACTCTTCAAAAGGAATAAAAAGGTATTGCTAGAAGGAAAAAGGAATATGATACATAGCATTCTCTCATCTGCAATAATCCTGTATCATTCCCATGCAAAGTACTTCAGAAGCTAGTAATTCACAGATCTTGCTCTCTAAATTGATATCACAGTTCCCAACAATTTAAATCATGGCAAAATAAATCCCTAAAGACATCAATGCCACTGGACATGGACACAGTCAACACTCAATATTCCAATTTGCCACCTGTGTACCTTTGGAAAGGGAAGGCAGAAAGATGGAAGAACCAATAAAATGACAAACTTTTGAAGCAGGTGGGTCAGCAGAGCACTTTACTCGGGACCAGAAAAAACACACAACTATGAGAACACAGCTTCATTCCAAGCCATTGCATAATCTCAGCATGGCTTAAAATTTGGGGATTACATGGTCAATGAACTCCTCGCTAGCTGTCCAAGGCTGCATCAACACCTAGTAAAATCTTATTTGATTCATCAGAAAAGCACATTCTATCTGAGCTGGTGAGCTACATTTGAAATTTCACTATTTCATGCGTGATGAACACCACCGTAAATCTAAGGTCTGCAGATGTTCAGAAGGGAAGGGCTCACCCAGAAAGTAAAGCTACCATGTGCACTAAAGAAAACATCCAGCATACAAACGCCAGAAGCAACACAGCATAATGGTGAACAGTAAGTACAGATTTTACTCTGCAATCACTTTTTAAATGTACAAGCTATACTGATGCATTTCTAATCTCTGCATAAACAAGCATCCTAAAGAGAATCAATAACACATCTCTTTTACATTGCAACAACACAGCTGAATCAATAGAGGGTGAATTTCCACTGTATTTAAATACTTGAAGCACTCAGGCTTGGCTTGTTGCAGAGTATGTGTTACAGGGTGAAATGGGTGGGGAAAGGAGATGTGAAATACAAAAGCACGATTAAAAGTAAGACAGAGCATCTGTACTTGAGCAATATAAAGAAAGCACTTAAGACTGATGCTTAAGAGGTTTGACTAAAGCCCTGGAGAGCACCAGATTTTCATTTTTAGCCCACCTGAAGTCTTGAAAGTGAGCAAGTGATGCTGACAGCAGCCCCTCTGTCCTCTACCTCCTGAAAATGGTGCAAAGGACTTCGCTTAGCTGTTTCAGACTCAAAAATACTACAGCACTATGGCAAAGCATCTATGCTGCAAGGCCCAATTTACAGATGTTCTCATGCGGTATCAAAGATGGGCACAGGAGCCAAACCAGGCTGAACCCTGAGGCCCAGGTCTAGCACATCATGTCTGTTGTAAAAAACCCTGGATATGCTGTTCCTGGTAAGATGAGCAGTTTGCTTTTAGGTCAGTACCACAATTTCAGCAGTGAGCACTACTGAATGTGTAGAAGAAATGCACATACCCAGCAAGATGAAGTTTCCTCTGATTGCCAGACAGGAAGGGCTAAAGTCAGATCACTTAACCAGGATAGAGCTGTCTTCAGCTGAGGTAGTCAAGTTGAACTCACTTTGTTGGCACACAATGAAAAAGCAGAGACTTCTAGAACACCACTTGTCTGACCTCTTTTAGACTTCTACTTCTGGGTCAGATGAATGCTCACCTAAAAGTGACTGTCTCTTTAGCTGCAGATGGGGCCCAGAGCAATAAATCTAGGTGCAGATATCTGAAGCTCAGTGAAAGGACACCACCCAAAATGCCTTCCTTGTGTCACGGCAGTTGAATAGCACAACTGTGTTGTACTTTCTGATAAGCAGTTTTGCTTAAAACTGGTATCATATAGGTCACTAACATTTCAGTGTCTCTCAAAGCATACTCCAGCCAGCAACAGTCCAACCCAAATGGAAGAAAAGCTCACAGCTCTCACAGAACTCTCTCAAGGAATAAAGTGTTTTTGTTTTGTTTTTAAAGAAAATAACTCTCCAGCACACATCTAAGAGGCAAATACTACTATTCTCTTTTTACAGCTGAGAAAACAGGAACATTGCAGCTTCCCTAATGGTGACTCAAAGGGAATCAAAATAGAGATTTCCTGATACACTGGTCCTCTGTTCAACTACTGACTAGGCTTCAAATAGCTACAATTTACCTCCCAGGAGGAGCCTTTAAAACTCTGACGGGCAATTTTAACTCCAATGTCCATAAAAGCCTGTTGTCACACATTCTTATTAGGCATCGAAGAATTTAATGTTTGTCTTTCATTTCTATAAAACAGAAGAGAAATACAGTTAGAAAAAAAAAAGAATTAAGGCTAGGCATGTTATACAGAAACAAACAAAAAAAAAATACTATGCCTGGAGCTCATTCTTTCAAAAGATAAACTTGCAATTGTAAGGACAAACGTGAGGTCTGGTAAATCTCCCTCAAACATCCCAGTGGGTTACAGGCATAAAGCCAGTTTAAGTGGCTGTTCACTCTTGATTCACGTTCATTCTAGCTTTTTTGAGAGATACTCACTGAATCAAGTTAAAGACTGAGTTGATCAACTGAGGATTGCGTTGAAGAAAAAATTGTCATCAGTCAGCTGAGACATAAAAGCAAGCAACAAAATAGATTCTGTTTCAGACTAAGTTGTCAAGATGGCAGCTTTGAACAGGAAACCTCAGCTGGCCTGAAGTTCCTACACTCAATTTAATAAGAGTGAAGGAAAAGCCTGTATTGTCAGTACTGGCTCACACCAACAGTAAATGCTGCTTCACTCTCTCTGGAAAACCCTGCCTTAAACAGCTGTCTGTCAGCTTCCCTGATTAAACAATCAGGAAATCAAATAGGGAAGAAGCTCTACTGGACTTGATAGTTAGAAGGAACAACTAGTGGAGAACATGAAAGTCCTGGCTACAGCAGACATGGGATTGTGGCATTTACAGTCTTGAGAAATGTGTACAAGATGAATAGAGCTCTGGACCTTCAGGACAACATATTTTGGTTCATTTGGTTCTTTGTAAGATTTCATGAGGGACAGCCTTAGCTTCCCAAAGTGGCCCAAGAGTGCTGCCTGATCTTCAAAGACTGTTTTCTGAAAGTTTAACAGTCCATTCTGATGAGCAGAAAGTATAGCAGGCATGACAGAAAGCCAGCACAGATGATCAAGGAAACCCTGACTGAGCTCAAATGTACAGAAAAAAACTACACAGTGGTAGAGGTGAGGATGGACTGGCTGGGAGGAAACAGACACAGCCCAGGCGTGCACATACAGTTAGGAAAGCCAGACTTCAGCTGGAGTCAACACAGGTAAGAAATGTGAAGAATGGCTTTTCTGAGTGCACTGGAAGCAAAAGAAAGGTTAAAGAAAATGTGGGTTTGCTGTCCAACAGTGCAGACACCTGGTAACAAAGGCAGTGCTTTGTACTTTCAGGCTGACATACTCACCACCACTCAACACTTCCCTTTGTAAGGTCTGCCCTCAGGCCTGCCAGGTCCCTGGATCTACTAGGAGGAATGTACAGGAACAAAGCATCACTGACACAGAGGAAGACTGAGTTAACAAGAACTTCAGCCAGCTGGACATTCACAGCTCCATGTGAGCAGACAGGATGCATATAAAGGCACTAAAGGAGCTAGCTGATGGTGCCATGAGGCCACCCTCCAGTATCTTTGCCAGGTCATCATCACAAGTGAAGGCTCCCCAGCCAGAGAAATTACCCAACTTGGTTTACAACCACTTAATGCACAGATTAGACAGATGTTGCCTAGAGAGGTTTGGTCTTGCCATCCTTGCAGAAAATCAAAACTCAGCTAGACAAGGCCCTGAGCAACCTGCTCTATTTGGTTTGGCTGGACCAGAAACATCAAGAGGCCCCTCCAAACAACATTATTCAACAATTCAGTGACTTAAATCTCCTCGCAGCTACTTTCCACTGGTGACTTCCTCATTAATCTGCCAAAGCAACCCATGACACCATCAAACACGCATGTTCAACCTCATGAGCCAGGATGGAGTACAGAAGTTAGCTAAGAGGGTAGAAGTGTACTATACTTCATACCTCTCATAATAATTTCATTCAAGGTCCCTCATACACCAGGGCCAGCCCTGTTTATACACCACAGCCGTCACAGTACTTTGGCTCATTTCAAGTCCATTGAGACTAAATAAAAAGGCCCGTTCTTTTCACATCTTCTTCATCTTTTTCTTGCAGCGTTGGTTGAAGACAGGCGAGGATCCCATCAGACTGTCAGCAGAATGAGAACCATAGCTGCTCTCAGAACCATTGGGGCTCTGTGGCATCCCAGCTTCACTCATGCCTGACATCGGTTCCTCAAAGACATCACTGCCTAGGACCCCATGGCCGTGTACATTGGCCTCTTCATTCTCCTGTGGCTCCATTTTCACCTGTGACAAGTTCCAGAGAGGGGAAGCATTCACCTCAGCCCCTAGAGAAAGAAAAAGCATGCATTAATAACAGAGTAAAAGGATAAATTACAAATAGTAAGTGGATGCAAGGGACAGCAGCACTGGTAAAGCAGTAAAAACAAAGCTCCAGGTGAAATAGGCTGGGGAAAAAAATATTAAGCAGTGTGAAATAATAAATAGAAGTCAGCTTTTTTTTTTTACCCAGTAGTTGCAGCTCTAAGAAATATGACGCTATGCTTTCAGAGCAAATCCAATGCTATCCTTTCATGGCACTCCATGAGTGTTTTTTTTTTTCCCATAAGAAATAAAAACTTAGAAACAACATGAAATAAGAGCTCCCTTCACTCTCCAGGAAGGAGTGCCTCAATGGCAAGTGTGCCAACAACATATGGACTTGACCCTGCGCAGGCAGGACTTGGAGGAGTCCAGAAGTCATCCCTGATGAGGGGGTCTTTGCAACTTTGGCAGTCTCCTTTCAGTTGTCAACCACACTGGACTTCTGCTAGTTTTGCAGGGGAGTAGAGGACAGAGGACGAGGTAGATGAACCGTCTCAAACACAGCTTCCTGCACTGAAAGGCAGGGATAACAGAGCTGCAGTCAGCCACCAGTATGCCTGCCTCCTTGTACCTGGAGGTCTCCTCCATCCTTCAGCAGAACAGGAAGAAACTCTCTTGGCTCAGCCTCAGACACCCTGCCCGTTACCAGAGGATGGCTCACCACAAGAATAACTTGTGCTGTAGCGTATTGGAATGAGCAGAGGAAGGGAATCAGGGCAAGGAGGCTGCAGACTAGAAACAAGCAGACAGTGAATCCTAGGTCACCTTTTTAAAGAAGGAGGTTAAAGAGTCCAGGGAATCACCTGGATTTTTTAGAACAATTAAAATAATTCAGTTCAAGCAGAGAACCAAACTTTTTATCTAGGTTACTTGCATGATCTTCCTTTGCTTACTACCATCCTCCTGTCTGCTCTTCCCTGCTCTCTCACTGAACTCTTCATGCATGTAGCCCTATCAACAACACTGTAACATGGTTTAGTCAAAACTTTTTTTTTTGCACCTTTTTGCATTGTGTAACTCAGAATAGGAATTGGTTTTTTTAATAGTAAGTGTAAAAAATGCCAACAACAAATGTAAAAAAATCAGTAACAACTTCTCCAATCTTGGACAGCAAACATTTTCAGAACACCTGTGAAGCTTGGCTTAGCAATCTAACAAATCCCTGCTCACTGTGGCATTTGTATGCTCTCTTTTCTCCTAGCTTCTAGCCAGGAGTAACAGACCTGAGGGAGGACATTCACTGCAAATAAATCCAATGCCTTCTTAGAAATCAGAATGGTTCAAAATACAGGCCATAAACATTTAACTACTCTAAAACTTGTTCAGATATAACTCAGATCAGCAGCAGCTCTAAGTTTTTATCACATAGCTGGCTAGACACACACACAAAAGGAACCTTCCCATTTTAAATTAATTCCACAGTGGAAGATTTGCCAATCCACACAAGTATCATGGGTTTTGTTTGTTTTTTCACATTTGGACTAGTGTACAATCTGAGCAGATCGAGGATTTTCTGTATAAGATTATGAAACCATACTTTCTGAAAGCAGCAAATGTTTTGTCCCCAAGAGCAGTAATTATAGACTGCATTAATTCTGCTTATTTATAGTTTTAAGAGAAACAAAAATCCTACTAAAAACACACTAATTGGGCCCCTTGCTGACATGGGCCTAATGAGCCCAAATCTGAACAAAGCCTGAAATCTTCTCTCACTTTTAAAGCTGATCCCTCTAGCGTGGGGTTAAATTCACATAGAAAATAAAACAAACTAAGAAGTCAGGTTTTAGCAAGCTTTCCAAACCTTGTGTCTCAGACTGAAAGCACAACCAAACATCTTGTATTTAGCCAGCCTACCACTATTCCCTATTATTAGTATGCCACTAGCACTAGTCCCTTGTTACCAGCAGTTACACTGAGAAGAAGTCTCCCATCACATGTTGGTACTGTGAATTTTCCTTTATGGAGGAGTCAGAAACTTTCTGGAGCAGTTTAGCTCAAACCAGGGCTTAGGAGACCTTTGTGGCAATAGTAGAGAACACAGCCCACATCAGCTCAGCAGTTAGATAACAAGGCAGAATTGAAGTGCTTTGCTGATGTTCACTTGCCTTAATGAAAAGTCCCTTTTTTGTTAATTATAAGTGAATGTATTCCTCTCAACAACAAGGATACATCATTAAAATGCTATCAGTTCCACAGAGTTGCAGCTCCAGTCTACACAATAATCAAAGGTGCTCACTAACCTTACTGTTGCTTTCTCTCATCAATTGCTCTTCATTGCTCAACCTTATCCCTTTCAGCTCCATCTCCTGTCACTGAGAGTGTCACTAATGGCCAGCAGTACTTCAGCAGAGACTCTGGACATTTCATCTTCAAAGCACTTCAACCTCCAAGTACTTTACAAATGAGCTAATCCTTGTGTTATCCTGATGGGTGGAGGAACAAGATCCCCAGTTTTACCTCCACTTCCCCAGCTGCATCACAATTAAGCACCTAGCCCCCAGTTGTGACCCCTGGCACAAGCAGAAACACGTGCACAACAGGGAAGGCTGAAATGACAGTTTCACCCTCTTACACTGTTATGCTGCCACCCTCCCTACAGGTCTCACACCTGTACATTTGAGATGGTGGCATCCTAACTGCAGCAGCTTTTTCTCCCTCCTTGTGATATTACATGCTCTGGCCTGCCCAGCTCTAGACTGGGACTTCTTACAGTGATGAGATTTCCAAAGGCCCTTGTGAAGTGAAGAGGGATTTTCAGGGACAAACAGAGCACTTGTATTCTTAATTAGAAAACACCAAATTGGTATCAGATAGGCAAGAACCTATCTTGCTAACCTCTGGGTCTCAAGTGGTAGGTGCTAATACCAAGCTTTCCAGATGAATCACTTGCAACCCCAGATGGGCCACAAGAGCCCATTATTCCCTCTCCCTCAAAAATGCCAGCACTTTACATTTCAGAGGTACAATGGAAAACAATATGAGCTTCCAGAAATACATCAGATAGATTTGTGTAGGTTTGTTTTCTTTAAACTCAGCAGAATGCTATTTAAAAAAAAAAAATAAACTAACAGACTCAGAGGTACACTCACCCCTCAATACACAACACAAGTAAATATAAATAGGAGAACAGACTTCATTGTTTTTAATCATGTTTTTAAAGTGAAACACTAATTATCAAAGGGACTGGAAGAGTTCAGATGGTTCTATAAAAAAAGAATGTCACTTTGTTTTCCATAAAACTTGGTGCTACGGAATGGTGCAGAGAACAGACCTTGCATATAGATTCAGAAAAGGAACAGCAGCAGCAGCTTGTCCCATGCTCACCAGCAGTGTGCTTCAACACCAAAATATACAGACAGCTTTCAGGAGCAGAGTGCAGTCTTCATAACCCACCACCTCACTCATCGTTTTGTTTTCTGTGGTAGCAGCTAACTATAGCAGACTTTTAGGATAAAGCTCTGGTTTCTTTTGATATGGGAATCCAAAAGTTATTTTTATCTTTGTTACATCAGACTGGAAGAAAGACACCAGTATTTATATCTGCAGCAAACACTGCAGTTCACAAAACAACAACAAAGCCCTTGGGACATCACTGTACAGTCTCACACCAATAACAGAATGAAGAACATTCACAATCCCACAAAATTTAATGCTATATAAACCACTGTGTTCTGCAGGGTCCATCATGAACAGGGTAAATACTTAAATTATAATTGATATATTTGACTCTGCTTTTGTGTTTAGAAAGTAAGCAAGTGTTTCTCCCTCAAATTTTCCAACTGAAAAAAAATTCTGCTCCTTCCCCACTTTTGAATCTGCCATTAAAAACAGAAACAAGATCATATGAAAAAGATGAGGAACTGACTTGAGCAGTAGCAACAAACCTCTACCTGAAGTCTGTGGGGAAGCTTCTACTTCCAAGTTTGCAGAGAATCGCTCACTTTGAGCTCCAAGGACTCCAACTGGCAAAGACTGGTCACCAGATGCCAGATCTCCTTCCAGCTCCTCACTTATGGGGAAAGTGATATCGCTAACAGGTTCCTCCTTAATCTTCACTGGCTTTGCATCTTCTGCTGCCTTTTCAGGGTTGACAATCTTTTCATACTCTTCAGAGAGCTGCTTGCTAACCTGTCAAAGATCAGTGGAGATGAAAAAGAGGCAAGAAAGGTCACAGTGACTTCAGAGACTGATGACAATTACACTGCAGTGTGCTATCCTCACAGAGCATTATTATTAATGCCTAACCTGACTGAACAACTACACAGCTGCACAAAAAAAGACTTTCTCCCCCTTTAAGAACACCTTCTATCCTTTATCAAGGGTCTTTAAGAGCTTGAATTCCTTAACACATCTGCTTGATAAATATGAGCAGATTTATTCCACAGACAGAAATGAGGCTCAGAAATTTAACTGAAGTAAAAAACAAGAGCAAAGTACCTCAACTTTACTCTTTGATTTTACCTATAAGACCTTCCCCTGTCCATCAGTACTAAATTTTACTCCAGCACCAACAAACAAGCAGATCAGATATTCATTAGCTTCTGTAGTTACTGCTAGCAAAGGCTAGTTATCTTCTGTCACAGTCACAGCAAAAAAAGCAGTTTTCTCCAGTCAGACAAGCGAAACAAACACAGGAATGAGATTTGGAATAATCTTCTTGCTTCTAGAAATGTAAGAACTCTAAGCAATTAAATTAAGATTTTTCAGGTTTAGTCTGCTTTTAACAGGTATTTGTTTGTATCTCTGAATCCCAACATTCAGTGAACTGAGTTGAGGAAAAGCCCGAGGCTTTTTTTTAAATTGCAGAAGCAAGAAAGAATAGCAAAGCCTATTTCCCCCTTCTAGGTGTCTCTGATTTATACCACCTCTGCAAGCCACAAGGTGCCAACCCTGGGATAAGGAGGAGCACAAGGGAGCTGCTCTAAGATGAATCAACTGGTACTCTCAGATAACACAACACTGAGGAAGGGAAAGATTAGACATGGCAGGTTCTGCCTTTGGTCTCAGGCTACCTACTTGATCCAAACCTTGTTTTCAGATGAACAACAATAAAATTTGCACATCAAGTCCTTGCATTTCTGTTAAGTCCTCTATCATTCAAATAGAATGCATGTTTAAGTTCACAGAATACCTGGACCAAGAAAAACTAGGAGATTTAACAGTCCTCTCCTTTCTCCACAGAAGTAGTCCCCTCTATAGTAGAAGGCAGTGCTTGTTCAACAACTCAGATGGATGCAGCACTACCCTTTATTCTTACCACATAAGTGCACCACCCCAGCTTAAGCCAACACAAGTCACTGTGCACTTAAGTAATTTTTGCCTGTCTGCTTACTTGTTTTATGAAATGGTAAGCAGCCAAATACCCCATTTCAGCAGAAAATTTGGTCAGCATTGACTTTACATCTACTTGATATTTTAGTCTCCTGCCATTCAGGAGCTGGGGGCTTTCTCTTAAACCCAAACCATCAGTACAGCACTCTTAGCTTTTGTAGGGACACAAGTAAGAGGCTTTGTGTTCCATTTTTCTCTGCCAAAAACCATCCCGTTTCCCTTTTCCTTGATGACCCCTCCATACCCAAGAGGGTTCCTCATGTGATTTTACCTCAGTGTTGCTACAGGAGGAAGCAATTGTACCGGGGTTACATTTCTTGGTGCTGTCAGCTCCCTACTGCTCTCCTCACCTGAAGCATGTAGCTGTGGTAATCCTTAATGCGGTGCTGCCAGAACTTCTGCAGTGAGAGCACGCTGCCAATGCCCACTTCGTGGAAGACCTGCTCCATGACGTCTGGGAATGGTGTGTGCCCAAGTCGGGCTTCCCGATCCACAGCGAAGCGCAGCAGCTTGGTGAACTTCAAGCAGTACTCATGGGCAATGTCCGTCAGGGTCTCCAGGACACTCTCATTGGCACACTCAAAGCCTGTGTGAGCTAGGATGGTGGCCATGGACTGGTAGAGAAGCTGCCGGCAGGAAGACCAGCTCAGCTCAGTCACAGGCTCCCCTTTTCCTCTAAAAGACAGAAAGGAGAAAAATAGCACACCTCCAAAAACCCAACGGAATATACCAGTTCAAGAGACACTTAGCACTAACATGCTCTACAAAAGGAAAGCAAATTGGTTGGGCTTCACTACATCTTCTCCATTACATATGAACCCTACCTACTATAGGTTTATCTGCTTTCCCTTCTTCCCCTTCCCTCAAAATCAGCACTGCTGAGTTTCATTTTCACTTTTAATGCCACAAGAATCCTTGGGTGATTCATCAATATGGGATGCAAATCTTTTGAACCTTCAAGCAATTCCCTTCCCACCCAAGAGCTTTTCTCCTAGAGATGTGAATTAAATGGGTCCTTGACACAAACAAAAAAAGGCACTTTAAATAATATGAATGCAAATCATTTCCCCTCTCAGTTAATTACATTTCTCTTCCTTGTTATCCCTGATGTCATAGGCCTAACAGTCAGATACAAAGGCTTCTGGGATAGACAAGATCTGAATTTGTAGTGCAAAGGACACACAAAAAGCAAGAAATGGCATACACATCTTTACCCCCACTTCATCAAGATGTGCTGTAGCCATTATGACCATTTCCCTGCCCTTACTTCTGATAGTCACGAAGCCAGCAGCTGAAAGCAGTACCCTGCAGGTAACAGGAGAAGTGAACACAAAGCTTTGGGGAAGCCTGGAGAGGTCCTGCCTCAGAGCAGCACTCCCTGCCCTTGGGCTTGAGGCCCTCTTCTCTGTGCTGCTAGGAGGGAGTAAGTGACAACGCGGGACAGAAGAGACAGAACAGCAAGCATAAGTATTTCAAAAATCACTCTGTTACAGTCAGGCAAGCAAGTTTTTCATCAAGATGAGTTAAATTCCACATAGGAAAAAAGAAAGGAGGTAAGACAGTTTAACAAGAAGTGTAAATACACTTCTACCAGATTTCCAGACTTACGATTAAACGTACGTGATTTATTTGCCTGTAACAGTAACACCATCTTCAGATGCTGATGTCAAAAAACGAGTTTCCTTTTTACTAAGTATGGTATTAGCTCACTGTTTTTCCACTCCATTCAGCATCAATAAGTTGAAGAAAGCTAACAATTTCACCCTTCATTTGTTTCTGATCAATTTCTTCCAACATCTCGTTCAGCCCACCCTGAGACTTCGCCTCACCCTCCCCACACGCTATTTGCCTACCACTGCACAAACCTTCCCATAACAAGGCCTGATTAAACAGCACAGAGACAGGTCTCGGTAAAATCCTCACTGCTCTGCTTCTCCAGCAGGTGCACTGGGTGCCCTTCAGCCTCACTGAGATGCTGGGTCACAGAGCCTCAGCTCTCTCTTATCCTCAGAGCTGACCTACAGAAAACCATTGAAACACAGGAGTGAAGAAGTTAACACTTCAGAGGAGTGAAAATGGGAGATTAAACTTGGAGCCATCAGGACCAAAATCCCAGAGCTTCACTTTCAAAAGCAGCAGCTCAACTCAGCACTTATACAAGTAAAGGCACAGAGAGATGGAAATCACACCATACTAAGAGTTGCAGATGATGCTATTACCAAGTGGGTACGAACAACAGCGTGTGCATCCCAGTTATGGATTCATCCCAGTTATTAATTCTGGAAAACAACTCACATCCCCATTCCTACTCAACTACATGACTACTACGGAAAGAAGACAGCCGGTGCCCTGACAAAATTAATTAAAAGATCACTGGTTCCCTTATGAGCCAAGTGTCATCCATGCTGTTTTTACATCTCTCTAACTTTCCCCTCCACATCCCAGGATTTCTGCAGCTCACAAAGAGGAGCCATATGTCTCACACAACACAATGCTAGGACAAGGAGGTCACAACAAGAACAACCAGAAAACAACCATCAACATTTATGCCTGAAACCTGGAAACTTCTGTTTTAAAAGACGCAAAGAATGAACCTAGCTGTCCACTAGCCATCAGTTGAGAGCAGCTTATGCTACCAAAACTGCTGAAGACCATATTATGATTAATACAGACAGAAATAAAGAGCCAGTATCGACAGTCTGCCAGTCACACAAAACACTAGAGGCAAACAAACTAGACACAGAATTTGGCATGCCCAAGCAGGATACTCAGCCACTTCTAAAGTGGAGGACGATCATTTAGCAATGCATATCACTGCTCAGAAGCGGCACAGATCATCATATCTCTTTTAAACTCCTAGAGGAAAAGAAACTAATTGCCAGCATTAAAATGCAGCTAGGTCACTATGCTGAAAGGGATATAATCAACTTGAAATCTAATCAATTAAAGACAGAGAGAAAAGAAATTTCAGGTGCTCTATTCAAATCCAACTCCCTACCTCTTGTTTTTGGTGAGGTCAATCAATTTTGTTTTGTTTTTCTTGTTCTTTCTTCCCTTGATTTCTTGTTTCCCATGATAAACAACAGAGGAAGATGATTAAAATCCTGATCAGACAGGAAAAATTAAAATATTGCTATAGACATTAATGGAAAACAACAAATGAGAAATGATTTTTGCTTCATCTTCTTTAACTTTCAGGTACCGCATGATAAGATTGCGAATAAACAGAAACAGGCACATTTAGGTTGAGAGGAGCTGTCTAATGGCAAGCCTTCTCCAAAAGCACCAGCAAGCTTCTTTTCCCTGATCGTCATAGGTAAAGAGCCTTGCTCTCAGACCTCACCCTGACACCCAGCACATCCAAAAGCACCCTTCCAACTACTACCACTCTGAGTGCCACCCTCTGCTTTCCAAAAAGGGCTCTCCACTCAGCTACAACCCAAAACCAAGCCTAATTACCAATGTCACGTAGCTGCAAGTAAACCAGAGCGCTTTAACCCCTGAAATTCTGTCACCAGAGACAAAACTGGCAGTTAGGTCTGTGACTTGGAGGTGATCATCTCTACAGAGGTTGTAGTATGAAACTTCACCCAGACACTCTGTTTTCAGTCAGCTAATACAGCACACAGCCACCCCCCAAAGGCACTACAATCCACTTACCCGAGCTCATCCTCTGTAAAGCCCTTTTTCATCAAGGAAAGAAGAGCTCATGGTCCATTTGCCGTGCAAACATTGTTAGGGGAAAGCATTTGGGCTAAGTCAATCCAAGATCAACAGCTGAGGTCCACACACCTGCAGTAATGGCCTGAAGTGCTCTGCGCCCTCACAGGTGAGCATAAGCCAGCAGCAGATGGAGGGAGGGATTGTTTTTCCTACGAACACGTCAGTTTTATGAAACACTACGTCGTGGAGCTGAATTTCTACCAAATGAGGTGCACCACAGTCACTTCAGAGCCACCTTTCCCCAATACAAGAAAAAAAGGAGAATATTGGAAAAACAAGATCATACTTGTCAGAGAGCGTATCAGAGAACACAGCACACCAACTCAAAATGCAAAATAAGTTTCCTCTTGGAAAAGGGCCTCTTTCTACCTCATCCTGAATGAGCCTTTTTTCAAATACCCCAGCTATGTCTACAGAAGGATGCACAGGGACAAAATGAAATGGCTTAACACCAACAGACAATAGATAACATTTGGAAAATAAATTTGGTCCCGGTGGGACAACGCAGAACACCAGACACTTTAGGGGCTAAGCTGATGTGCTTTGTCCAGCAGGATAAGCATGTTCTGCCTGCTCTGATTTCCACTACCCCAAATCCTTCTCCACAGTTGCCCTGCTATCCACCAACGTGCACTTCCCTACTCCTGTAGGGAAATGTAACTAGCAGACCTTCTGCCACGAGCTGTCTTCCCATGGTGACATCCTGATTCAATTTGCAGATAATCTTTCAATATAAAGCACACACATGATGTGGTCAGCAACAGAAATGAGAGAATGACAGAAATCTGTTAGGAAATCAGTCATGCACACACTTAAAAAAAAAAACATATCTGGAGAGCCACATAATCGGTAGGTTTCTTTTGACAATGGATCCATGCTATTAGTGGGAAGCTGAACATTGAAGAAGGAAGAGCTGGCAGCCACATTATGGTAAGAGTTTCCTGCTGAAATGGTAGTTGCAAGTTTACAGTTACTCATTCCTCATCAATTATGCTTCAAGTTTACCTTCTGTTTTTACACCAGCCAAAAATCAAACGTTAATCCCCTACTGTGTACTCCAAGAATTGTAACATCAACAGTTGCAAATCACCAGGACCAGATGGCAATTCACCCAGGGACACTAAAGGAATTCAAGGATGAAATATCTGAATAGCTGTGGTGAGTCACTTTTTGCTTTAAACTGCTCTGGCCCATGAGGACAGGAAGGTAGAAAATGTGAAAACACTTTATTTCAATAGCTTCAGAAAAGATTTGGAGAGCTACAGGCAGGAAAGACTGATATATTCTGGTGCATCAGAAAAATTCAGGGAAATGATAAGAACAGAACTAGAGGACACATGGGTAAAGATGATATGCTCAGGACAAGTCAAGACAGATTCTGTAAATAGAAAACCTGCTTCACTAGGCTGCTAGAGCCCTCCAAAGCCATCAACAGGCAAGTACATAAGAGATCTCAACTGTGAAGCCAAGGACTTTCCTCAGGGATCTGTGCCAGAGTCACTGTTTGGTGGTGTTTCCCTCCCCCCCCCCCCCAAACACATTTATCAACAGCCTGGAAGAACACACAAAAGGAACAGTGTCATAATTAAATCTATTGCTGGAACAGATTTCTGGGAGGTTGAAAAGACCAGAACAACTGAAAACCAGCAGTAAGTTAGGCTCTGCCTCCCTAACATCTCAAAAGGGATGAGGAAGCAGGGATTACAGGTATGGGGTGGGGCAGGAGGTGCTGCCAGAAAAAAAAAAAAAAAAAAAAAGACAAAGCTGTGGGGTCAAAGGACCCCACATTTTTATGAATAACAAGGAAACAAAAGAGGACATAGCTATATTAAAGAAACTCGTGGTCTAATTTGGACTGGCAACTCCTATCTTCCTTTCTTATGTTCAAATATACCTGCGCACTGCTTCTGCGACCCACACTGCTGCCAAAGAAAGCAGAATTAAAATGTGCATTTAGTCTAATACTGTAACTCTGACAATGACACACAAGAAGGCAGCATAAAACTAAGTAACATCATGTTTTATCAAAGGGAAGAATAGTCTTCCCTGAATCGTTTTAAACACTAAGGGTAAGCACTAACAAATCTTACTGTTATAGCAGTAAAATAAAGCAGTAAGTGCTATTCTTACTTTATGAAAGTGTCTTAAAACTGTTAAGAACAAACGTGTAACTGCAGTCTAAAAGCTTGCCTCCTGGAAAAGCATAAATGTGTTTGGTTTAGCAAGCACACAATTAAATTCTAGTCTATTCCATGGCCTATTATAAATCCACCCTGTCAGCCACAAAACATTTCATTTTAAAAGTTGTCTATCAAGCTTTAGCAATCTAGTCCTTAAACTCCCCCATGTGGCTGACTGTTAAATAACACTTTACTAGCTCCTCAGGAACTTTCAAGGGACTGCAAAAAGAGAGAGCAGCCCCCAGAACAGGGTCAGGGCCACAGAAAATTAAAGTTAAAGCTGAAACCACCAGGGAGAACAGGTGCACATGGCTGCCTCAGTCCTACAAACGACAGTCCCAGAAAGAGCAGGAGCCACAGGGCTCAGACATCACAGGGCTGGATTTCCCTTCACCCCTTTTGGCAAAGTACATCATTCACCCAAGAAGGATGAGGGTGTTCCTCCAAAACCAGTGCTAAGTCTCGCTCTACCATTCAGAGAGACTATGCCACCAAAATGAGCATCTTACAATAAAGTGCATTTTATGCTACCTCAGGCTATTAAAGCTCAGACACATTTAACTGAAAGTTTTATTGCTGTAGATTTTCCCCATTAAAAAAGTGTTCTCTTCTACTTCACGATCATTGAAGCAGCCTTTGATCTGAGAACACTGAGGATTAATCCCTGAATTTCAATGCTAAGTTTACAAAGTATCATGAAATTCTGCAAGAAATGCAGCACATCCTTGTCAAGTTTGTGCTCACCGGAGGGGTAGATGGGGAGGAGCTGGCAGTAGTAGTCAAAGACTGGCTGCAGAGGTAGAAGCAATGCAACCTCCACTTCCATCTTCTCCAGCCCTTGGCTGGTGGAGCCAGCACTGGAGAGAGGATTTCCCTTCACCAACACTCACTGCCACATCTGACCACACTACCAAATACTGACAAACAGGGTGAAAACGTGGTGGCTTGCTACATCACCGATCTTGGGTGGCTGAAATATTACAAATATTAGTTATTGAAGTAACTAGAACCTGCGACCAGTGGGCCAACAAACACTAACAAGACAGAAATCAGCGCTACACATCCACATTTTATAGACAGGAAACAAAGGCACATTTGTTTTAAACAGCTTGCATGTTATGCACACAGGAAAATTCTCAATCTTTCCATTCCTAAGCCTATTTTACTCTTTACGTACATACAACTGCTCGACCCTTTGGCCTAAGGGAATCAACAAAACCACATGTATGTTTAAAAACGCTCAACTTTGCTGCAGCCAAGAACTAACCCAAAGAAATACCAACCAACACACCTGTAAAAATCACTCTCTGGGTCACTGTGCCTCAGCTGAAATGGCATTTTGGGGGTTTTGCTGTCCAGAGGAAGCAGGTCATCGGGGAGCGGCGGGGAGGCCGGGCAAGAGGGCAGAGGCTCGTTGTCTTCGGCTTTGATGCCCTCCGCCTGCTGCTGGTTTTGAGCCTGGGCCATGGCGATGAGGCTGCGCAGCCGCCTGTTGTGCTGGATGAGCTGGATGGTGTGAATGGTGAGGCTGCAGGGCTCGGAGGGGATGTCCAGCATGGTGGTGGGCCGGGGCTTGTTGGCGGACGGCTGGTGCAGCGGAGGATCTTGGACTTCCACGGTGCGAAACTCGCGCTGAAGCAGGTCAAAGGAGCTGCGGTTGGCCTGGTTAGACGAAACGGGAATCTCACCCCAGTACCGCAGCATTTTCACGCTGGCAACGTCCCGTCCTCAATGCCCAGGGGAAGGCTCCCAAACACTGTGTCAGCACACAAGCTCCGTCGCAGGGGGAGGCTCCAGGCTTTGGACAGCAGCAAAGCCTGGAGCTGGGCTGCTGCTTGGCATAAAGCAGGTTACGAATGGCAGGAAAATGTTCAATGTCACAGCAAGAAGTGCAGTTTTTAAGGTGGCATGGGGGCACACCGTTCCTCTAACAGCCCACCCAGCCGCTTCTCCTGAAGGATGGGGGAAGAAAGCAAAGCGGCTGCTAGGGGCTTCTCCCACCGCGGGGGCAGGGATAGGGTAAGGGAAAACAGAAGGGAAAGGGAACGGGAAAGGGAAGGAAGAGGGCAGGGAAGGCCGCAAGAGGTGCTCAGCCGCCGTCCCACCGGAACTCGGCGCCGGTCCGCTCCCGAAGCGGCTCCCCCGTGGGGAAGGAGCGCGGCTGGCTCCCGGCTCGCAGCCCCGCACCGCCGCCGCCTGCCTCCCCCTCACCCTCCCCGGGTCCCCGCCCGGGTCCCGCTGCCGGCGGCCGAGGCAACGGCACAAGCTCGCGGCGGCTTCCTCGCTCCCCGAACCGCGGTGCCCGCCCGCGGAGGACCCTATTTCGGGAGGGACGCGACAAAATGGCGGAGCCCGGCGAGACGGAGGCGGCCGGCTTCAAGCGGCCGAGCCGCCCGCCGCCAGCCGAGCCGGGACCCGGTCCCGGTCCCGGTGCCTGTCGCGGTCCCGGCCCCGCACCGCCAGCCCCCCGCTACGAGGAGCCGCCGTGGGGCTGCCGCCCTCCGGCCGGCGCCGGCTACGGGCTGGAGGTGCTGAAGGGCGGCGTGGTGCTGGGCTCGGTGCGCCTGGAGGGCGGCAGTTGGTTCCTGGCCGGGCGGCTGCCCGGCTGCGCCCTGGCCCTGGAGCACCCGTCGGTGTCGCGGCACCACGCCGTGCTGCAGTACCGCGGGCCCGGCGGCTCCTCCGACGGCTCCGACGCCGCCGGTTTCTACGTCTACGACCTGGGCAGCACCCACGGCACCTTCCTCAACAAGGCGAGGGTGCCGCCGCGCACCTACTGCCGGGTGCGGGTGGGCCACGGGCTCCGCTTCGGCGGCAGCTCCCGCCTCTTCCTGCTGCAGGTGGGCCCGGGGGAGCAGGGGGAAGCGCTGGTATTTGTTTAATTACGGGGTCATGTGCCCCAGCTGTGCCCCGAGTTGGGTTTGGGGAGGTCAGGGGTGCCCAGCATGGCAGGGGGATCAGCCGTGTGCTCCTCAAGTGCCCCCCTGTGCTCCATGGAAATCTTTGCATTGTGCCCCTTACGGTTGTATTTGAGCAGCCTGCAAGTGATGCTCATTTCTTTCTTTCTCCTCCTCTGGGTGTTGAAATTGACATATCTGCATGCAAACCATAACAACTGGTTTGAAGAGCTCTTTTTGAAGGGCACCACAATCTATATACATCGTTGTATGTAATGTGCATGTCTTGTTGAAATTATTTCTCTTCTCCTTTTTGAAACATTCCAGTAAAGTTACTGTTTGTGACACAGGGACCCGAGGAGGACCAGGAGTCTGAGTCAGAGCTGACCGTGACTCAGCTGAAGGCACTGCGCAAGCAGCAGCAAGCAAAACTAGAAAAGACAATGTTGGGAGAAGACTCTGATGAGGAAGATGACAAAGAGGAGAGAAGAAACGAGAGCAGTCAGAACACCGATATGAGCTGCTCCTGGGGAATGGGTAAGTACTGATGTGTACATCAGCTGATGCACCTTGGAAGGTTTTTAAGTGAGTCTTCAATGAATGCTAGGGTTGGCGTTCAAGCTGGGTGCTTATTGTCCAAAACCAGTGGTGTTCTTGAGTACAAAGGCAAAGACCTTTGACTTCTAAAAAGAGGAGTACTGTGAGTAGGCGAAACATACCAGGAGAGAACTTTACTAGAACTTCTTCTAAAATTACGGAAAAACCAATTTATCTATACCTCAAAAAGGAAATGAGAAATGAGAATGTATACGCACATAAACTACTTGAAGGTGCTGAAACTGTAGTGATGTTTCTGTGCAAAACTGTATCTTAGAATGGAGTAACTAATAGAAAAAGAGGATTTTTTTGTTTGGATGCAGAACCAATATTCAAGTTAAGCAAAATAATTTTAGGATGATGTAGTTATTTCTTTCAAACTGACAGTAGTTGAAATACACTGGTGTTCAAATTCTAACATTTCATCATCTTGTTTGCACTTTGTTCTTCCAGGGGAGGATGCTGAGGAGGATGAGGCTGAAGAAAACCCTATTGCTATTGATTTTCAGGACGTACAAGATGCCTTCTATATGAAAGACCCTAGGAAGGCCCTACAGGGCTTTTTTGACAGAGAAGGTATTTTTCACTTATAAATTATTTTTGTTTAGTCAAGTTTGGTGTTTGTGCTCATATTTTTCTTTGGAAATTAAAGGGTGAAAGGTCAACTTTTCTGTTTCATTGCAGGTGAGGCTTTTTGTTTCGTCATTGTTTTTTGGGAGAAATGGTTTGTTTTTAAAAAACTTAGCTCTCTACTAAAGAGCTGAGACTTAGTTCCTAACTTCTAAACTGGGAGTTGGAGCGGGCATCTCATGTTCCTCTGGACTGGCACTCAAACCACATCCATCTTTTGAAGCTATATTAAAAAATCCCAAACCATCAAATTTCTTAGCTGTGCTGTTTGGAGATAGAATTGGAAAGCATTAAAAGAAAAAAAAAACAAAACAATAATTAATTAGCCTAACCTTCCATTAGTTGCTAGCAAAGCTTACAGATGACTCATATATTTGTTAATATGAAAAATTAACCTCTGCGATAAGCAGTATCTGTGAATCTATCAATCTGTCTTTTTGTCAGTATCATTTACTTTAATACCTGATTGGTACAAGGTTGTTTTTTTTCTTTAGCTATGTATTCCTGAACCAGTCACTTAGAGATCTTTGATCTGAAAAGACCTTGATTGTGAAAAATAACCAAATGAACATAATATCAACTGAAGATCCCATGGCCTAAAAGAAAAAAAAGGCAAATTCAGTCTTTGATATGCCACAAGAACATCATATCTATTTTGTTTAACCCTGATGTGCTTCTCATCTGTAAAGACTGTTCCATTCCCGCTTATTTCACTTTTGGTAACTACACCAACTTTCTTTCTTTTCCTCTCCAGGAGAAGAGTTAGAATACGAATATGATGATCGTGGACACAATAGCTGGCTATGCAGGGTCAAGTATGTATACGTTCATTCTTTTCTATGTGTAGAATCTGGCTTCACTGTATTCATAAACAAAAGCTGAGGGAATCACTTACCTATCACACCTGCCAAGGAGGCCAGCTGGAATCAGACCAAAGTCCCGATACTGAAGAAGAACAAGGTCAAGGATCAATGCCTAGTTTAGTGTCTGTATTCCTTTCTGGTCTGTCAGCACTTGGTATTCCTTAGAGGTGAATATTGGTAAAGGAAGCAACCAGGTTCTTTCAGTTTCCCATGTTTTCAGAAATACATGAAATTGAAATGCAAAAGAAACCAGGAGACAATATCTTTCAACTCCTAATGGGGAAAAAATACATTCTACTGTGTACCCAATTTCAGTTCTTTGATGGTACAGTTTTTGTAGGATTCCTTCCGGAGCCAACTAACATAATTCTGCTATTAGGCCAGAGAAGGTGAGGTAGAATTAAGTTAACAGGTTAGGTCTCAAATGGATAGGCACAACATGTCATTATGCCTTAAGAAACCTTTGCTTCAGTGTGGCATAAAATATTTGTTACTAGTATTGCATGGATGCAAGGTACTAATGCCTAAAAAGGTTCTTGACTGATGATTAACCTGTTATATTCTCAATGGAAGAAATGGAGAAGGATTTATTGTTTGGGCTAGTGAAATAAAAAATTATTCACAGGAAGTCTGTGCTCATGTTTGAACTAGTAAGGTGTCAAATGAAATGTGAAAATGTGAAAATATTTAACCCACAAAAAATAAAAAGAATAGAGAGAGGTGGAAAGAACAATGTCGACGTGACAAATACAGTATCTGAGTAGCATCTGGGAAAAGCTGTTCGTATTGGAGCTATTCTCTGATCCTTTGAACTGAACAGGTTGCCTGTGGATGATGCATCAGGGAAGCAGCTGGTGGCAGAGGTTCTCCATTCAGGAAAGAAGAAAGAAGCAATGATACAGTGTGCACTGGAAGCTTGCAGATTGCTGGATGCTAGGGGAGTGCTGAGGCAAGAAGCAGGTAAATAACCAGTTAAATTCTGTGATGGTTCTAAAAGCCCCTCAACTCTAGGAGTTTGAGATTGCTATCTTGAACTTGTTTGACTTCTCACTGTAAGTCACTTTGTTCCTGGCCTTTTCCCTTAACCTTTCCCAGTATCTCGAAAAAGAAAATCAAAAAATTGGGAAGATGAGGACTTTTATGACAGTGACGATGACACCTTCCTTGATCGAACTGGTGCTGTAGAAAAGAAGCGACTAAACAGAATGAAGAAAGCTGGTAAAATAGAAGAAAAACCAGAAACTTATGACTCCCTGGTAAGAAGAATTATGACATGCAAGGCCTATTCTTTCATGAATGTCTTATTACTAAGAATGAAAGTTTATATATGTATATATATGCACACATATGTATATATTTTTTCCCCCAGGTCTTATTTTTGTTGGCCTGAACTCTTTCAGACCTTTATCTATCATTCAGACCCTTATCTATCAATTGGACAAGTTAAAATGGGATCAAGTTAGATTTGGTGATTGTAGAATCACCAGAGGCTTTTAAAGGTTTTGAGAGGGAAAAAAAATGGGATGTAGAAGAAACCTTAATCTCTTAAACAACAACAACAGAAAGCAAGAAAGTGATTTGTTACTTAAAGTTAATACTTAGAGTACATCACAGAAACATCATTGTTACTGCTACTGACTGATTCATATCTGCTACCTTAAGCAAAAATGATAACTGGCTGTGGAACATGAAATACCTTGTTGTCAGGAACTTTCATGGCTTAAGGCCAAGCGAGCTTGCAAAAAAGTAGTTTGCAGCTCCTTGTGGTGCCTCTTCTCTAGTGAGCAGCATTCGGTTTGTGAGGTTCTGTCACCACATACAAGACTTAATTTGTCATAACCTAGGAGAGGCAAGAGAATTTTGCAACTTTGAATAGAGTTTTTTTTTTTTTTTTTACTTTGTTCAAAGTATCTATAAATATCTGGAAAATAATAATAATTACAGTGAAAGCATACTACCTTGCTTTTTTGTCTATGTAATATCGCCTTCTACTTGATAGATCATAACAGTGGGTGAATGAGAACAGGATACCATAAAATAGCTTTAAAGCACTAGGTAATAATTGCAAGCTTTCAAGTTCACAGGGCACTTACTAAAGAAGGATCTTATTCTGCTTCAAAGAATAAGCAGACTGGACTGACACGGGTATGACAGTCCTACACAGACAATAGTGTGTGGAGAAGCAAATAGGTGGGAGTAGGGAGGGCTAGAGGATCGTGACAGTGGCATAAAAACATTATGAGAAAGGACTTTCTGAAACACATAAATACACATACTGTTAATGCATTGTTTAAGAACAATCTGGACTATATTTTTTTCATCCCCGAAATTCCCCATCAGAGATCAGAAATAAGAAAAGGAAATAATGTGGTAGGATATTTGAGGAATGGAGATTTTTAAAAAAGGTAAAGCATATGCTTAGGAGATCTTTTCTGTCATAGATCGCAAAGCTAAAGGAATCTGAAAACGAGCTCCATGAGATAACAGAAAAGCTGAAGGCTTCGGGGAAAGGTAAGACGGGAAGTCTCTGATTATAGCGTTCTCCCTCAAAAAAATGAAACAAATGAAAATATATCTTATGGATATTGTAGAATCATGTGTCTTACATGCATTTTTTGGTATGTCTGCTTTCCACAAAGAGGCAGGAAGATTTGCAGGTGATTGGGTTACCTGGAGAAGATACTTAATGCTCTTCATTCAGTAGGTTTTGTACTTTGTATGTAGTCATTTGATAATGAATGCAGCTTTCCCCAAAAGTATACCATGTCTAAGATAAGGAGGAGAGTGTACAAGCTCCTGGAGCATTACAGGGTGGGCATTATTACTGTTTATCTGCCCGCAATAGTAAAACTGACCCAGTTCAAGGACCACATTTTTCCATTCCCTCCAAAACCATCCATAAGGGAAGAACAAACGAGTGGCAGAGAAAAGATGGTATCTTTTATTTTACTTCTCTCATTGCAAATACACCTTGAAAAGGTAGGAAAAGAGGAATGTAGAGCTAAAGTAGTTGGTGCTTAGCTCAATTATTCAGTGAGCTTGCTAGCTTATGAGGGAGCCATTCAGGTTTCTAGGATAGTCTGTGTATGAAGGCAGAGCCTTTCCAGAAAGTGGGGGCAGTGTACCTGCTAGTGACTTAGATTTAAAAGCACACTACATGAGGTGCATTTTGCTTTAGATTACTGATGGTATCTTGTGGAAGGAGGGCATGAAGGAAATGTATTTAGGTCTGTTTATCATACAAAATGCTTTCTAACAGAGTCGACTTTAATAAAAACTGCAACATCAGTTTGTCAGAGCTTCTTCAAGAAACCTAGCAGCAATCTGACAGCAGTGCTATCTTTTCTGAATTATATGGGCTCATTACTTTCTTATTCAATTCTACACCCAAACTCATTTGTATGAGCATTTTTGTTGGTGATTGATTCTACCAGATTGCTGTTGAGAAAACCTTACTGTTCCAGTGAGCGTTCTAACAGATGGGTCAGTTCAGTGTCTTTGAAGTAATTGTTTTCAGCGTGACTTTACTGATAAGTAGTTCCTGATCAGCTAGTAGGAGAAGCTAATGCTTTATATTGTCTGAGACAGGTAATGCCAAGCACTTACGTGTCATGAAGCCTTTGTTTCTTCTGTTAGTGTTTCTCAACAACAACGATTGTAACAGAGACTAGAAGAACCAAGAATCAGTTCATTTTATAGTCTTCTACTAACACCATATAATTCTGATGATATGTTAGCATGGCTTGGTAAATTGTAACTGGTTATATAGCTAGTTCAGAGGCTTAGAAAAACTAAAATCTAATCAGTTAATTACTAGGCCCAACAGCCTGCAAGGTATTGCAAAACATAGTGATTCAGTTTTGAATGCAAATTTCCTAAAACTAGACCAGGATAAAACATAGCAAATATTCTGTCATCAGTTTGTGTGCATGTGTTCTAGTTACTTGTGTTTTCTCAGATTTAATCACAGATGTGAAATACAGGTATATGTCAGGAGCATACATAATGATCATGGGTGACTCTTCTTACTCTCGTGAGCTGTCTGGCAAAGTTGCAGCATTCCATACAGTTCTGAAACCTTAACGCACGTTGGCTTGCTCTAAATGATCATTTGTAGCCTAAGGGTGAGAGTGTAGTGAGACCAGTGAGTGAATGACAGGCTAAATTGCAACACCTCTTACCAAGCACTTGGAAAGATTAAGTGGTTGTTGAAAAGATATCAGTGAAAGTTCATAAATTGTTCTTTAGAGTTCTTCATAACTAACTACTGATGGACTGACTTGGTGTCTCTCAGTTACTCATGTAACTGACTGAAAATAAAACACACAGAGCTCTTCAGCCTCATTTCTGGTTGCCTGTTCGAAAGAAAATTGATAAATTTTTGGTGCAGTAAAAAGCTCTATAGCATTCTCCCTGCCACCCCCCCCCCAAATATAAAGTATAATAGCCATGATTGATTCACCTCCTAGCAATATCAATTCTTCCTTAAGCAGCGTGGAAAAGTGCTGCAACAGATACTGAATGCTAACTAACCCAGTAAGCTTAACTACCTGATGATCTCAGGCGGCGTTGGTGGAATCAGGCAGAGAATCCTGTTTGCAAGAAGAGTGATCTGACTCACTGAAGGGGGTCACAGCCCCTCCTCTTTAGGGGCTAAAATAGTGAGCTGTAGAACTGCAGTTCCTTTAATTGTTCCAAATTACCTGACCAGGCATGAAATGTTTAAATTTATTATTTAAATGGTTTGATGGTTAAATGACAGCTCCTCCTGACTCTAGGCTGTGAGGGGATTCAGACTGTTTATTAACAAGGCCTTTTCGTTGATCATTTTTGTCTAAGCTCAAAATAGTTAGGAAAAAGAAGAGTATTTCTATCTGAATTTATTTTATAACATATTTCATTGTTATTTATATGTGGTTGGAGGTGGATGCGCTTATCTTTTGGAGCCTATTAATCCTGTATGTCTTCAGTTTCTGTTGTGCCTTTCATATGTTTGTGAAAAATGGGTTTTGTCTCTAAATCAGAAATAGCCTTTTCAGTTGAGTACATTTGAAAATGTTAGTCTTCTTAGACTTTTGCGTAAATATTTAATGTTACGTAAAACTGCTTAAATATACTCTTAACAGTAATGTAAACTGAACTAAAAAAATACTCATTAATCACAGAATTATCCTTGTGCGTATATTAAAGCCACAAATAAATAGCAGATTTAGCATCTTTATGTAACAACAAAAGGCAGAAAATTGCCTGTCAAAAAGCTCGATAAAATTCTAACAACAACATTTTTCTTTGTCTCAAAGTTACTTTTGAGCAAAATATAAAAATTCCTTTCTTGGGCTTGAACAGTACTGCAGGAGTTTTCCTGTTCTTTTTGTTTGTTTGTTTGTTTTTAAATCCGTATGTTAGAATTGTGTGTTTATTTTTCTTTGTTGTAAGAGATTTTCCTCCATTTTATTTTAATTAGTTAAATATGCATAGAAATATTTTTGTTTGAAGTCAGGTGGAGTAGGACTGTCTTTTGTTTTTCTCAAGTGTTTTCCTGTTAGAAAATCAAATCAAAACAAAGATAAATTTTGTGTGATTGTCTTAACATATACAATTATTCTCATATGCACTCAGTCATTCAGGAGTGGGAGACAGCATCATGTGTCTGTTAATTCATTTTTAGGTTTGCAAACATTATTACATAAACATCCTGGAAAAGTCAAAGTCAGATTTCCCATGTGGTGTTGTAGGATTCCCTGTAGCTGTGTTTATTTTAGTCTGTGACTATAAAAAGGACCCAAAAGCCACTTTTTGTTGTTTTTTTTTAGGGACAGCAGATCTCAAATTGAGATGAGCAACCTAGAATGCAGACAGACTTGCTCATAAAGAAACATTCAATTTTGAGAGGCTTTTTCATCCGAATGGATTAAGATTTACTGCTGGGCTTTGTTAGGAGAAATGCTTTAATCTTTCTAGGGCTATCAACCTCCATTATTTCACCATTCAAAAAAATCTCACAGAGAGGAGTATAGTCGTTCGTATATACTTTATTCTCTAAAGGTAGGACTTGAGTATAACAATATGTATCTTACTGTTATCTTGCCTAGTCCAGTCCCAGCCAGCAGCTCAAGATTCCTTGGATGAATTCATGACCGAAATAAAGTCAGGGTGCACCTTAGACAACGTGACTCGAAAGAAACTTCACTTGCGGTCATTCGAACTGAGGAAGGAGCAGCAGAGACTGAAAGGGTTAATAAAGCTTGTCAAGCCTACAGAACTGCCTGAGCTGAAGCCCCCGTAAGTCTTGGCTAAAGTTTGTTTTGTTTTGTTTTAATTACTTCCACTGTTGTTACTTCTCATAGGCAATTTTGCACCCCCAGTAAGTAGACAGTTTTCCAAATGCAAAGGCAGCAGTGCCTTCAAAACTTCCTGGTTCATCTCTCCAACAAGCTGCTGTGCCTTCTGGCCACTGCTGCATCTGGGGCTGAGGCAGATGCACCACAACAGTGGGGTAAATTGAACCTACACTGGGACGAGGAGCAGGAAGGGGCTGGAAACATGGTGTCAGCTTTTTTTTTTCTACAACCTCCATCCAAAAGGAACTGAAGAGTTTTACAGTCCTGTGTATAATATGAAAATCACTTTGTGAAATGTACCCAGAAGTCAAGTGCAGTGACTGTTCAGCTACTGCCTAGCAATGCTGCCGCAATTCAAGAGGGTGTGTGCTGGTTCATTGTTTGCTAGTGGCAACTTGATTAGAGGTTTATTTAATTTACTTAAATTGAGGTTTGGCCTCTTACTATGTTTATATATTTACAGATATATTATGCATATATGTAAGTGTATTTGTGCATTTGAATTTGAAGGAGTCTTATAAGTGTGTTTTGTTTTTTTTTTTTTTCTTTTTCCTTTTTCTTTCTGTTACGGCAAGTGTCTGATTCATGCAGCATGCATGTAGTCTGGAAGAGTCATGCCCTGAAACATCCTCCTTGGATGCTGCAAGTTTGAAAGAAATAGAAGGACTTTTATATATTCACCTCTGTTTTGCAGGGGTTTTGCATATGTATATGTAAGACTTGTTTGGTACTTTAAATACTGTTTTTCTTTATAACTATTTTTTTATTAGGAGTGGGAGTTACAGTCTGGAAGCAGACAGCAAGCCTAAAAAGATTGCCCTGCCTCTCTTCGGTGCAATGAAAGGGGGGAGCAAATTTAAGCTGAAAACTGGAAGCCTAGGGGTAAGTGCTTCAAGTCAGACTCTAATTCTGAGACATCTGAGGTTATGGAGCCTACAGGTGGCAACCATGTCATCTCATATGGAGGAGCAAGCCCGCAGCAGTGGAAGAGTGCACAGGGCAGCAAGCAGTGTCTGCCAAATGTTGTTTGCTGCCAGCAGTAGCCATTCTCTGTCCTCATGCAGTCAATCTTCTGGGGCACAGCTGCATTTAAAAGGCATTGATCCAAGTAGAGGCAGTCTGGAGACATCAGATTGAATGACTGCTATACATCAGCAGCTAGTCCTTTATTTTCTTTTGTTTTTCTTGATCTTTTAGCTAAGATCGTATCCAAGATTGATTCAGCTTCCAGTGTCCCTTTTATGAAAAGACTGCACTCTTGCCTGTGGGCTGAACATTTTTTTTTTTCCTTCCATCTCTACCACAAACTCTTTCCTTAAAACCTAGCTATTCTTCATCCTGTGACTGTTTCCCTACCAGCTGTCTCTGTTACTGTAACGTGTGTTTTCTCCTGTAATGAATTTCTGTGACACCTACTTTCAAGTTGTTCTGGCACTGATGCACAAGTCTTTGTCCTGCAGAAGTTGCCTGATAAGCGTCCAGTTATCCCTGAAAGCTTGTTAAAAATGAAAGATGATGGACCAGAGGAAGAGGAGGAGGAAGAAGAGGAAGAAATGGAGGAGGAGCAGCAAGTAGATGCAGTGAACAGCAGAGCATCAGACGTGGAAATGAAAATAACAGTAGAGGAAGAAACAGGAGAAGAAATTAATGATCCCAATGATTCTACTTGCAATAATGAGAAGCTAGAATCCGTTAAGAATGGTAAGCATGGGTTTTGATTTTTCCAGTAGTGAAGCTGAGCCTGTAAGTACAGTTTGTTTTTATTTCCTCAGCCATGTGAAAATCCTAAGGTTTGTGTCACAGGTTTTCCAGCAGTGTATATAACTTTTCCATAATTTTTTGCCATGAACCCAGTATCTAGGTAAAAACAGATGAGAAACGGGTGAAAGTTACACCTCTATATTGGTTGGGACTCTACTTGACATTCATACTTCCATGCTTTTGATAAAACAGAAGTAGGTCTCCCTGACTCAAGAAAGCCTTGCTTTCTTTAGATTGAGTGTCCATATGATAATAAACACAATGTGTTGTTGGTGGGGAGAGAGATTTAATAAGAAAACAAATGCCTTCAGACCAGCTTGTAAGGAGGAAAAACAATTTTAAAAATAGGAAGGAAGAAGCATCTTCTTTGCATCTGTGTGGTTTTATCTGTAACCCATCCTTCTATATAGGAACTTGATGTATTTAAAATCTCAGTAATAATGTTTCTCCGTAGATAGTGTGTTTGACAGAAACCAAATTCTGTCTTCTTGTCCTAATGCTGGACAGGTTGCTCTTGAAAAGTATATTTTAACTGGTCATAAATTTTCCTTTAATACTGTATTGTGATAGACTTGAATGAAAGAATTTAGAGAACTTCTAAGAGAAGATTTTTTCCTGAAACAAAGGTAGCTAAGAGTTCCCTTCAAAATTTTTTCTCAGGGAGGCTAACACTCCTACTCACCAGAGTTAGTGCAGAGCATTCACCTAATATTGTTTTTTTTTTTTTATTTTACAGGGGTTAATACTCTGCCTGAGCCAAAGATATTAAGAAATAAATCTCAGATGGGACCCTTGCTAGAGAAATCTCAAGGTGAGCTGTGCAGTTTGCAGGGTATTGTACAGTAGCATGTGGGTTCAGAAACTGCCTAAAGGAGTTATTGCTCTTACGTCAGTAGAAAGAAACTAAGCCTAACTCTAAAGTAAGAATCTAGAATTCAAATCAAGAATTGTTTTGTTTGGGCAGTGCTCAATGTATGGCAAAGACAAGTCATTTCAGCTGTTTCAGATCTCCTTGCTTTTTGTAATCACTAACTGCAGAGAGATTCTTTGTTTTTTGTTTCTTTGTTTCTTTTTAAAAAATGGCAGAATAAAAGTTACTATAATTTAGGAGCATAAACATAATGCTTCTTTCCCCTTATTCTCTTGCAGTACTAGCTTGTGTCACTTCGTAAAGGGAAAGCTCTGTCCTTCTGTAGTGTTAACATAATGTTAATTAACATAATGTTAGTTAGCACTGTTAATGACCCAGATGACCCCTCTACTCGCACACACGCACACACACACACAAAAAAAAAAGATTCTCAAAATGTAGGCAGTGTATGGTGCAATGAACATCTGGAGGAGATCTGAATGAATTTTCTTTTTTCCTAAGTCAGAGCCTTAGGAGTATGTTTTCCTGTCCTCATGATAATAACCATGGACTTAACTCACAAAAGTTAATATTTCATAGATTAATCGGCAGAAAAGCCAGGCTTACTTCTGTCTTTGCCTTCCCCTCACATATGTTACTGTAAAATGACTTTTTTTTTAAGGATGTTGATTCTGTGTGTTTTCTACAGTTTATGTTTAAATCAGTCAGCGTAGTGATTACGGATAGAGAGTATCTCATAGAAAATCAACATCTGCCATTAACTAAAAGGATTTTGCAGAATACCTAATAGAGGACCTCATTAAACTGCATTCAGTTTGGGGATTGCGAGTGTTTTAAGCGTGAGTTAATAGATCTATGAAAAAAAAAAAAGATGCTCAGCAGTCATAAATATGAATTGTTTTGCAGTGAGTTGTCTTGGATTTCCTTTTGGAAGTATCCATCTTTATGTGAGTTTTCTATATGCTTATTTGTGATAGAATTGGTCATTTTATGATGTGTCATAAAACTTTTTTTTGTCAGCATCTGAGGCGTTGTGCAAGGAACCTGACGAGACATCTGAGAAAGCTAAGAAAGCTAATAGCTCAAGCAAGGTCAGTTACAATACTGTGACTCCTACAACCTAAGAATTTCAAGGAATCGTTTAGTTGACTCCTTATTAGTGAAATAGTAACAATTTGATTGAGCATGCCTTTGGTGATGGTAGTGCTTATCTGCTGAGTGATTCCCAAATGTAGAACTGCATGCTACCATTGGATACATATTTTGGAGTCTCCAAAGAGAAGGCACAGCATTTCAAGCATGACAGGGCTTCTGTGAAGCTGTAGTAAATAAACAAAGGTTCTCAATTGAAACACAGAATTATTTTTCCATCTTTTCACTTGGCAAAGCTGATGTTAAGATGTCGTGAATAGCGTCATCACCTGTAGCACAAGTGTTGTAGAACACTGGTGCTCTCTTTGCTTTCAAAGTGACTTGGCAAAACTTTCATGGAGAGTAGCTTGGGAAACACATATTGGCTGACAGAGGACATGCTGGACTAAAACTGTAGTTTTCATCCTTCTCTGTAAGATATGGTAAGAGAAATATCTAATAAGACTATTGTATTTTGCAACCCAATTATTATTGAATTTGAGTGTATGTGATGTGCTTCCCATTCATAAGATTTGTAGTAAAATGTAAAGTATATGAGCCTTCCACATTTTGGGACACAGGTAGTTGTTGCATTCCTGGAAGTGGGAAGGAACTTCTCTGATGGCATGCTCTCAGCCTAGTGATTATTGCGAGGCTCTTCCCTTCAGAATGCATCCCACCATAACACTGGCTGCCATTAAAGAAATTACTGTAGTTGATGGGCCATGAGTTCTGAGCATTAGGACATTTTTTTGTGGTGACCATTGAATGTTAGTCCTACTCCACCTGCTTAAAGAAACTTAACTCCGTGAAGCATGTGTGTGCTAGCTGCTGCTGCTCTTGCTGCTCTTGGCAAAGGACCCAAGGACTGGGTCAGCACAGGCTCTAGTATTATTCTTTGTTGTTGGCCTAAAGTACGTTGATAAAGAAAGCAAGAGTAAATTTACTCTGTTAGAGCCCAATGTATACCCTTTCTGTGAGAAGCTGCCTTGTTCTCCTGCATTCACACTAAGGCAGTCAAGTCAGCACCTCCTATCAGCACGGAGTTCACTCTAACCCTGAGCATTCCCCAAATACCAGATGGCTTAGCTGTGTTCTCGCTCCCATTACAAATCACTTTTTCCACATGCCTTGTCTACCATTGGGCTCATTTTCTTGCATGGAAAATAATCAAGCTGAATTCTCTTTATATGTTTTTCTCTTTTCATATTTGAGGAATAACTTTGAATAATGCAAAACTGGAAGAAATCTATTTTTTAAGTGGCTGGTCACAAGTCATACTTAAAAACTGTTCAACTCCACAGTCTAATGTTTTTCAAAACATTAGTGATACAAACAAACTCTTTGAGAGGTTAATTTGGGAAAGGGAAATTGGTTTGTTTTTTTGTTTTGTTTTTGAGGGAATGAAAAATTGCTTCAACTGCATAACTTAGGGCTGTGTCATGATACTACAGAGTAATGCAAATCAGTGCTGAGTAACATGGGCACATTTTGAGCTCTTAAAATATCAAAAAACTGTAGAGTGAGACTTTTTTTGTTACCTACCTGCAGTAGTTGAAAACAAAACTTGAGAAAATGATGCCAAGGTGGCAAAACTTAAAAAGCTGGGGATAAAAAGATACTGCTGTGTCAGCATTTGAATTGCAAGTGACCTGTTTCTGTTTGCTTTAAACATTTCAGTGATGCCAGTGAGTCCTGAAAAATTGGGCTTTCTTTTCTTTTGAAAAGCTAAGTTACCCTTATATAACATAGCTGAACTTTTATATACTTAATATACTTCAAAAGTCACCTTAAACCTAAAGTTTTCAGTGGGATTGTGCTTTGAAATCACTAAAGCACTTCTTAAAAATCCTACTCTAAAGCTTTTCCCTGTGTAAAGAAACTCAATGTCAAATGACAGTAACAAACATTAGGATGAGGCAATTAAACTGTCCAGAAGTGGAGTTGTGGAAAGCAGTGGGAGAGATTTCTTTGAAACCATAAGTTGTCATATACACTTCTGTTATTCAATAAAGCTGTAGAGTTCTGCATTACATTTATCTCCCCTGACTAGTCTGCCCAACTCCGCTCTCTGAAGACCGTGCATGACCTGATTTGGTGTTGGCAATGGACCTATTTTGAAATGGAGTTTGGATTCATTGATCTCCAGAGGTCCTGTCTAACCCGTGTTTCTATGGTTCTGGGAATATATGGTTCTGGGAATGTATGGTTCTGGGACTGTCCTGGGAATAAATCAGATCAATTTGAGAGTTCACTATTTTTTCTTCTTTCCTCTGAACTATATTCTTTGTCCATGGCCCTTGTAAAAATAACCCGCATTTGTCTTTTGAATTATTGAAAGGCTTAGTGGCTGTGACACGTTGCTGAAAGGGTGCAGCACATTAGAAATCTTTCCTCCTTTTGCAGGTCCAACCACCTTTTTTTTCTTCACATTACCCAGATGATGACCCAGACTACTGCATGTGGGTTCCTCCTGCAGGTATTGACTATTTCTTTGGGTTTTATTCCTATAACTCAAGAATTACCTAAGAAGTAGTCAGGGTGTCCTTGTAATGCGTTGAGGGGAAAAAGTAATGTGGGAATATTTACTAAGAACCTGATGCGTTTGGGCATGTTCTGCTCCACATTTATTTCTTACATCTCCATGCAGTTCTTGTTGTGAAATGCTGACCTTATCTGTAGCAGTTTCATCTCAGTGGACAGATGCACCTGAAGTTTGTCTTTCAGTTCTGTAACGTTTGAGAGACCTAACTTCATTCACATACAGCAATACAGGGATCTAGTAAAAAGAAAAGCTCAAAGCTTCACTAATAAATGCTCCGGCAATATTAGCATTCTCAATTTTCATAGAAGCCTGTGAAATCTGAAAATTTTCTGCAGATCTTTGCAATACAAACTTTGGGTCTTATTTTGGAGAGAAGTCTTGTTAACTTTTTGAAGAGGCTGGATAATTGATACATTTAGTACATGTTAAAATTGAACTTTTTAGTGCTAGAGTTGGTTTTTTTTAGTTAAGTGGGGTTATTCTTAAACAATGTATTGAATTTCCACTAGCTCCAAAAATGAAAATTCATTTTCTTGCATTTAAGTTTTCATTGTGAGATCAAAGCTTAGCTTTCATTTGGTAGATTCATCATTATAATTTTTGTTGAAGCTGTTGCAACTTGATAATGTGGACAGGCTCCAAAGGAAGTAAGAAAAATGAGAATAAATTCCACTGAAGAAAAACTATAACCTGGTGAATCCTCCCTGGCATATGAATCAGCTGGAGCAAAATGCCTGCTTCAATAACTATCCCAGAGGTCTGATTTAGTTTAGCCAAGCGAGCTGCGTCCATTAGAGGGAGCTCCTTTTCCTGTCTCTACCAGCTAGTAACAAGATTTCTCTTCTAAGTTGGCATAATGAGTACACCAGGAAAATAAATAAAATAAAGCATGAACAGATGATGTAATCTTGACACTGTTAGTAATGTTAAGAAATTATAAATAAAAATTCAATTTGGACTGTAATATCCTGTCTGGGTTTTATGCCTATCTGAGAGGTGCTGCCTAGAGACTATTTAATACTTGTCCTATAATCTTGTATTGGACTAATTTGGGATTTTTTGTTGTTGTTCATGGTTGGTTGATTGTGGGGGGGTTATTTTTTTGTTTGTTTGTTTGCTTGCTTGTTTGTTTTGGTTTTGTGTTCCTTTGTTTTTTCTTTAAGTAACTTTTTATCTTTGTCCATTAGGTCAGAGCGGTGATGGCAAGACTCATCTCAATGAAAAATATGGCTACTAACCTTCAAGCTCCAGAGGGGAAATCAGAGGTTTGAAGGACTGCTCTGCTTTGGACTGTTTATTGAGTCCACTCATTACAGAGGGATAAAAGAGATGTTTTTGCAGACCCAATTGCAGCCATGCTGGCTGTTAGCTATCCCTGTGTGTCTTCTGTTGTTTGTCTTCCAAATACTTTTTTAAAGATTCCTGAGCCCACGCATTCTTCTGTCTCTTTCTTCTGCTATTAGCCTTGTTCATTAGTGTGAAACCACAGACTTGTTTTTCCTTTTGTAAATAAAAATATAAAAAGTATTTTAAATATATAAAAAAACAACTCCATGCTTACAGGCCTGAGAAATTTCATTCATGATGGTTTTAGGCAATTAAAATGAGACACACTACTATTTTGCTTCTGTTGCTGCTATTTGAAAATATCATCAGGGCAAACAGAACCTGAAACTCACATTTTTCTTTGGGAGAGAGTCTTCTACTTTAAGAAGAAAAGTGTTTCAGTCCTCCCTGATGGAGGTTTTTGAATACAGTTGCTGAATGCTTGGTTGGAAGGGGACTAGGAGGGAGGAGAACACTGTGTTATAAAGGTGTAGAAGTACTGAAGAACTGGAGAGTATGGCACTGCCCATCTCAAATTAGAGGATAACAGAATAAATGATGAAAGGATAACCTGAAAAAGGCTGCTTATACTGTAGCCTGTTCTTTACCTCTCACAGCCCACGAACAAAGAGCCACTTTCATGCAATTTATGAAGAATGTAGGTTTGTAACTCTTCATAACTAATTCTTTGACACCAAAGTATATTAGAGGCAAGAATAAAGGAAGGTTCAAAGTGTGACTAGGCGCCTTATCAAAGGATGACAAAAGATAGAGCCCATTATGACTGGCTGCCCATTTCCTTTGGAGCAGGAAGTGCTAATATATAACAATAGGTGCTTTTCTCTTGTGTGTATATGAATATAGGTATCTGAAGGAGGGTACAAATTTATATATTATGCATGGATCCACTTCTGATGTGTACTTGTGTACATATTCATACCTTTAGAAAAAAACCACACAATTTAAATACACATCTATAAATGCATAGGTATAAACTGGATTAGCACTTTCGTAAGAGTTCAAGAAATGGATGGAGTTTACATGTGAATGGAGATACTTGAACGAAGGCAGAGGGCAGGATCGGGTGCCCTGCTTGCTGGGACTGGAGAACAGGCCCAGCTTGGGGTGCCAGGAGGCTGAGCATGCCCCAGGGTCGTGGGCCCCTGCCAGGAGGCCACCATGGGGCTGCAGGCCCCTGGGGCAATGCTGATCCCCCAGGGCACTGGTGAGCCTGGCTGTCCCTGCCCAGCCACCCATGGGCCCTCCCCTCCTCTGCCGAGGGATCCATTCCAGCCCAGTGCTGCCCCTGACCAAAAGCAGCAGAGGAGGCAGTTTTGGTCTCTTGTCATGGACCACATTCTGCACCTTCTGACAGGCCTGGTTTCTCTCACCTGCTTTCCTTGCTCCTGATGATAGAGCTGCTCTATCATGCTCTTTTTAGGGTTGTTGCAATCTGGATTTATGCTATAATCTCAGCAGACCTTCTGCAGAGCCTAGTTCAATTCCAGGTGTTCACAAGGGCTCTTTATTTTAATCACTGTAGATGCAGAGGGCCTGCACAGGTGCGGGGCAGGAGAAACAACAGTTCACTACTTATCCTCTTGGGAAACAGAAAAAAAAAAGCCCACCAGGTGGGTACACCTTTACTGTGACCATCCCAAAATAGGCAGTCAGCATGTCAAGTCTCAAAACAATGACTTCTGGGTTCCTTAGAGGGTGTTAGTTTTGCTTATGAAAGGATAGAGACTAGCAAAATCATCGTATGCACAAAGCTGTATCTTTTCATTGGGAGGCTGCTTTGTAATACAGACAAATTACATTTGCCCTGCTGCCAACAAGCACGTCTCTGGGGAGCAAGGCCTGGGCAGTTGGTGCTGGCTAAGCCCATGAGCTCCCCATCTGTTTCTTTTCACAGCAGCTCACTTGTGCTCCCATACAGATCTATGTTAAAAACTGCTCTCTGTCGGTGGTCCATCTTTTGTTGCATTGTGTGTTACAAATACCCAAAGGTGGTCCCCACATGATGGTTCCAGTAAATGCCGTGGTAGCTGTATTAGCTGTGGAAAAACCCACATTCAAAAGCTGTTGGCACCCCATCAGGGATCACCTTGCCATCCAGAAATCAGTTTTGTACTTGATACCCACCACCATGTAACAGGGCAAATCTGCGTATTTTCCTTTTCAGCCAGGTACATACATCACTGAATAGGGGAGATTGAATGTCTCTCTCTCCTCTAAAGATAGCCACAAACCAGTGTGTGGCCAAGCAAGGAGAGGCCACCGCAGTATATGAAATGGGGTTTGTACAGCTATAAGCCTTCCTCTTTTCATCAGCCTCTTTCTCACAGCCTGTGTGATGGGTCATCACTATAGTATTATTCCTGTGTGCTCTGCAAGCCTCCTTCAAAATTTTTATATCCTGTTGGCAATAGTAACCAATTCCTGTTGCAAGTCAAAGATCTTCTCCTGATGGTCTGTGTATGTGTCAAGAACTGCTTTTTCTCCTAAGCAGCATGCTGTGCTCCCTGTTACAACCCTGTCATGGAAGAAGGCCTACATAACTGATTCTTAATGGTGCTGAAAAAATGGAGGAAATAACCCATGCAGCCCTCGATACCCAACACTTGGAGAAGGCTGCTTAGTTTCATGGGTAAAAAATGTAAAGAGTCTATGAAATGTAAACTCAGGCTGGGTACTTCTCTGCACATCATTTTACCACCCTGGGCAATTAATTACACAGCCATTTTTTCTTTCAGCAGCTGGCTCACAACCAAGCTGCCACTGTAGCTCACGGCCTTACATGCTAGAGAAGCTCAGCTCTTAAACTTCAGCTGGTTCAGCCTTTGGACTATTTAAGATGCTTTTCCCACATAGATCCTACACTTTTCATTTAAAATCATAGCCAAATAACCTGTTATGTTTTCTTTTTAAGTAGTTAGGCCTTGTGCCTCTGTAACCAACCCGAGACCTGCACAGCGGCCTAGGGCTGGAGCACCTTATTCTCCTGACCACATTAAGTGCCCAGTCAAGCAGCAAGCAGAGATGGCAACAATATGTACAGCTATGGATGTGATTATAGAGTGTATGACACAGCTCACAGTAGTTTATCACCCCAAATACAGTCCTCCACCCTCGGCCCCCCAATGCCATAACGATGTTCACTGTGTCAAAGGAGGAAAGGGGCCTGGGGATATACAGAACAGTTGTTTGGCTTAATAATACCCCAGCGTATGTTGCCCTTGGACAGGAGGATGACGAGTGTATTAACTTGCAGCAGACCCTCAGGCTCTCCCTCAGCGTGACTTCCCTCTGCACAGCCCGCTCCAGTTTCTCACGGAGCTCATTTGCCCCGCTCAGCAGCTCAGCATCAGGCAGAGCCCTCGCTGCTGTAGGTGCTGCGAGACTTCCAGCAAAACAGATAATTGCTGGTGGCTTTTAGGCCCCTTTTTGTCTGCAACTTCAGAATGCTGATAGGCCTCAGGGTCCTGCACAGCCCACCCCCATCAGATTTTACTGTCACCACAGCTGCGTGGAAAGTACAAGCCTGCCTCAGGGCTCTCTTACTTTGTTTAAATGTACTCACCCTGTCAAATTTTTTTTCTTTCTTTTTTTTTTTTTTTTTTCTGAATTCATAGTGCTTAAATAAACAGTGGAAAACTATCTGAATCTGTGCATGCTGACAGCTTCACAGCAGAGCTGAGCAAAATCACCAGGATTGGATATCTGGCATAAGTCATCAGAAACTTGTTCTAGACCCAAGCAAGTGCTTTGTGAGCTTCCTGCAGCAGTAGCTTGCTGATTTTGACCCAGTTCCGTTGCATTTTCTCTCCACTCCTTTCAAAAAGCACAGATTAGAACAAGCAACCTCCAGATGGAGCTCATGGTGCACAGACCTCACTGTACCTCACTTCTATTCCGTCTGCAAGAAGGGAACCCCAGCTGTAACGGGGCGCGTATGGGGCCCTGAAAAATACTGCTTCTCATTTCTCTAAAGAAAACTGACACTACGCCCATGCTCTGCTTTCTGAAATGGAAAGGAGCATTCACATGGTCATTCAAAGCCTTCAAAGGAGCAAAACACCTTTTGGTTACTTACTTGTCAACCTGGGTTTACAGTGCTGGAAAAAACTTCAGGACGCAGAGGGATGTTTTTAACAAGTGTGCCATCCTGTAGCAGCTCGCAGGCCTTGCTCAGCATTCAAGAAGTGACTGCTTAAAGCTGCTATTTCCTGCACAGATCACACGATTAGTTGGTATTTTCTTTGCAACATGTGTTTACCTCATTATCATGCTTATTTTCCACTGCTACAAAACTTCCAGTTCTGTATTCACCTAATAAATACTCCTAAATTTATAGGGCATCAATTCCCCTTAGGTCCATGAGCACCTAATATTTGGGCAGCTGGCTGCAAGACATTTTGGTTTGCATTCTGTGTGTAAAGCACCATATATTTTGATATCTGTATAGCAGCACATTCTGTTGTTCTGGGGCACAGAAATATGCATACACACTGCACATAGCTGTAGACATGATGGGGGTTTTAGGTTTCTTTTTTACATTCTGAAAATGAAGTGCTGTCTTAGGAGCTCTCATTTTCAGAGTGAATGCGAGGGACGATGTGGAAAGTGTTCTTTAAGTTAGAGGGAAGGCCTATATATCAGCCTGATCTGCTTAATTATGCCTGTAAATTGTGGAAGTGTTTTGCTGATTGTGCAGCTGAGTGGATGTATATGCAGGTGTATGCACACTTTGAAACACGAATATATTGGTTTCTTTTTCTCTTTTGACCTGTTAAACCACTTGAAACTCAACTTTATGCTTTTGCTGGACGCAGTCTGCTGAAACTGCAGTCTGGGCATTTCAAGAGAGGCGACTGTTTATGCTGAGTACCTATTTCAGATCCAGTTTCTTGTAACACCTAGAAATGAGTTATTCCTGCTAAGAATAGCATATGATATGACTCCATCTGGCAGACTGTCGCTCAAGGGAAGCTGAGTTGATGTTAGGCTGCTGGGATAGGAGGTCAAAACCCACCTGTGCTGACCCAAGTGATGAGAGCACTTGGACACGCTGCGGACGGCTCAGCAGCTCCCTCAGGCTGGGCCCCCCTTTTTGTAGGAGTCATGTTTTACCCTCTACATTTTCTGAGGTCTTGGCCACATGGCAACATGTGCAGTACTTTGGTTTAAATGCAGCATATGGACTCTGACAAAAATTAATGTCCGTGTGAACTGCAAAGTCTTCATAAGTAAGGAAATCTTAAGAGCTGGCACATGTAATACAAATGGAGCAGAGTCAAGTCAGTTCCAAAAGGGAAAGATCTACTAAGTAGGTCGTTACAGTTTCTTGTGTTTGGCAATGGATTAATTTATTTTTGTGCAGAATCCAGGGACTAGCAGACACCTTTTTAATATAAACATATATGTATACATTTTGAAACCTTTCCTTGAAAAACAGCTTTTCATTTGAGCTTGTGTCTTTTCCCCCACCAGACTTAACCTGGTCTGCTTTGCTGCTGGTGGTGCTCCTCTCTTCTGCCACTGCTTCTCCTGTACTTTGAGTTCAGATTAAGTTTCCCCTGTGGGGCAGAATCGCGATGTGCTGAGCCACTTCCTTCATTAATCTTCATCCTTGAGCCCACCTCCACTGTAGCTGTGCTCCAGAACATCCCCTTCCTCCTTCTCTCCTGCCCTTGAGTTGCCCAAGTGATTTTGCAGGGGGTTGAACTGAGCCAGAAACCCATCTGAACCATGTTCTTCTTCCTCACCCTCACCTCCACAAGCAGAAACTGAACCTGAATCTGTATTTTGAGGTTTTGAGTGGGGCTTTTGGCCGCAGTGGAACCTGAACCAAATATTTCTTTTGGTGCCCCTTTTCTTTTGGAGCCTTTTTCAAGAGAGCCATCAAGTGCAGGCCAAAGTACACAACTCCCTGGGTAAGCCAGGTTCCACCTGGTTTAGATCCAGCCCCAGGCTGATTCTGCAGGGTGCGTGCTCACCTCGGCTGGCTGTCAGGCTCCCAGACTGCAAGCTGCCCTGGGCAGGAGGTGCACTTGCCCTCTGAACAGAGCTGAGCAGGCCGCTGGTACTGAACAGGCAGAACAAGCAGGCAAGAGGTGAGGGAACTGGCTAGCTACATCCCTGCCTTCTTCCTAACCAGAGCAGAGTCAGGGAAGTCCTGAGATCTGCTCTCCTATGTTTCTTCAGGGGGGAAATGACAGGGCCAGCATCTCAAGGTAGGGTGGGATGACATTTCTTTGCAACAAGCCGGAGGAATATTGATGTGAAATCTCATAACTTACTCATTCATCTCCCTATTCCCCAACCACAAATATCCACCCCATTCCCATTACGCCTCTTCAAGAAACAGCAATCCACAAGGCAGGAACATCCTCATTGCTCTTCCATGCTAAGGTAATTATAATGGGGTCTGTGATGGAAAGATGATTTGTTTTCCAGCGTTGAAAGCGCAGCTGTAAGTACACAGACCTTCTCTGTGCTTCCTCCTGAAATAGCCCTCTTGGCTTCTCAGGTGTCTCACCGCAAAACAGACGAAACCGTTTTTTCTCTCCAAATTACCAGATTTGCCTGAGAACTGTCATCTGTGCTTGTGAAGCCGTCACACGAGGAAACATACCGTGAAGCGCTGATGATCTGCAAATTCTCTTCTGCTGTTCAAAATATGTAGATAAGTATTAAAAGATTTAGGCTCAGGCCCAGGCAGAATCAACTACTGACTCACTGGCAGCCTCTGACTTTCCTACAGCATTTTCTTCTCGTTGCCCAATTTTCCCAGCAGTAAAATGTGGTCAGTTTCACAGAAATGCAGATGTACCCGGTGAGTGAAATCTTGGTCTTTCTGAGCGATGCTGGCATGGGGTCTTGGCCTTTGCCATGTTTGTGAAGAGCTTTGTTGGCCTGGAATGAAAGTGCTATCAAGCCTTTTATCCCCCTGAAGATGTGGGTGGTGTTTGGGGCAGGAGGCAGAGCCGAAAGAATGACTGGATCTCTCTGGTGTAGAAAAAGGCAGAAAACAAACTATGCTTGAGACGACTGTGGAAAAACTTCTGTGGTGGCTATGCAAAGAGAGAGAGAGAGATGCAGGTATCTACAGCCAATATTGTTACCTTGTTTAAAAACAATACAAAATTTACAGCAAATCAGATTTCCTTGTTCTGTCTCCCTTCCATCTGTGGCTTGCTGAAATCTGTAATGGCTGTAGGGTTAGCCCAAACCAGGTAAACTCTTTAAGAGCGATTTGTCTCTGTACCATGTCCAGAGACTTGCTTAATGTTGCTGTGTTTTTTAGCAAGCATCCAGCATCAATAATACTTGACCAGCAGGCTTTTTTTTTCATGTTTAAGGAGGAAAGAAGTGTCATGTCCCAAGCCATGAGGGGGGCACGTGTCTAAATAATGCAAAGGAACTAAAGCTGTGCAAAAGCTGGAGGAGGAAAATGCCAGACTTTCCGCAGCCGCTCGGATCTTACTAGGGAGAAGAATAGCTGCACTGGGCTAGATCAAGGCTTTGTTTAGCTTGCTGTCTGTTGGATGCGTAGAAGAAGAAGCACAAGAAATCATGCCTGTGTGCATGTGTATGTGCACCTATGTATATGTGCTGGGGGCAGAGGCAGCAGTCACAAGCTGCAAGAAGGGAAATTCCAATTAGATATTAGGAAAAAGTCTTCCCCATGAAGGTGAGCAGGTGCCCAGAGGGGTGTAGGGTCTCCTTGCCCAGAGGAGCTCAACACATGGCTGGACAAGGGTCTGAGCAATGCCACCTAAGTTGGCTTGTTTTTCTAGGTGCTAAGCATGATCACACCTGGAGGTCTTTTCCAGATTCAATTATTCAAATGCATATATGTGCACACGAGTATACATATTTTAAAATATTTACGTATATGGTACATCCTCTCTTCAAATTCATGTTCTTTGTGAGAAAGGGAGAGTTAACCTGTCGCCCTATCTGCTTGTCTTTTCAATGAAAAGAGAAAAGACCTGTTAACACGATCCTCCAGACATATTTGTTCAGCGGTGCTGCTCGTGCAGAGTTCAATGAAGCGATGGTTCCTCCGGCACTCAGCAGGGTTCTTGGCATGGGCAAAACTCATGAAAGTGTTCCCAATATCTGATTTAGAAGTATAATTTGAAGGCAAACTCAAAAAAGCACGCTACAGAACAGATTTACAGGGCCAAACCTCTGTATCTTCCTCTTCTGAGTCCAAGTAAGTGTCTGGCCAGTGGGTGAGGATGGTTGTTGTGGAAGTGGATGCTCAAATATTGAGGAAAATTATGACCTTTATTCTGTAAGGAGTGATAGTGTGGAATGAGGGCTGTGTGTGAGGGAATGAACGGGCTGTTGTCAGTTAAGCTCTGTTTTTAGTTCTTGCTTTGGATCTTATTACCTTTTGCACAGAAACTGAGTTTATTTCTACATTCCCTTCAGCCTAAAGCAATTTATAGCTCTTGTTCTTCCCCTGGTGAGTGGGTGGGAAGCTCTTATTTCAGAGTCCTTTAAATAACCAGACTCAATTTCACCCTCATAAATTTGATCTCCAACACACATCCCCTTACTAAATAAGCAAATATTTTTCCTAAAACCAGTTTGACTTATTCCTAGGTTGACCTTTTGTCAACAAAACATGAAGATATTATCGTGATTGGAAACACTTCTCTCAGGCCCATAAACCAGGCAAACAAAAAGGGGAGCGGGGAGGGGAGAAAGGCTCAGGCTTAAAAACTTCATTTTGGAAATGTCAGCTGGACAACCAAACAGCATGAATCATAAAAAACAGGCAGAGAAACAATGTGTGAACAATTACTGCACTGAAAGAGCTGGTAATTCATTGTATACATAACAAATCTGTCTTAAGCTGGGAAATGATATTTCACTTCATCCTGTGGCACAGTGGGCATTTTTCCATGCAGGGGCTGTGTTCGGGTGGCATCAGAAGATGGTTTGGGTGGGCTCATGCCCTTGGGCAAGCCAGGGCACAGGGAAACCTTGCAGAGGTCCACAGCTGGTGTAGTGCCATGAACCGCCCAGGCTGGCTTTGCCAGGAGGGACACCAGGGACACACAGGATCCCTCCCTCCTCCACGCTGCAGTTGCCAGCATGCCAGGCAGATTTCGTGTGCTGTGGGCGAGGGAGCAGCTTCTGAAAGGCACACAGTGAAACTGAAGGTGAGGAGTGTTTGCTCTCCATCCTCCCCCCAGGAATTAGCCCGGGCAAGAACACCAATTGTGCTGCCTCCTCCAGAAGTCCTCCAGCTCCTCCTGCCTCCACTGGGCCCCAGTACAGTGGCAAAATGCCCCAAAGCAGCCAAGGGTGGTTGGCGGACACAAGCTGGTCTCAGTGCTTCCTGTCCCAGCCCAAGCCCGGGCAGGTGTCAAGTGAGGCGAGTGATTAAGCACAGCCTGTTCAAACTGGCAGCATCATAAAATTCAGATCTTTCCAGAAGCTGAAAAATGCCATTCCCATGACGTTCATGGTTTCAGTGGCATTGTGAAGAAAGGACTGGGGTAAGCGTAGGAGAAATGGGTCAGTGAGCTCAAGAGTGGTGTAATTCCTGCCAGGAGACAGCTTCCTACTCCTCATACAGGTCTTCAGTGGCACTGGTGTGGGGGGACCTGTCCCAGTGACCTTTCCTGGACATGCCCTCCCAGCTGAATCCAGCCCCTTTCATCACAGCAGCTCTCATGTGCTTTAGGCGAGCTGCATCCTGAGCTAGCCCCTGCACATCACTGCCCGTGCTGTCATCAGCCCTGGCATGATGTAGGAGGGTTGGTGGAAGAACTGAACAGCGAGCAGACAGTGCTGCAATACTGGGTAAAGACATTGCAAGAAATACACCCAGGATCAGGTGTTGGGTCTGTTTTTCCATAATTTCCATTACCTGATGTGGTTGGTAGAGTAACGGGTCTGTCTCTATTTGCACGTCCATGTTACAGCTTGCTATGCCTTCACTGGATGGCATCCTTCCATCAGGGAGGTTAGAGAGGAGGGGGAGATGAGAGCATAGTTCTTAACAGATTTAGGGAAAGATTGAAACTGTAAATCAAGATCTTCAATACATTTCATCTCCTTTCCTTTCAGCATTTAGCAAGAAAACAAATGCATACACAGGAAATAAGGAACAGATGCGCAAGCGCATCTTGGGACAAATAAATTAACATGCAAGTAAGCAGTCAGGCGAGAGTAGCAATAAAGGGTAATTAGACCACACAGGCACCACCAGCACAGGGCTGCATCTCCAAATATTGCCAACGCTCACAAGGGCCACAGCGAAGTGAACTCTTCTATTTTGGGCTGTGATGGCCCCAGGCCAGGACTTGGGCTATCAGTACCTGATGCTTTGATGACTGGGTGGGTAGTGATGTTCTCCAAGAATAAGCATCCATGGAGGGATATAGGAGAGAACCACAGGCAACTCACCCTGCTTCCCTCCTTTTGGGGCAAATTTCCTTTCCACAGCAAGTAAGCAAACCAGATGGAACTTATGGCAGGGATCAGAAAACCATCACATCCTATAGCTGTTCTTGGGTTTGAGTGTGGCCAGTACCTTCCCTCTTCCACCCTGTAGACAGAAAGATGGTTTTTTTTTCTACAGGACCTACAAATGCTGAGATATTTTTCCCTTGTCCCCAGTTCTCCATAAATCCCAACCCACCAGCATCCCACAGCACCAGCCTGCAGTACTGTGCAGAAGACAAGTCTGCAGCACCCACAGAAATACAACACAGCCCTGACGAACTCCTCAAAGGCCAACAGCAGCCCTCAGGCATTGTACAGCCCTAGATGTCAGGGCAGGGTTTGGCTCTGAGCACCTGGGTCACCACAAAACCATATGCTTACCTTGCTCCCGGCCCCTTCTGCATAGTTTCCACAGTGCCTTATGTGCATTAGACCGGCATCTCTGCATGTGTTTTACTCAAAGCTGTGCCCAGCCCTCTCTGAATAAATTGAAGGCACAGCCACCGCAGTGATTTGTGCTTAGATCCAAGGGAAAATTAAGCTCAGCTTTGAGTGTCTGTTTATTTCTTCACATTCCCCCCAGTTTTGATTGCATGCATAGGAATGCGTGTGTAGGAGGGTTTTGTTTTGCACTTTGCACCCTTCACTGAGCAGCTTCGGACGCCTGGTGGACTGCAGGCACCACAGGCTGGCAGATGCTGTGCCGCATGAGGGGAGGTGACTGACCTGCCATACAGACACCCGGGATGCTGTTGCTGTCAGAAGATGGTAAAAACATCAATACGAACATAACAGTACTTGCATGCCACTGCTGTGCCCAGCTGTTGGAAAGGCAGCGCTGCTTACCAAGTCCTGAGGGAGAGGCTGGGAAGGAATGTGGTTGGCAGTCCCCTGGGTCAGCAGAGCCCACGGTGACTCCCAAAATGTCCCTGCTGCCCCTCCACTGGGCCATGCCCACCCCTCCACACACTCCTGCCCTCCAGGCAGCTCCTTACCAGCTGTTCTCAGGGTCTGAGATGGCATCTCTTCACCCTGGTCCACCCACCAAGCCTCCTCAAGGTGGTGGCTGGCCAGGGCTCTTATCCAAGGCCTGGACACACAGAGATATCCTGTGAGCCCCCAGGGATGTCCAGGGGGAAATGTTCGTGTCCTCCCTGTGCCCAGTCTGCCTCAAGTGCAGAGGTGAGCTGGTCGAGCCTCATTTGCTCCAAATAACTGCACTGTGCTTTCCAGCTAGGCCTAAGTGTTTGGTTAATAACTGAGCTAATTCCTGAGTTCCCAGACAGGGAGAAGGTTGGGCTTTTGGAATTAAATGTCTGTTACAAATGACACAACACTCTCTTTTCGCTCTTCCCTCCAGCCACAACACACATTGCTCCTTCTCTGCCCCCTCTGTCTGTCACCTACCTCCCCAGGACCTTGCTTTTTGAATCCTAGCTACACTCCTTTCTCCAGATCCTCCCTCCTCTCCTCCCTGGCTGTGCGTTTCCCAGATCGCTCAAACATTCACGTGGAAGGAGCTGGACCTCACTTGGTCTCCTTGGTTTTCATGCTTTTCCATTAGCTACCCAGAGGCACACTGGTAGCACCCTGCAGACTGTCCCTCACTGTTCAAGCATTTTGTGGGGAATTGGCATGAAGGACTTTGCAAGCCACTGATAACAGGAGCAGTCTGGAGAATACATAGCATCAAATGCTGCCCATCTCAAGCAGAGCACACACAGTGTGCAGGCAGGAGTGAGGTGGCACTCCCCATTGCCTGAAGGCCATTTTGCTCCATGCTCTCCAGCCTTTTGATGGAGGAAATATTTATCATTTCCTCCATGTCTCAGGATCAAAAAGATTATTGCCTCTTCTGACCAAACATCCCATCATAGTGCACGTGTATGTGGTCTCACCGGTAATTCCCACAACACCAGCTGCTGAAGCTTTTCGCTGCAGTGTGCAGAATTCCCTAAGCAGCTCATTGTGGTGAGTCTTGCCCCATAACCACAGGACAATACAAATGGAAGGGATCCTCTGGGCTGTATCGAGTCCTTTGCTGTCACAGGCCACAGTGTTGTGAAGACCGTGCAGAGACTTGTCCTTACCCCTGTGGAGATAGATATTCAGGGGAATGTCTGGTCAGCAGGAGCGGTATTTATGTTAAGCAAGAACCAGAATCAAACCTCAAGCACAGGTTTCGGTTCTGGTTTGGCATTTCCTGAGCCAAATCCCAAACACATGTGAAATCTCTAAAACTTCGGGTCTGCATTTCACACTGTCTTACATGAGTGTGTGCCTCCAACCAAGATATTTCAGTATTCTGCAGGGTAGAAATGACAAGCTTGCATTTAGCTGAAAGGTCCTGCCCAGGACTCGGTGTGTTGCCCACGCAGTGGGTCCCCAAAGGCCTGACAGGCTATGGAAAGGTTTCTAGAAATCACTTGGGGTCCTGCTGAGATGCAGCCACCTCCGAACACATTGCAGCACTCACTGAATGGCTTCCAACCATGTGAGAGCTTCATTTGTGAGGCTTCTAAGGAAATTGCATCCAGTTGTCATTGCAAAAGAGGGAATTTAAGGCATGCACAGTGTAATTATTCCCACTGGGAACTGCCAAAAACAACAAGGGTGGCACCCCATTGCTGTGAAAAAAAAAAAAAAAAAAAAAAAAAAGGAAGAAATTGTAGAATATCTACTGTTGTGTGTGGCCAGGACTTTGATGTCACATCTCCTCCGAGCGCAGCCTTCCCCCGAAGCCTCCCTGCCCCCCTGTGCCACAGGGGAGCACAGGCCGGGCGGGGGGCAGAGCTGAGCCCCCCCAAACTGCCGGGAGTGGGAGCACAGGCCTGCTCAATTTCCAGTTCTCATGGATTTCACTGGGAGCCTGATGTTCAGATACTTCTGAGGCTCCCTGCAAAAATGAAGAAGACAGCACCCCACATTTTCATGGAGGGCTAGTGAAGAGGCAGTAGCCTCATCTGGCGAGGCGGACAGTGGGGCCAGGCACAGAAGTGCAGTCTAGGGGTGCTCTGCCCTTCTTCACCAGCAACCACACGTGGTGCCATGGCCTGGAGCTCCCAAGCTGGGACCCCAGCAATGCCACCATTCTGCTACTGCTCCATGGTCTAGGCCCTTCTGAACAGACCTGGGAAGCAGCACCTGGATCAGATCTAGGTCTGATGAATCTGTAAAATATCCTCTTCTTTCTTCTCTAACCAAGCTCTTTTTCTCTGAGTGTGTGAAGCAAAACATCGCAAAGAGTGAGCTCTGGGGGAGGCTGGGCCCGGAAGAGGCTCAAAGGAACCTAATCTCATTCTTGTGTGTATGTTTTTGCTTTGTATAGTCTTTTGTATATGCTATAGCTCCAGATGTCATCATCAGAGCCCAGCAACCAAGCTGTCGGTGACAGAGCAGCCGCAGAGGCAGCGGGGCCGTCACAGGCGTGGGCATCCCACACAAGGCCAGCACCGCCGCCATCTTGTCTTTACAGAGGGCTCGTGGCTCTGCTGGCATTTGCACTGCTATTCCCAGGTATGAGAGAGTCCAGCCCCGGGTGGTTCAGAGGAATTACTTCTCATCTGAGCTCCCACAAGGAGGACAGCTCAAGTGAAACCACTGGATGGGGCTGAGGCCAGGAGCGATGGCTGGAGCTGGCCATCACGGGCACAGCATAGTTCTGCCAGCTGCCAAAATGCAGAGAGCATCCCACTGACAATCAGTTGTACAGTGAGATGGCCGAAGCCCAGCCTGATTCATCTCCAGCATCAGCTCTAGATTGCAGTAGTTGTTTTGATCTGTGCGTTAAATAGTACCAGTGCCTTACTGACAGTACATTTGCAGAGGTTTAACAGCAATTAAACTCAGATGTCTCTCTCACATGGGAGCTTGGCTTCAGTCAGTATGGTTTCAATAACGAAGTGGTATTTTGTTTACATGCCATAATTATGATATTAAAATCTATACACAAACCTCACTGGAAACAACTGTCTTTTAGTGTGTGGTGGTCTTTGCAGCTGACAGCAGCATGCAGAGGTAAAAGGTGACAAGATGGGTGTGGTGTGAGTTTCCATATGGTTAACCACCACAAACAGCTGAGTGGGGTCCCTGGTGACTGGCAAGATGGGCACTGCTTCCAGCTCTTCATCTGAGAGCTACTAGATGCTAGTTGACATCCCTGAGCTCCTAGTGTGCACAGCTGTGTCTTCCACTGGCACAAAGCATCCCAAACAGGGGTGTTGAAACCAAACAAGGTCACAGTGTGGATGATGTGTTTATCTTCATAGTGGTGGCTGTAGGTGTCACACAGCTAGGGCTCACATTTAGCACGAAGGCAATGCTCCCCTCAGACATGTGGCAAGAGGATGTAGGATCCTGAATCTTGGCCCTTAAAAAATATTCTGTAGGGCTGCTAGAAAAGACTCAGAGTTTCACAAGGGAATTTACATTGTAAAGCATGCATTTTTGGATGATTGGGAGAACTTCAAAGAACTGACAAAGACAGTATGGCTCAGTGACTGCAGCCATAAAATGAGGCACAAGTGGCTCAGTGCTAGTTCTGGTTCAAAATCCATTAATACCTCACTTTCCCTCTCTGGACTCATATCTCCCACCTTGTGACCTTCTTCTCTATCTGCAGAGTGAACTTTTGGAGGAGGAAGCCCTGTCTATAGTGATTGCATGACACAGAGATTTCGCCTTGCAAACCATACCCAGCATACCAGTGAGGATGCAGCCAGCACATTTTGCCTAGGAGTTTATCAAGAAGAGGTGGTGAGGAAAACCATTTTAAGGTCTACTCTTAGTGCTGAATGTGAGCAACCCTGCTCCTTTCCTGGGCAAAGTCAGACCATGATGGCTTAAATAGTCCTATCTTTTCACTGGAACTGAGGGAAAAAGCTCAAAGCAGGCAAGGAAAGATGAAAAGAAGTCATATTTTAGTGCTTTAAAATCCGTGGCCAGAAAGGAGCGTTAATTTCTTTGTCATGTGCTGAGTTGATAACTTTTCTATAAGCAAAGGACTTGTGGGGAAAGAAACAGTCAGGGGCTGAGATTAAACGGTGCCTCCAGTAATAAAAGCAAAGCAGATTTGCCTGTAGTGAGTTTTCCTCTCCGAGTGCCATGCCTGGATAATCTCAGTTTCTACCTAAGAGATAGCAGAGCTGTCAGGACATACTCCATGTGGCCACACAAGAAAGCACAGACATGACCCCGTGGCTCTAAGGAACGAACGTAAAGGGGGAGGGGAAAAAACACCAGCGGGGGAAAAGAAAACAAAACCCAAATTCATATAGCAAACAAATGTACAGCTCCTATTTTTAGTCAGCAATTTACACGCCTGGCCCCCTTCCTATTTCATCCATTTTTAATCTACACCAAGTATCTCTCTGAACTGTGCTGAGGCAGTAAATCTGGGCCCCTTTGAAGACCTTGGGCAGCAGTGCAACAACAATATACTTTATAAACTAAACATTTTAGAGATTCGTTTTCCCTTTGATCTGCAGCATGGTACCTCCACTGCATACGTATGTGCACACAGACGCGCATACATCCTGCTGAACCCGCCATGCTATTGTTCCCCTGCCACTGACGATGGACATCAGAGAGATCCAAACTGGACTTCATATACAATATATAACCTCACAGAGACATGCACGTGCACAAAGCCTTCCTGGTGAAAGAACACCATAAAAATTGTGACCACTCAAAAACTGATAAACAGAAGAATTGAAAGTCACGGTGAAAAAATTAATTGTTCAGAAGAAGGGACAGGAAGTGGTTGTAAGCAATTTTAGTGTTTGTTTATTTTTAAAGCACAGTGAGAGAAAAGGAAAGACGTTTTATTGCATGATATATTTCTCATATCCCCAGGGACCATTAGCAGGGTCACATCTATGAGATCTGTTACATAGACCTCAGCCCTTGAACTAGCAAAATAAGCAAGGGCAATAGCTATTTGTCATACTTTGTGTAAGCCTGCTCTGGACACTTTGCCTGTGGGTTTCATGGACAGCTGTTGACAATGAAAAAATAACAAGGCACCAATGACTTTGCCACTCTAGCGTTCTGCCTCAACAGCTCACAATTTCATTGCCCCTTCATGTGCTCTTCATCCCATGTCATTCTCCGAGCAGAAACCCTCCCTCTGTTGAATGATACCATTCACAGCCTCTGCAGCCTTTTCATTTCAGAGATGAAAACATACGGGCAATTAGTTTTTTTTCCTCAGTTTACCTTCTTTGTAGCCTTGTACTGATATTGTAGTAGCTGTATATCTGAGTCCATGTGCCTCCCAGAGGCACTCAGCTGAAGGGATGCAAAGCATTTATGAACAAAACATTGATCACCAGTGTATCCCCCACCTATTTCCCAAATGCAGCTTCCCTGGACCACCAATACGGTTGTAGATTAGCAGTTTGGGGCAAGAAATTAAAGCAAGTCATAGCTCAAAGAAAGTGAAATCTGGTGTAAGAGGAATCCGTGGTCTGTGCGTAATGTGAAATCCTGGGAAATAGAGAGAAGGGTTCACTGCCTCTCAGAATACCAACTTCTGTTGAAGGTGAGGAGCTCAGCTACATGCTTATATGAAAGCAGGCTCAAAGAGTGAGATGAGGTTATTTAAAGTTATGTTGTCTTCCTGAGTCTGAGAGAGCCTGAAGCAGCTCCAAGGGATAGAAAAGCCTTTATTCCATATTAAGTTGTTCATTTCTGGGACCACAACTGATTTAAGTAACGCTGTTTGACATATTATCATTTTAGCAGAAATATTCAGCTCAGACATCCATGCCAGGTCTTAGACAATCTCCCGTTTTCCTTGCTGCCATATTGCCTTTTGCCCAATTGACTGCTCAATTGCCTTTTGCTCAGTAACAAGATCTTCAGTTTCTCCCCTACATTTTTTAATGGAGATACAGTTTGTCAATGCATTGATCCAGTAGTGTGTCAAAATGTGGACCCAAAGGAGTGAATGGGGCAAGGGAGAACAAAGCAGAAAGGATTCCCAAATGTGGTTCAAAAACCAAGATGCTTTTCTAGGCTCATTCCTGCCACCTATGCCCAAAGTTGTGAGCAGAGCTTGCCCCTCACAGCTTGCTGCCTGGGGAAGAGCTGCAACAGGCACTTACAGCCATGGGGCCAGAATAGCAGGGCGATAACTGCAGCTTATCAAATCAACAGCTTCCTCCAACCCCTGCCCTCCAAAAAGCAAAGAAAGGACAAAACCCTATCATCTGACACAAATTAATTTCCTGGAAAGACTGCTGAGTGAGTTAAAAGCATATGCGTGCACGCAGAGCCCAAGCCCTGAAACCTGACCCAGCACACGCTGTGGTGAGCCAGCCTGACACGAGGCATCCCCAAATCTCCCCATCCCCTGGGTGCAAACTGTGCTGTCCCTGGCTGCTTGGTGTCAGCAGGTGGAGGAAAGCACCGGAGTTCAAGCAGATGCAGGTGCTTTATCACAGGCTGAGCAGAACGCTGTGTCCCACGCTGCCCATTACGGGTCCCCCTGTGGTGATTTTCCAGCATCCTTTCATCCATCCCCAAAGTGCTTGCTCTCCAGCTGCTTCTCAGATAAACTCCTGGGGCGAGGAGGCAGCAGTGCCAGGGTGCATGGACACAGCTGCTGGCTGCCTCGGGTGACCCCGCTGAGTGGGAAGTCCTGGCTGAGCACCCCTGCACCAGGAGATGGGGCAGGGGGTCGAACAGGGCTGCAGACCCCCGGCTCCCTCCTCTCCACTGGTGGTTCAGGCCCTGGATTGAGTTCTTTGCTTTGCTGCCTTGTTCTGAGGCTACGTGCAAGCTCTCCTCTCCCCTGGGGAGCTCGGTTATCACTGCTGCGAGGAAGGGAGAGACACGACCCATGTGTAATCACAGAGATCCAAGATCTGGGGCTTCACGAGTATTCGAAGAGAAAATCCCAATGGTTAGGAAAGGGGGGTAAGTTTGTTTCCAATATCTCAGTGGCACAGTGCAGGAGCTGGAGGTGCTGTGAGTTGAGGGGGAAGGCGGTATTTTCCCCCAGATGAGTAATTCTGTTTTCAAACTGTTCAAGTAGAGAATAAGTATGGGACTAAACAGTGCCCCCATCTTCTGTGTGGCATAGACTTCACGGGGATGTCACTTTTGACCCTCCCTGCTGACAGTTTGTCCCCTGGTGCCACCCCAGCCTACCAAGTCACTGCAGAGTGGTGGCTGGCTGCCACACAGCAGAGGTATGATGCCCATGAGCACAAAGCAGATGCCAAAGCATGGTGAGGTGCTGCCACTGGAAACACCTGAGAGCATTCCCTGGTCCTGGCTGTGATGCTCTCCGTCGAGGACCAGAGAAGCTCAGAAATGAGGTCTAGAAAGGATTTCAGGAGATTGTTTAGTCCAACACCAGTCCCAAGACAGTATCAGCTATCCATGCACTGCTCCCAACATACGATTGTCTGGCTTCTTTAAAACATCTCCACGAATGATTTTCCACCACTTACTGGTGTGAGCCACCAGCAGGGATGGCCTAGGACATGCTCAGCAGACTTGGCAGGGAACAAAACGAAGTAAACACTGAAGTGACTTTACTTTCCAGACTGAGAGAAGAGAAGAAAATAAATCAGAAGGAAAAGGATGGGAAAGTTGAGAGGAGAAACAATATATATATATATAAAGATTTTCATTCTTGTCTCCTCCAAACACCCAAGAGCTACGCAAAGCCCAGTCCCTCTCTTGTCACATCTGGAGGCCCGAGAGGCTTCCAGATGGTCTACAAATGAAGAGCTAGAGCCCTGTCAGTGCTCCACGAGGTAACATCACTACTGGGAGCTTTTGGGAGGTAATGCGTGAGAGTGTGACTATAAAGCCCCAGCGCTGACCCCATGAGCAAGGCTGTGCTGTGGAAGCTCATCTCTGCTCCCCCCATTAAGGCAGCCCAAACCTCCTCAGGTCATCAGGTGGTGGTGGTGCAAACACCAGGGCCTTGACTCCTCAGCAAGCTCTAGCAATTGGCATGTTCACATCCAAGGTTGCCCAGCGGTCACAGCGCTGTAAAAGCAGAGTAACTCCGCTCAGTACACTTTGACATTACCACTGCTGTTGATCTTGGCGTATTATTTATCCATCTTCCCAGCCATAAATTTACTTCCTGGACTCTGTGACTGGCTTTATAACCATATTCTTTGCACTGAGACTGCAGAGCCCTTGGGACAAGACCTTTGCCTCTGAGCTTTCTATTTAGAGCCCTGCAGCTTTATGACACTAACAGAAAGAGTAACTTCCCAGATGACACTGCAGTGAGTGCCGAAGCTTTTGAAATGCTACTTTTTGGCTACTTAGAAGGTCACCGATAAGAGTGGGAATAAATCTCCATCCGTCCTCACATAAGCTACTACGTGGGGAGGAGGAGATCCTGGTGGCTCACTTGCAAGTACAACCCACAGCAAACCATAAAGTCTTTCCCCTGTTCTGCCAAAGAGATCATCATCCAGGTCCAGCCCGGCATCTCATTTCTCAGATGCCATTTCCCAGGTTTAAAGCCTTGAAGCAGGCGAGTAGCCCCCCTGAATTATCTGTCACCAGAGGCTCAGCTGTCTGTACCGTTCTTTGCACCAAGCTTTGGGAGCTCGAGCAAGACTAGGGTCTGCACTGCACACCCTAACGCCTGTCACTCAGAAAGGCCCAGAGCTCACCCAGCTCCTGGCTTGCGCCAGTGACCTCAGAAGGCATCTGATGACAGCACGGGCAGCACCCATCAGCTCACACAGTGGTGCCCCTCCTGAAGCCATGCTTCCTACCAGCCTCCTCGCTCTGGACCTCTGCGAGCAGTCTGCTGTGGGTCTCTTTTCATTTGGGTGAGTAAATCCGAACAATGCTTTCAATCACTGCCTGCCTCTGCTCACAGGGGTCCCTTGAGTGCACCATGAAAGGAGAGGCACATCTGGGCTGGATTACAGGGTGGTGCAGTGGCTTTTATAGCTACAGATTCCTGCATATGTTTCCGAGCAGGACGTATATATTCATACGTCAAAATGCAGAGAGCCCCCAGGGTTGAGGGCCTTCGTTTCCACAAGTCCTTCCTGGTTGCCCTCCCTTTGGAGGACTTTACGTGCACCTTCCAGGGCCTGTGCTCTGTGCTGCTGGTAATCAGCTGTCCTACTGGGCACGAAGACTTGCTTCATTTTGAGAATAGAGGCCAAAATGACGGGAGTCATTTACACCCGTGAGAAGTGGGTGTAACACCATGATTTACTGCCTTATTACAGCCACATAGGCACTGATTTTGCATGGGTAAGGACAACTGCAAAGACAACAAGGGAGGAGACAAGGAGACAGAGAGTAATTCCACCGAGATCAATAACGTTACATCAGATTTACGCTGATTAGTAAACCAAAGGTTGCTGTCTGCTCTTCACAAAGTTGGTTTATCACCACTCTAGAGTTTACACCACAGTTATTAAAACCAGGATCTGGCTCCTGAAGCTTTAGAAATAAACTCTTTCTCTCAAAAATCTCTTCTTTAGTGATCCGTGGGCTGAGAAAAAGAGACAATGATCTGTGGATGGAAAAGCAACAAAAAATAATTAAAATTAAAAGACGGCAAGGCTCCAAAGAATTTACAGATGTCTCTCCTCTCCTTCCCCCCACTTCTCCTTGGTCAGCTGTAAATATTTATCTGGCAGGCTGCAGTGAAAGGCATGGCCCAAAACACTTAATCACAGTTTCAGCATGGCTGCCCTCCAGAGCACCCCGAACTTGGGGGACGGTGCTTTTTTTCTCCAGCTTTGTTTGAGGAAGGCACCTCTACTCTTGCATGGGCAAACACAGGCTTTGAAACACAGTTCATAACACCTTAAATATCAGCTGCTGGATTCTTTTATTGTTTTCCTCTTTTTAGGATTTGTTTTCTTTCTGAAGGGCCTGATTTTCTGTTTTAACCCCGAGGGAGGGGGGTCAGCTAACCCTGCCACCCAGCTGACAGCACCCAGTGCTGTCTGCCGAACAGAAGTGGCAAAGGAGAAGTGTGAAGTTGGACTGCATCAGTCAGGAGCTTTGGGAAATCTTTCCCAGAAGCAGAAGGATGATTATATTTCTATAACGGTCCCCAAAGTGTTTCACAGGTGTCAAACAGACACAACTCCATCTAATCCAGCGAGGGTGGCTGTCTCTGGGTGCAGCCTGGCAGCTCCTATGTGTTGGCTGGCCCAGGAGAGGAGTGCTAGTGGTTTTGGTCACAGGAGTGGTGTAGTGAGGTCTCATTACCTCATTCTTACATCATCTGTGCTTACACGACCGATGGCCCAGGGGTTAGCCTTGCTTGGGCAATTTCCTGTGCAGACATGGCCTGCCCATGACATTGGGTACAAATCCTGCAGGAGCAGGGGTCTGCCAGGTTCTCGCCCCACCTGTGAGTCTGGCCTGTTGACACCAACCTTCCCGAGAGGTAACTGGGAAGATTTCCCAGTCCTTGATTGCACCTTCCCCCACCCCGCACACAGCAAAGCAGTCCTTGGGGCTCTAAACCCCATATATTAATTCTCCCCTATGCTGCTACTTAAGTTTGCTCCTGCCAGGGCAGTGGACCACGGCCAAAATTCCCTTTCTGGTAGCTCCCTGGGGGTCCCCACGGCCCCAGACCCCTCAGACCCCAGCGCAGCATGGTGCTAGAGCTGAAGACTGCTATGCTGAGGGCCGCCTTCAGGAAAACAAAGGCAAAACGCTTCCAGCAAACATGCTTCACATGTCTCTGTTTGCCGAGAGCAGCTGCCTCCTCGTTAGGTTGAGGTTAAGGGAATGCGTTTTGTGTTTAAAGGGGAAAACAAACCAGGAGCTTCCTCCGGGCCTTTCCGCAAACACCAGCTGGGTGCGGTGGGCAGAGGTGCCGATGCGGGGTGCCAACGTGAGGCGTGGGCTGCTCCTGTTTTGTCCTGTCCGAGCTGTCCCTCCCTTTAATTTCTCTTCAGTTCTTCCTGCCCCTTCTTCTGCATTCACATCCAGAGCAGTATCTAGAGGCCATAAATTCCCGGCAAAATGCCGCTGTTGAATTCCCTCAAAGGAGCCTTTGTGCTGGGCCTCTCCCGTGGGTGCACGCTCCACTTTTCCATGGAAGAGCTGGGAGAGGAGAAAGGGAGGCCAGGCCCACAGCATGCAAAGCCACAGCCTCTGGGAAGCATAGGCAGCCCCGTGACGCCTTCCTCAGGGTCTCCCTGCTCAGCCCCACAGCAGCTCAGAGGCGGCCGGCGGCCATTTGGTGTCCCGGCTTCCTGCCACCCCAACCAAAGTGTGGCACAGTCTTCCTTCTGAGAGGAGCTAAGACATCCAACCAAAAGACCCTTTGCCACTTCACTGCACTGATTACTGCCTCTGTCCCCAGATGAAACACAGATGTATTTTGTTTTTACAGCTCTTTGCGATTTTCTGCAGAGAGCAACACACTATTGCAAAGCAGACCCATGCCGGGCTTCCCATTTCCTCGCTGGCCTTCACTGCGTTGTCATTGCCCCACCGCCTATTGCACACAGGTTGGCTTACCACCTGATGGTGTCTCAGTCTGTCTTCCTGGGTGACAAGATCCGCTTCCCTTTTTCCTTCCTCCCCAAAGTTTCCGGTGGAAACGCTGCTCTGCCGGCACATCTGCCAGTGTGCAGGGTTCCTTGAAAAGGCACCTCCACTCGTTTAGATGGGGTGATCAGTAATAATTCAGTCTGAGGTTAATCTGTTATCATACCAGTGGCTCTTGCAGTTCTTAACAAACTCTCGGGGCCTGGAGAACTGTTAACCCCCCTCCCTGTAAATGTAAATACATGAACATCTCAGTCTCCTTCAAAAAAATAAACAACCAAGCAACTCCCTTCTCGGCAGTAGTTATTGTGGCCTTGCAACTGCGATGTGAGGGGAAGCTGAAAATGTGCCCCAGCTGTATCCAAAGGTTTTAAGAACCGAAATGGAAGATAAGCAATCAGACTTCAAACTGCAGTTTTTAATCTTGTTTGTTTGTTTATTTTGTTTTGTTTTTAAGACAGGGCTGTAAAATATGGGGCCTTATTTGGGATTTTGAAGTCTCCGGGGCCAGTAATACTGTACTGGTTAATCCCATGGTCTGACAGATTACAGCATCATTAGCCAGCAGGCCATGGGATGCTCTTTGAGCAGCATCTCCTCTTTGGGCAGGCTTTCCCAAGGGGATGTCTGATTTGACCAAAATGGGCTGCTGACTTTACATTGCCTGTGGGGCACCACACTGTCCGGGGTTTCCAGCCTCCCTAATCCTGCCTCAACCAGAGTCCACCTCCTTGGCTTCCCAGCATCATGCCCTGTAATCCACAAAGGCAGCAGGTCCACTTTCACTGCTTTAATTTTGCCCCCACCTAATAAACAACCTGAGCGATGGGCTGCGTGCTTTCACCCCTGCTTCTTGCAGGCCGAGCCCAGGTCATTTACCAGACACAGAGCAGAGGGCAGAGCAAGTAAAGGATCAAGAGACTTTTCCTTTTTCAGAAGGAAGAAATGCAATCCTACTCTTGCGCAGCGTATCACCTATCCATCCATGCCAGCACCGTGCCATCCCCTCGTACAGCTCAGGCTCCTCTCTGGGCTTTGCACAGGGGCCACAGCTGTCACATGTCTTGGGACATGGATGAAGCTGCCTGGAGGAGAGATGCGAGGTGTGAAGCCTGACTAAATACCTTGTTCGTAGTCATGCACTCGGGCAGCACTGCCCTAAGCCAAAAGCACATGGGCAGAGACATAAGGAGATAGGCTTCTCATGACCCACAATTACACTGCACGTTCTCCTCTTAACTGCTGAGTTAGGAAATTTGGTAGTAAATGCCTCATTTATAGAAAAGCAGACTTGAGAGCCAGGGAAAAGCACCCTGCACTCCTAAGGGAAGACAACATCCCTGCAGCGGGACCATCCGGGTGGGCTCTGGAGATGCAGGGTAAAGCCTTCTTGCTACCAACAGGTTTCTCTGAGGACCTGAATGATTTGCTGATTTCTTCAAAGTGAGGGTCTTTAGTCTGTGCAGCGCTACAGCACTACAAAAATAGCAGGAAAATTCAGTGTTTTGGTGTGCAAAAGTATACAAATCCTATTTCCCTCAAATATTGTGTTGCCTCCCAGAGACAATCACAAGGCTATAGTCCATAGAGCACCACAGCATTGAAAGCCTCGGGAAACCACCAGACAGAGAAAGGTTAGGTGATTTAACATGAACCATACATGCTGCTCAGAGTTTTCTGAGTAATCCAGCTTCTACATATCCTCACTGCATTACAAAAATGATGCATCGTCTCCCCTTTTCTTGGCTTTGTTACAGGGAATGAATCTCCCCCGAGATCGTAATTGCTTCAAATGCTCTCTGCTCTATTTATATTTGATTTTACCCAGTGGTTTCAAGCAATTCTGATCCTGAATGACTGTTGATCTAGGGCTGTACCCTGTCTAACATCTGCTTTGAAGGAGTTGCGTGCAGGTCTCTTTGAATAACATTACGCAGGGCACAGAGGACTTGGCTCTTCAATTAAAGGATCTTTATAAAGATCCAGTCAGTACAGTGTTTATCTTCACAGACAGAGGCATGCGACCACGGCGCTTCTCGTATTTACGGACCCAGTTTCAGACTAATGTCTGTCTTTCCACTATGTTTGCGAGACAAAATTCTGCCCTCAGCTGCATGACTGCAGCACGGAGCATTTACTCCATGCAATGGGAAGCAGGACTCAGGTCTGTCTCTCTGGATCCGAGCCCTCCATCCTGCTCATGCTCATGATCCTGGTCCTCACTGAGGTCTCAGACATTCAATGGGCTTTGTAGCCTGGGCTCCAGCCTTGGCCCTGGCACTGTCTCCCTGTGCGACCTCAGCAGGAGCAGGGGACAGCAGGGATGAGCTCAGCCTGTCACAAGAGTCAGGTCCTTCCCCTCACTGCTCTCTGACTCAGTTTCCTCCTTGCAAAGTGACCGTAGCTCTCCCAGTTTGGGCCAGAGCGATGCTGAGACCTTGCTAACCCACCATGCCCTACCTAAAATGGGTTTTTCCTTCCCTGCCCGATGGAAATACATGCGGGGAGCAGCCATGCTGGCAGCGCGCCTGGCAGCTCTGGCGCCCGGAGGTCACAAGAGAGGGGCTGCATTGCTTGCTGTTTCTGGGCAGAGGAGAGAGGGGAACATTGGTGCCCTTCTCCGAGCACACAGAGACCCCCTTCATCACTGGGGTGAAACGATGCCTCCTCTCCCCGCTGTCGCAAGGACTGAGACACTGCTCTGTCTGCACGGTGGCAGAGGCTGGGGGCAGGAGGAGCACGTAAAACAGACAGATGGCTACACAGCCAGCCCGGTTATTACCGGAATAAATTGGGTAAATCACAGGCTAAGCAGTTGCTCTCCCTGCGGTAGAAGAGGATCTGACACCGTGATTGAAAATTAGCAGCATCTCGGAGGCAGTCGCGGCCGGGAAGCTTGCTGTGCTGGGAAGCGCTGCTGAGCCGGGTGTCGCGCTCGGACTGGGTTATTACTGCACTTTAAACCACAAGAACAAAATGTTTGGGACATGCTAATGACACCAGGAGAAACAGAAGCATTTTGATTTGGTGGTAATTGTTGTAATTATTTTCTACCAGCGCAGACACAAATATAATATAATGGGTCTGATTATTTATCAGCATTGAACACAAGAAAGAAAACAATGCTGGTAAGTAGCAGTGGGTTTATTTTGGGGAACTGTTTAAAGCTAGGAGAGGACAAAACATTGCTCTTCAGAACAGGAGCCCTGAACGCTTCACACTGAAGGTCTGACAAAGGATTTCAGGGTTCAGAAGAGCTGTATATAGCCGAGATTTCGCCCTGCTGTATGTGGCTTGGTAGCACTGCCCGAAGCCAGGTCTGCTGGGCAGTCTGTTGTTGAGCAAGATCCTCACTGAGGTCCTTGCTAAACGTCACCTGTTGGCAACAAAACCACTCATGGTAGATACCTTTTTGGGGAAGGAAAAAAAAAAAAAAAAGGAAGAGGCAAAGGTGCCCCAAACATTTCTAGGCAGTGTACACAGTTTTGTATACATTAAAGCTTTCTTGTCACCGACACTGAAGACTGAAACAAGGTGGGCAAGAAAGGGAACAAGGATGAGAAAAAATTGTGACCACTGTCTTGCACCAAGACCCCAGTGCCAAAGCCTTTGGGCTGGTTCAAAGTAGAGCCTTAGAAGAACTGGAAACCAGGAGGGGGTGAAGAAATGGGGGAAGACATGAAAGAGACATGGGTCAGACAGTGGAGGAGCATTCATGGAGGCCAGGGAAAAAGAGGATTGAGTCAAGTGGACACACAAGAGAGCGGCAGGGAGACAAGGACGGGTCTCACACCAGTAGAGGTGCAATACAGGGCACCAAAGTCTCACCACCCTTCAGTGGACAGCAAAGACCATGAGACCTGCTGGTGTGGGGTGCCAGCATGCTCCAAGGTACTCTACATGGAGGACAGACACCCGGGAGCAGCGTTGGCTAGCCCACTTTGGTGTCTCTGCAGGACATACCAGAGCGAGAACTGCAAAGTTCCCATGGGATCCTTCAGTAGAAAGCAAGTTTCCTCCTACTTTCCTTGTCAAAGGGGCTTTGTTGTCTCCATTCATTGCCCCACTTGGCACCCCGCACTCGTGGGGCTTTCGATTCCTCCACTCATTTGACCTTGGAGCTACTACGCTGTGAACGTGTCAGACGGGAACATGCAATCAATACTGGCCAACCCACTAACAGACCGAGCTATTATTACAGCAGGCAATGATGTGAGCAGCCACAAAAAGGAAAACAGATTTTTGGGCTCCTCATGTGTCCGGAGCTATCTGCACATCCTGTCCCGGGTTAACTGAAAACATGTGGTCAAGTCCTGTCAGGCTGGCTTGCAGCTACAGCCTTTGCTAGCTCCCAAAGCGCCTACATCTTCTATTTCCTCACCCCCTTTCTTGAATAAGCCCACTGAAATCTAGCTCAGGAAATGGTGAGATACCAATGTGCTTAAATGTAGTTCTTGACACTGATGCTACGCTCCTTCTGCAGAGCACTGCTGTTTTGGCTGCATCCTCTTTGGCTTACTCCCTGCTCCATGGGGTTACCGGGCGCTGGAGGACACTTGCCCTGAGTTTTCCCTATACTCCAAAAGTATTTTGCATATATAATATACGTATCATAAACTTGAAACAGTGCTCAAACCAAACTCACTTTGTTCCCGTGACACACCTGACCCACTAAGGGGGGATATCTGGGCAAAGAGCCTGGGCTATGCCCCTGTGGCCAGTATCAGCACTGAGCCACTGCGGGTGGTTAAGGCTGGGCCTGGCCGCGGTGAGGGACACGATGGGCACCCCGCAGCCCACCCGCAGCCAGGCAGGCAGGTCAGCAAGCGGCCCACATCTCAAGCTGCTCCCTGACACCAGCAGCTCAGTAGGTGCACCAGGTAATCCCCAACCTCATCGTCAAAGACGTGAGGGCCAAGTCACTGCTGAGGTCTCACATCTCCTCCTGAAAGGAGAATGATTTTTTTTAAATTTTATTTTATTTAATTTTCCATGCCTCTGTGGAATAGGATTAGGCTTTATCCAGGCCATTTGTCATCAACCCGGGACATCTGAGAAAACAAAATATGGTTAAACTGCTTTTGTTAATAACACAAAGAGTGCACTTTGTAAGAAATCAGAGTGGACATGCCTGGTTGGAGGCATAAGCCCACCTCAGACCCTGGCAGGAGTGGAGACTGCCCTGGAGAAGGGTGAGACAGGACTGGCACACAATGACCTACCCCAGGAGACCTTCCCACCTTCCCCAGCCGAAGATGGCATTCGTGCATGCAGCGTTTCCTGGGGGATTTTTTTTTTTCCTTCTTTCTTTTCATGTCTGTATCCAGGTAAATATTTAGCAGCCGCAGCGTCCTGTGGCACAGGGTTCCCCACTGCAACCCCGCGCTCCGTGCCGAACTGCCTCCGGTTGTTTGCTCTGAACCTGCCACCTGCTAGTTTTATTTGATGTCCCTGAAGGTCTTGTCTGAGGAGGAACAGTGCATACAATCACTCTCTATTTTGTAATGAGGCAGCTTTGTTTTGAGTCACTGTTGTCCAGGTGCCTCTTTCTTTTCATTTCAATGGTGAAAACTTCCAAGTGCCTCAAGGACACTGATCAGGAATTCATATTTTTTTCTTTACTTTTCTTATACAGTACTGGTATGGAATATTGCAGAAGTCTGCCAGTTGTTACCACAAATGGTTGAGACAGCAGGAACAGAGATATATAGAACAGAAATACTTGGCACCACCCCGGCTTTCACATATGTAATGTATATGTAATATGCACTACCTGCAGACATCTGCAAACACAGCACAAACTCTTTTACCCATGCCCCAGGTGCTTGCACACATGCCCATTGCCTTCAATCATTAAAAGCTTCCTTACACTTAAAATATGAAAAGCACGCCATAAGTATAAAGGCACTCTGGGCCTATACAGCCACACTCTAAGTGCATACTGTAAGTCCAACCCTAACCTGATACACACCCTTAAAGGCATTCTTCCACTCTGTGCCTTACCACTACATGTTACACAGCGTCAGAAAGAGCAAGGGAGAACCCTGAGCTGTTTGGAGGATATGGTCCATCCAACTGGAAGTTCTGTATCTCTGTTGTTTCTGTGCCAAGCCATGTTTCAGTGGCCTCCATCTAGGCTGGGGTGAGAGCGCTGGCTTTAGCAGTGCTGCTGATTTCACCCATTTTCCCAGGCAATCTTGTAGGTAGGCAGGTAAGTCAACATTCACTTGGAAACAGGGTGGTGGATGTCTTGCTCTTTTTTTTCTCAGCGTCATCATGCTTTCTAGCATATAAATGGTGAGTATGCTGCAAGTTGGCTTTCACATCGAGCTCTGTCAAAGACCCAGGGGGGTGACTGTAAGAGTACAGAGATTTCTGTAGTCCAGTGAAACACATACATATGTATATATGTGTGTGTGCATATACATGTATACATACACGTAAGAAAATGGACAATGCAGAAGAGCTGATCTTGTACATTGGCTGCAAAGGGAGTGGTCAACTCCCAGGCTACCCATATAACAACCCATTTTGCCATTGTTGTGAGCTCGGTTCCCTTCTTGTTTTTTTATAAGGCAACAGCACTAACCTGATTAATTTACTTTAACTGGAGAACAGTATTAGCCTAAATGGTCCCACTTAAATCCCAGAGAAGCCATGGGCAAGCCTGTCCCCGCTCACTCTCCTGCAGATGGTTAACACAGCTGAGCTCGGGGTGCCTGAGCTGCACCTTGGCACAACAGCCCTCCTGTCTTTGCAGGGTTTGTTTTCTGCTCTGAAGGGAAACACCTGCACGTCTCCAGCAAGATTGGATCTGAGCAGAGGAAGCCTTCAGCTTAGAAGTTAAAAGCTCCCCTCCCACCAGCCACAACCCAAAGCTGGTGGGAGGACTCGCCCTGGAGCCGGGAGCTCCAACAAACCCAAGGGCCCGCGGGACCTCTGCCAAGCTGACGGCGCTCACTAATTGCTTCACTCACACCACAGCCTGTGCCCCTGCCCCCTCCAAAAGCGGTGGAAGCATTTACACGAGGTATTTTGGAAGCCACAAAGGTGAAAAGCCCCATGCTGATGCCTCCAGAGGAAGCAATGGGGTACACTGGCTACAGCAATGAGATGCCCTCGGGAGACCACAGCTCCCATGTCTCTCGTTTCTGCTGATGGCTTCCTCAGTGGTCTTCAGCAAACCTTTCCCCCGTGTCAGGGTCCAGCATCCAAACGAGACCGACGTCCTTAACTCTCTTTGTAAGGTACACTGGTACACTACAGCTGAGAAGTACCACAAAAAGCTTAGTGCATACCACTAACATGTTTTCCTTTAGCTTCACAGTTGTGACTGAATCAAGGCTTACCATCCCATTTTACCACAAAAATTGCCTTGTTTTGTTATTAACACAGAGGCCCAGCTTGCAGGGAGAGGTGAGGGGTGGACACGATCTAATGTAACCCAAACACATGCTGCAGAGCTGAGCTACAGCCCTGAGGGCACCAGAAACAGCGCCACGGCCCAGTTCACCCAAGCCATGCAGCTGGCTGCGCCCTGAGAAGCACCACGCCAGCTTTCTGCTGTACTCCAGCACAGAGCACCGCTGATACAACATAAACAACCCCTCCATATGCTCGTATACTAACAGGCTTGGTCTGGTAGAGGCCTACAGATGAACAGGCTGATGAAGCTGTGGTGTGGTGGCCCGTGAATTCTCAAACTACATCTAGGGCCCCAGAGATAAGCACGCAGAAGCGGCAGGGTGTTTTGGAAAAAAAAAAAAAAAACAAACAAAAAAAAACCACCACAGAGAACAGCAATTCTGTACTGGAGGTAGGAGCAAAGGGCCCAGGGGAGCCAACAAGTGCACCTTACAGCCCGTGGAAAACAGGCCAAGGCCAATTAACAATGAGCTGCAGCTGACAGAGAGGGGAGGCTGTGAGATAAGAGGGATGGCACGGAGCCTAGAGAGGATGGGAGCTGGGATGGAAAAGCAGGAAAGGCCTCCTGGGAACGAGCCTAAGTAGGGCGGTTCAGGGAAATAAAGCCGGTATCTCTGTGGGGCCTTGAAAAAGGGGCCAGGTCTTTAGGCAGTAGCCTTGTGAGATGTTGGTTAAGATAAATTGCTAGGAGTATAAGAGAAGTGACAGGATTTAGTTCAGGGAGATAGCAAGGGAGGGGAATGCAGGTTACATGTACCTGAGATAGTGTTTTTAGAGCAAGATCCTGAGGAAAGGATGAGCTAGAGTTATGCTACTGAGGAAAGCAGCATGAGCGCTCTGCTGTGAACAAAAGGGCTGCTGAGAAACTTGGGAAAGGCTTACTGAGGATAAAATCACGAGCACAAGAGCAGATGTGGAGTTACCCACCCTTTTGCTTGTGGGATGGAGATCTCCAGCAATGCCGTGTTCAATCCCTGTGCAATAGGCAGGTTGCTCAAAAGCCAAAGGGACTTCTTGTTGGAGGGAGCACCAGTGAGGGCTATATTCCATGCCAGGCCCAGCCTCAAAGGGAGCTGGCATAGGGGGGAAGCTCCCCTTGCATGCAAAAAGGGGCCTACAAGAGAGCTGGGGAGAGACCATTTAACAGGGAGTGTAGTAACAGGACAAGGGGGAATGGCTTTCAACAGAAAGAAGGCAGATTTGGATTAAATGTAATGAGGAAGTTCTTGATCAAGGAGGGTTGTTTGACAGTGGCACGGGTTGGCCAGAGAAGCTGTGAATGCCTCATCACTGGAAGTGTTGGGTTAAAGGTGGATGGGGCTTTGGACAGCTTGGCGTGGTGGGAGGTGTCCTTGCCTAGGGCAGGGGGTTTGAATTAGGTGATCGTTAACATCCCTTCCACCCCAGACTATTATGTGATTCTGCTTTATTTAAAAATTAAAACATTTTAGAAAATCTCTTCATGGTTATGTTTTTTCAAGGCCATGCTCTTGCAGGCACAGTTTGTGATTTTGGAGTGCCTGGGAGTGGTTGTGCTGTGTCACAACTTGCTCTGCTCTGTCACCTCCTATACCCCTGCCCCTAAGCACCCAGAAGACAGCAAACACACGAGACCCAGCAGAGGTGTGAATATAGCAGCTGTTACGCTTTATTTCATTATTTTTATTTTTCCTTCTGATTGAAAAAGAAGAGACAGAGAAAAGTTACAAAAGTACTAAAAGGCAACAATATCGGCAGGACATCCCATTCCCACCCACGGGCCCCCCAGGGAAGGCAGCCTGCAGCCTCCAGAGACCAGCAGAACACAGCTCCAGGGCCGAGCACTTCAGCAGCTACCACTTCAGCAGCGCTGAGGGAAGCCAGAGAGCACGGGGCCGTGAGGGCTGCTGCCCGGACTGTCTGCACAGGGAACGTGTCTCTTCAGATGGGTAGCAGGCTGCGGCTGTCCCTTCTCATGAGCACAGGGGTTTGGTTTGAAGTGGTGATGCTTCCCATCCTGCCCTGGGTAGCTCCATCTGGCAGCACATAAAAAGCTGAGGTGTGCCATCAAAACAAGATAAGCAGAGTCTCTACAGGAACGGGAGGAATGAGTAGAGGAATGGGCCTGTGTTGGAAGAAGGGACTGTTGCAGGGAACCACAGCACTCTGCCCGAGGCACCTCACCAGCAAACCCAAGCAGCCCACCAGCGGCCTAGCTGTGATGGCCTGGGGCCAAGGGGCAGGCAGAACTGCGGCAGCCTCAGGACAGCCATCCCCTCACCGCCTTGCCCAGACACTCTGCCTGGGGAGGGAGGAGGGCAGTGGTGGGGGATTCAGGTCCCCAGCTTTTGGTGGCCTTCAGGCTTTTCCCCAGTTGTCTCAGTGAAGGGCTCAGAACGTACCATGCACGCTGGTTCACTCTGCGTCCTCCTACTGGAGCTAAATTGACCATTGGTCTCATCTAAAGAGTGGCATCAAAAACCTTCACAGTGGAACAGATTTAAAACTAAAATGGATCTTACGTTACTCAGAGTTGCTCCTCTTGATCCAGGCAAGTAAATTACTTGCACCCAGCCAGATACAGGCTCAAGGCTCAATGCCTAATCAAAGAGGTTACTCTCTTCACCAGGTGCTGGCAATGAAGACTTATGTGATGCAGCAAGAGGAAATGTTCAGTTCCTCTGCCTCACCATGACAGGTAAGAGCTTCTCCCAATAGCTGCTGCCTCGCAGCACAAAGCACCCACATGGGCAGACCCCAGACAAACTCCAGTGGTAAAAAGGTCAAGTACCATCCTAACTATCCATGGAGAACTGTCCCTCAGCCTCATTCAACATCCTCTCCTGATTCTTCCACCAACAGGTGACCACAAAACAAAAAGACCTCTTCCTCCCACTCCATGCTACATCTGGGAATACTTGCTCCACTGGAACAGAAGGGGGTCTATCTGAATTTAATAGCCAGCCTGTCAGGGGAGTGGAAAACTTATTGGACACATTTGATTTGGTTGAGTTTGGTGATGCCAGTTGCCTTCAGCATCACCATGGGTGCAGCGGAATATTGGGACAACGGCATGGATAGATGCCACGTAACACAAAACAGACAGCCTCAACAGAGAGGAGACCCAAGAGCACACAGATCACCCCACCAATTCTCCCTCGTGATACCAAGAGAAGACTGAAGGTGGGAATTCTTTTCCTGTGGATGGCTGAACACAGACCCTCCATTCTGTAATCTTATTCTAGCCCCCATGCTATAATTTTCTCCCATTTAAATCCTATTTTAGATATTACTGAGTCACCAGCAGAGCAACTGAAACATGTAACTACATTTTCCAGTTACCCTGTCCCACATCCCTCTCCTGGAGAGCTTGAGGTGAATGTGATCATGATCTCAAAGAGAGATCTTCTTGCTTTGCAGGCAGCACTGTATAGCCTCTGTCTCCAATCCTGAGCTCACTTTTGACTGGGAGAAGGGTCAGGTCTACACCAAAGCACTGTAGACCCAAGTACATTTGGAAAATTGACTGGACTTGGTGTCACAACCCAATCACGTATCACAGCCACCATGTGGACCACATTAGCCCCTAAACCCTCCTGGAGTACCTTCAACTACCACATCCATGTGCTTGCCTTGGTGGCTGCCCTTGCAGTTTGTAAACATGACTGTCTCACTTTGCCCTTGAAAGACAAAATCTCTCCAATTGCCAACATTCAGAAGTGGCAATGGTACAAAACCAGTCACTGCTGCAAAGCTGTATGTTTCCTGCTGTATTGCAAAGATGTGTCATTGCCCTCTTCTCCCCCCACCCAACCCCCGGGCATCACCACGTCCCTTCTCACTGCCCGGCAGGTGGTTGGTTGATAGTTCCTGAGGTTTTTGGAGAAATTCCTTCAGTAGGCACATGACGGTTCTTCCACTGGAGCTATTGGGCTCAGAGGCTTCAAGGTGCTGAGGGAACGGAAGGCAAAGGTGGATGGATCATACACGAAGTGGGGCGGTGGGCGGCCTCCATTGATGCTCTGCACGGGAATAAAAAGAGGGATGAAGTCAGCACTCATATAAGCTGCAAGCAGTGAAGTTCTTGCCTCAAACTCTTTGTCTTGCTCCCACCTCTCTGGTACAACCATATCTCCTTGAATGGGTGGTCATGTTTGTACTTAGAGCAAACAGCAGTAGCGCATTCCCTTGCTCCTAGTCCTCAGGAGAAAAGCATGCCACCTCCATTCAAGACTGAAGTCCCTGGAATCTACATGACCAGGTTTCATGGCACCTGTAGCACTCAGGTATGTGCGATAGCCTGAGGAACTCGGCAATGCCTTTGGAAACCCAGAGTCCCAACAGCATTGCTGCCAGAACAGATCATATGGAAGAGCTAAATTCAGGTTTGCTTGTCTTTAAAGCAGGGATCTACGCTTTTAGAGTAGGGAGGTAAACCAGGCTACCTCTGAACCCTTATTCTTCAGTCTTAATTTTCAACAGGTCTCCAGTAATAATTCACAAATCACCCTTTCTCAGTCCCTGAAATCCCAAGCACTGAAATGCTCCAGAGCTTCGGCTCTAGACTCTACAGTTTAGGCTTCATCACTGTTTCTTCTCCCATCCCATTTACCCCACCTCCCCTAACCTTTCTTTCTATTTTTCCCTGCTCTGATGAATTTTATGTGATGCTTAAATTTTCTCACTTCTCCATCCACCTGCAACCCCTCTGCTATTTCCACATTGTAATGGACAAAGAGGATTGTGAAGTGACTTCTGAAGTCACTTCACACTCAGAAGCGTTTGACTGGCTTTTGGGGTAAGCTCCAGACTGGCAGGACTCTTGTGGGCAGACCTGGAATTCAGAAGCTCTAGAGCTCTTTGGACTCCTGTAGAAATCAGCCCAAGGGCCAGATGCTCAACACTTAGGGAAATCAGGCCTTCCCTAGGTTTTAAGCGTGAGCTAGAAGGTGACACTCAAGCCAACTCTGTCTCATGCCAGTTACTGTCCAGGCCTCCTGGGAGGGAATTTCCCTGAATGAGGATTGCTTACACTTAAAGGAAAAAAAAAAAATGAGGACAGATTCCCAGAACAGTCCTGGCTGTGAAATGGATACACACATGCAGGACCTACAGGAGCTGTTGTTACCTGTAAGGCTTCAGGATTGTCTGACCCGTGGTTTAATTAACACATTCCCAAAACAAGTCAGTGAGGAAATGCTTGGTGCAAAAAGTATCCCACCTGAAGGCTCTGCAGCTTGGTTTGTACCATGGCCTCTGATGATAATTCTCACCCCTTCCCCTCCTGGTGCTCAGAGCATAGTCAGAGCATATCCAACACGAGGAGCCCGAAAATACCCATGCGCTGTGTGACAGGATAGGAATGCTGCTCCCCACTAGGCCTTCCTGGGACCCATGGATCACAGAGGAATAACGATACCAAATAGACCTTTCAACCCCATAACATACAAAGTGTTTTCCATTTAGATCTCAGGAACTTCGTGTTTTTTCCTTAGGCAAGCAGAAGCACCGTTGGGGTGACCTCCTCACAGATGCTCTTTGGCTGGGAGGGGAGGTCCCACCGCTCTCTGGGCCAGCAGAGTGCTTTCTCATGCTCCTGCAGAGCTCATTCCCCACAGACAGGTGCAAGCTGCTGTGGAAAAGTTCAGCAGCTCAGAAACTCATGGAAATGCCCCACCACTCATCTTGCTCCCGTCACTGCTGGGAAGCATCACTTGTTTTCACAGAGAGTAGAAAAGGTCCAGCAAGAGGAGAGCTGGCCTGGGCTTGGGTTTACATGCCTCCCTGTTGCCTTTTCCACTCCATTTCTAGCAAGATCCACAGTGTCTCCTCACAGTGCTTGCACTAGGGGACTGTTTCTCAAATAATTAGTTTTTTTTAGGAGCAATTACCAACTCTGCTGTTTCCTCTAAGATAGAGGCACTTCCAAGTCAGGCCTTTCAGACAGCTGCAACCACGTATCAGCACAGCACATTGATGTTTGGGTACCACCTGCCTCCATCCTGGATGGGTTTTAACTTGTCATCATAGGACAGGTGCACACACAGCTTTTCCTGGATAGCTGCCCAAACAGTCCAGCTCACCCAAACACTCACACCAGATGAAAGCTTCCGAGCCTGGCCTTGGGTGCTGCAGTCACTGCAACAGGACCTGGGAGCCTCTGCATCTGGGATCTTGGTCACAGCTCAGCCCCAGGGGGCAGCCTTCATGTCAGAGAGGAGCTCTAAAAGCCAGCGTGGGCAGCGTGTTCCTGCCTAGTTGGTCCCTCCTCTGCAAATTGAGATGGGCATTTGAGAATGGAAAATGCCAACATAGTACTTGGCATCAGCCGTGCTTGGAGCTTCAGCCAGCAAATCATGCCCTGCTACATCCTCCTGACACCTTGGCCAGCAGCACAAGAAACAAGAGAGGCAGATTTAAGGTCCTTTACTCAATAGCCACCTGCTGTGGGGTTATATATGGTGTGTGCTCTGGCAAGCCCCAGAGCTGTAGGGTAACGTAGCAACCCCTATTCAAACCTAAGGGGCAGAATAAATCAGCACATTTGTCCTTCTGCAGAGCAGAGAAGGTCCCCTGCCAGTGCCAAGAGGGAACAGGAACAAAGAACCTGGCAGTCCCCTCCATTTTGAAATGCCAGACAGGATTAGGGAAGGCAGCTGAATCAGTTCATTTCTGGCGGACAGCAGATGGAAGAGAAGCTGGGGAGAGACGGGTCCAGAGAACAGACGAAAATCATCCACAGAACTCACCAGGCTTTGGGTAGGAAGGAGCTGTGGGGTTGCTTTTTGGGCCTTCTGGTGGCAAAGAGCCTTCCCTGGGCACCGTGAGGGAGACAGGCACAGAGCAAGTGCTCAGCCAAGAGAGAGATGTGAGAAAACAGGAGGACACAGATTCACAGGCAGCTAGGCAGCTGCAAGTTAAGGTCAGGATGCACCCAATCCTGCCTCCTCATTGTGGCACCTCTCAAGGGGCAGCATGACGATAACTTGACAGCCCAGCCACCAAAGCAGAGGGGTGGGGAGGGCCCTGTGCCCAACTGCAGGTGACAGAGGCAGTAATGCAGCTGCCCTCATGAGAAGACCCTGTCTGATCTGCAGTGGTTCATAACCTTGAGCAGTATGAGTCTATCTTGAACCTACTCCACAGGTGATGACAGGGCATCTCCTCTGCTAGGGACCTTGCTGGAGGGAAGAAAGAGCACCAGCATGAAACGGCCCCACTCTTCTCACAGGACTGCCTGTTTTCTTTGGAGCTCGTACCCTGCTCTAGGGATGACCAGGCCTGATCTGGCTTAGTCCATGACACCATTTGGGATCACAGCATGTGGTGGCCAGGCCCCAGCGAGCAGCACAAGGCAAAACTCCACAGATCTGTTCCCAGAATGAGGAGAAGGAGAGGGCCAGCTGCCAGAGAGGGGAACACATCCCTCCCATCCCGCTGCTTGGGCCAGCTGCCTCCCTGCAGTCAGTGCAAGCCTCCCAGCCAGCCTGCCCTTTCCCTTGGGCACCCAGCACCTGCCTGTGACACCGAGGATGTCACCACTTCTACGGCAGGCTGTTTGAGTTACCCCTGCTGCAGCAGGCCCCGGGGAGCTTGCCACAGACCTGCCTGGCAGCCCCTGCTGAGCAACCGCAGGCCGGCTCCTGTGGAGGCAGACACTGCGCATCTGACATTAAAGCCCGCTGCGTTCACTCCGATGGCATCCAGGCAGCTGGGTAACACGCACAAAATGGAGCCTAATATGGGCCCCGTGCTAACGGCAATCATTAACCAGAGCCCTCGATTTGTTAAGCCATGTATTTACACAGCTGGAGAACAGCCTGAGATACAGCCACGCGGCTGCTGGCAGGAAGGCACACACGCCTGGGTGCGCGCTGTCACACACACCCATGCCCCCTCGCACACGGCCCTACATGCACGCTTACCTGCTCTCACACACCTCGCTTCTCCCCTGGCACACAGGCGCTTCCTTCGTTCCTTCTCCACACTCCTCCAGGCATGCACCCAGTGCTGACTCAGTCCTGACTCAGGACTGCAAAAGCAGCTGTCCTCCCTCACATGGACCTCATCCGCTCGCACCTCAACTCAGGCCAAGAAGGGCCCCAGGTGGGTCTGAGCTGCACCAACAACCAGAGGACAACTGAAGGGAGCGCAGCTCCTCGCTAACCTGGAGAACACTGCAGCAGAAGTTACTTTCAGTAGCTGCAGACACTTGCACTGCCTCCCTGCACACCCTTTTTGGGTTAGGTTAACTCCTAAGGGAGCCAACTTGTGCTGCCCACCTTTCAGGCAACTGGGCATAGATAGCCTTGGTGACACAAGCTTGTCAGCATGCGTAGACATGTGCACATTCCCTCCTTCATACATACTTCCTACATGTACTCAGCTTACAAACCTGTGCTGTAGTCACCAGCTCTACTACCGCCATTACATACAGCTGGTAAACAAGCAGCCCGGCTTGAAACATCTGAAACAGATCAACATAAACACACCTAACGATGGTATGGATTGTGACTGGATGCAGGTGCCCCAAAGAAAAAGGGTGAGATTAAATGACACAGAAGAGATGCAGAACTTCAGTCTTATTAGCAGCCCTCAGAAAACCAAAGACGTGGACAACTGCTCCATAAACCATCTGGGACATAACTGTACATTTTGGCAAGGAGGAAGTCCATAGGAAGATGATAAACAGGTAAAGGGTAAGTTACTAACACAAAACCATGTTGCTCCTAGAAACCCCTCCCTTGCCCCTATGAAGTCTGGGAAAATATCCAAAACGCGGATTGTGAAATAACTTAATTTTGGACTCTTAATTCCACAGAAACGTGGTTCTCTTCTCTGGACAAAGCAAAAGCAAGCATGGCTCCAAGCACACTTTCAGATGTGGGAATTACAACCCCCAAAGGAAGGGGAAAAATGAAGTTACCTAACACAACAATGTCCTAGAAGGGAGTGGTGTGCTTGGGGTGATACTAAACAAAGATCTGCTTAATACTCTTTGCTTCTCTTTCGCAAGAGCTCTAGGATCCTGGCGGGACTCAAAATCATATCAGCGTGTGCGCTCTGCAAATCTGTTCCCTGCTCAGGGCCAAGCCAGCACAGGAGTCCCTTCTCTCCTATCCTTGGGCCCTGGCGGCTGGGAAACGCCGCTGAGCTCCACTGAAAGGATCCTGTCTTCCAGCGGTGGATGCCTCTCAGTGGTGGGTGAATGATGCCTTTGCAGCCCGTAGACTCACTTGTTAAAAGTCCTTTGGGATGAAAGGCACCATGTAATTGCAAGTTGTAAAGGCGCATCCGATTCCCACCACCACCCCGCGTGGAAAGGAATAAATCCCCAGAAGAGCCTTGGCAAAGACAGGCGCCTGCCCGCGACGCTGCCTGGCTGGGGGACAGCCGCCCTGCCCAGGAGCGGGCAGGCAGAGGCACTGCCGATATCCAGGCAGGGCACAGAGAGAGCAACGGCTGGATGACCCCCGGCGCAGCCTCGAGAGGTGCAGTGCTTTTAATTCCACCTCGTCCTCCTTCCTTTCACCTACACCATGTTGTTAGAAGAGAAACTGGTGACGCTGCAGCTTTGATGTGTGAAACCAGCATCTGCGAGCAAGGGAGGGGGACCCCGAGCCTGCTTCTAGCCGTGTCCCTCATCCTGGCATGGTCCCAACCAAGCAGCTTCTCATTACCTGTGCCTCAGTTTCTCCTGTGGAGAAACAGGAGCACAATAGGTAAGCCACAGTCAGGCAGCCAGGATGAATTAACTAACGTCTCTACACTTTGCGACCTCCTGACGAGAAGTAATTTCCTTTCAATTACAATCTGGCTTTAGGCAGTTTTCAAGACAGTTGCTGATGAGCAGGATCAGCTTCTCCCGTGGAACAGCAATTCACATCTAACTGCTTCTTCATTAACTCCGGTAGGCCTCTGACAATTTATTCCCATCACAAACCTGGAACTTTCCAAAAAATAACTTTCCAAAGGCAAGGCCCTTCCTCCTCAAAGGTCTCTCCATCACCACCAGGTCCACATGCAGTTTAACTGCAGGGGATAGCCAGGAGATAGACCACAACAGAACCTCAGTTTAGGACCACTCTTCTATTTTCTCTTCTAAGAAAAAGATCAACTCCAGCTGCTGTCCTAATGAGGAAGGACTCTGCAGTTAGCCCTGTTTTTCTGTTTTCTCCGTTACCCTTTCCTGCGAGGCTGAGAGGAAGGCCTGTCGCCTCCACCAGCATAAGGCCGCCCGACACCTCCTTCCTTCTGCGCAACCATGTCGCAGAGACCAGCTCAACAGTTTACAAACACCTCGCTGTTCCTCCTACAAGGGAAGTAAAAAGAAATCCATCCAACATTTGCAAATGTGTGCATGGAGTTGTCAGACAGCAACTACCAGACCTAGCGAGGTGCCACCAGGCAGACAACACTGAACGTTTCTGGAAGGCGCTTCAAAGGGCCGGGCAAACGCTTGCTGGTCACTTGCCCTAGCGCAGCAATGGGCCAGCTCCAGCTCCAGGCCCTTGCTGGCACCAGTGTAACAAGCCTCTCTCACACATCTTTGAGACGTGTCTTTGAGAAAGCTGACTGCAAGCTTTGACTTCGCCTGCCTGACGATGTGAAGGACGGAGGGTGTATGACGAAAAGGCACAGATGGGTCATTCAGAGGGCAGGTTTTTCAATTTGGGAACTCACCATCCCAGGGTCCCAGTGAAGATCACGCTCCAAAGGCCACACAAATCTCTTGGGTACAAGTGAATGAATCCCCAGCTTCCCCTCTCCTCCCTGTGGGGCAGGAGCATCCTCCCTACCTCCAGAGTGACCGCAGCAGGCTGTGCTCATCATCCTCCTCATCTCGGGCCGGGAGCACCAGGCGCGGTTCCTCTCTCGAGGTCAGCACGTGGTGCCTACCTGAGCATGTGCTGCCCCCCGTTTGTGAGGCTGGGGCAACCCCCTTCCTGCGGCCAGGCAGGCTGGCACAGAGCAGCGCGCTGCTTTCAACTTAAAGGGAGCCCAAATTAAAACTGCAAAGTGAGTATTAATTAGCCTGGCACGAGCAGGCTGCAAACACATGCCGGCGCAGCGCGCTTGCCTCTGGACAAACCGCTCCAGCGTGGAAGCCAAGCGCAGGAAGTGGGAGTGTTATGGGAGAGGTGTGTGGGAAAGGAGGATGACAGGCCAGGGACTGGGAGTGCGAATGGGTGCCAGGTTCCCACAGCCATGCAAACAAAGGGGAGCAGTGGGCCTGGATGCAGCGGTAAGAGACGTGCCCAAGCTGCCATCTTGGACCTGAAGCTCTGCCAGAAAAGAGTGGCAGGGCCACCGTGACCCTCTGCTGTCCCCTGCCTTCCCCTCTCTGCTCCGTCACACAGGTGAAACCCAAAAACCTCCAAACCCAGCTCTCTCAGCAGAACACACCTCACCACCCCACAACCCATTTCCCAGCCACTCTCCCTGGCCCCTGAACCACAGCACAGCCACCACGGGCACCCAGGGTTGCCCCAAGAGCAGCGTGTCTCCAGGCTGCACCTCCGTCCTCACCACCTCTCCACCTCCCGCTGTGCTTGCTCCTAAACCATACCCACAACCCGAGCCACGCTGCAAGGCAAGGGCTGAGCTGAAAGCAGGATCTCAGCATCCTGATTCACCAGCCACTCGCTACCTTCCCAGTGCTGTCTGGATCAGACAGCCCAGCATTATTCCACAGCACCTACTCTGCAAGCACTTACATGATTTAACGGGTGCAAGGGCAGGAATTTATGAAAAGCAGGCAGCAATAAACATTCTTCTCTTTAATGGAGCAAAGGAAAGAGACGTGAAAGTCCCTCCTCAAGCTGCTATGGACAGGCTGAAGGCTGGTTAGTCTTTGCTATGAGATCCAATAAAGGCAGTGCTAAATAAAACAGTGTCTGGAGCCAGATATTTGGGTTACTTTTTAAACAGATGGAGGCATTCCACCCTTCCCCGCACTGAGAAAACTCTGGACAAAGTCTTTTTGTCAGGAATTATTCAGATCAGGGCCTGGGGTTCTCCAGGGCTTGCCATCACTGCACACAGATTTTCAGCAGGCTTGGCTGGAAGGAGCACAGGGGGGAACGGTTTCCCCAACAGGCCAAAGGACATTCATGCCCCCAGTTAGCAGAGGACCTCTTCCAGTTTGCTCAGCAGAGATGCCCCCCAGCAACAGGAGACAAAAGCCTGCCTAGGTAAACGGAGTGCTAAAATGCCCACGAGGGGACAGTGCCCAGCATGTAACCCAAGGATGTGACCGGCCAGAAAGTGAGTTTCTGCTTCTCAAGGGCAGGTTCTGGGGTACAGAACCTGCCCTTGAGAAGCAGAAGGGCAGTCACATACTAAAGTCACATACTCAGTCACATACTAAAGGGCAGTCACATACTCAGTCACATACTAAAAACCAGGAGGGTTGGACAAACTGACAGGAAGCTGCAGTTTGGGATCTCTGCTGCCTGAAGTATCAGAGCTGTTTAGACTGCATGATATGGTAAGAAAAAGGACACAGCTCGAGGAATGTGGTTTGAAGATCAAAGCCGAAACCTCAGCCTTCCTCACTCTCTTAAGGCAAGTCACAATCTTTGCTGGTTTCTCAGTTTAACCCACTCTGAAATTGCAATCGTGATATTTATCTGTCTCTGGGATGTTATATTTAGCAATGCTTGCAAAGCACCTTGGGAGCCTGCAAAGGAAGGGGCAACACGTATGTATGTATAGATAAATAAACACACAAAATCTCCTGATCTCTTGTGAAATCTTTACTGCTTAGTGTGCATCCAGAACCAGAGGTCTGCACCAATATTACTGTCACCTAGTATGCCTCATACTTGTGAGCAGCTCAGCCAAGACAACTCAGGCCAGCGTATCTCCTGCTCAGCTCCATGCTGAAAAGGTCCCTTGTTTCAGGAGAAGAAAACCCAGCATGTTTCTGCAGTGGTCTTTTAGGATACAGATGTGAGAGATATGAAATGGGGGAAGTCATTCCAGGAATCTGGCCCATATCCAAGCAGAGGGTGTTCTCAAGCACCAGTAAGATCAAGGCAAGAGCACAGGAGGTTTATCTTCCGATTGAAAATTCTTATTTTGTTTTTTACATAGCAGAAAACACCTCTCTGATCAGGCAGGTTATCAGATTGGCCTTGAAATCCTTACTCTCTCTCTGCATGTCCCAACAAGAGCTCTCAAGACACCTGGGGGCTTGCCAGTTGTGTTTTCTACCCACCTACTGCTCCTGCCTGAGATAAGCCCAGCTCCTGGGGTTGAGATAAACTCCATCAGTCTCATTTAGAGACTGCAAGCAGGAGGTCGTGAAGGAGGAACAAGATACGTGACAGAACTGCAACCCTCACCCCAAGAGGCTCTGGACAACTGAAGGCTTGTGGTATTATGCACAGATTCTGGAATCACAGATAGATTACGGAGGCCGACCCCTCACCTTGCACTGAGGCGTGCTATGTTACATGCACCCGTTATGCACAAATCCATACTTCATACGCACGCTGTCACCTCTGATTTATCTCTGTGCCTGCCCACAGGGCCTTGTTCTCCTGATCCATTATCCTTTACTGGGGGCGGGCAGGCAGAGGGACAGGAGGGAGATTTCTTTTAATACTATTTTTTCCTCACTTATAAGCCCTGACCTCTCAAGGCTGTTATTCCCCAAAACGTTTCAAACATGACTGAGCTGCTGCACATTTGGGAGGTTCATTAATCTGTCTGAATCTCTCTAGGTTCTTAGACTTGTCACATCACTGTCTCAGCATGCCATGTAAGAAGAAGAACTGCTGAGTGAGTGGAAAGGCTGCAGCCCAACACCATCCATCTGAGCTGGCCCCCAGGAAGCTTAAGTACAGGGGACAATGACAAGGTGGCATCTTAGTGTTCAAACAGCACATGGAAAAGCAGAAGCCAGCCTGGGTCACCTGCTCCAGAAAGGCTCTCTAGGAACACAATCGTTTCCAAGGCCTGAAACAGTGTTCCAGTGCCAGAGGGCAAAGACAGGGCTCCTCCATCTGACATTCCCCTGGGAGGCTCTTCCAGCAGAAGAGGGAAGAACAGCATGGCTGGGATGATGCAGGAGAGCGCATCACCTTGTGTCCTGACATGCCAGCGAAGCCCCAAGACGTCAAGGCAATAAAAATACCAGTCAGGAGGAGGGTATTTTTAAAAGCGCATGTTACCTCACAACCACATGAGACACTGTCCTCACCAAGAATAGCATGAAAACGCTTCACTGACATTGCTGTGCTAAGCATGTCTACAGGCTGGCAGGTCACTGCTACCAACCTCAGCCTGGATGGAAAACCAAGGCATGCAGGGTGCATACGTAATCCTTTTTTCTTCGAGGTGCCCAGCAGCAGAACCATGGGAAGAAAGCAAGGATCTTTGATTCACATCCCTTGCAAAAAACATTAGGCAGTACTGCTTCTCTGCCTGCCCTTCAGATCAGTTTGTTTGCTGCATCTCCATCCAGTTCTGCGCTGTCTGAATGTCACTGCCCCCCTCAGCTCGGTAAGAGGCTGGATGCTCTTCACCTGTACTGAAACAAGAGCACTTGTACATCAGGGCTTCCCTGGGCTACACCGCCACAAGCAACAGACTTGCTTGTGGTGATGTTCCTTATTCAGACACAGATAGTTGTCAGGTTCCTCCTGTAATCAACTCATTTGTGAGGTGATCTGACTCCATTTCTTCCATCCCCACCAGAGCAGCACAGTCACAATGCCCAGCCTGTGTCACCAGACCCTCAGCAGCAGAGAAGCAGGCCTCTCACCTGGCCTCCTGCTGCCATCCTTTGCAAGAAACCACATTCAGGAGGACCTCAGCTCAGAATAACCCTCCCAAGTGTACTAAGGTCCCTGGCATGCTCTCAGTTTCCGAGGGCTGGGCAAAAGCCAAAAATCACAGAATGGCTGAGGTTGGCAGGTGCCCGTGGAGCAGGCTCTAGTCCAAAGCTCCTGCCCAGAGCAGAGTCAGCTGCAGGATGTTGCCCAAGACTCTGCCCAGGCATGTTCTGAGGATCTCCAAGGACAGAGGCTCCACACGTTCTCTGGGCAACCTGAATTTCCTGTTTCATTTTGTGTCCGTTACCTCTTGTCCTGTCACCGGGCACCACTGAGAAGGAACGCCGTGCCAAGCACGTCTCTCTGGCTGGATTGAGGTTTCCCTTTGTGTGCAAGCACAGCATCACCCTTCAGAGGCATCGACCTCCCTCAGCTGCTTCCAGAGCTGAGGCACAATACTCAGCCAGGGGCCCGCTGCCTCCCCTCTGAGCTGCGTACACAAAAGTTTCCACAATCACTTGAAAAATGGAAGCAAAAACGCTCCTCTACCTAGCAGCTCTGCCACCAGGACAGAACAAGAGACTGAAGTACCACAGGCTATTGTCATGGAAACCACACGAGCACCTCAGGTACGCCTGTCCCAGCTCGGCAGGGCTGTCCAGAGAACCACAATGCTGTGCCATCTGTCAGAAAGGTGTCCTCTCAGTTTCTGCTGTTTATTTTAGCGTGAGCTGACGCCAGCTCAGCAGGGAGCGAAGGGATAATTCCGTCTCTCAGGTTCTCCAGGGGTTCTCAGAAAGCCGCAGTAATGAGCTCGGGCGCTGGGGGAACCACCCCACCACAGCGTCACAGTCCAGGGACACCCCAGCAGAACCAAAAAAAGGAAAGCATGTGGGGCAGGGGGAAAAAAATGTGATAGCCACATTGGACTAGAACAGGATTAGACTGCAGATAGGTCTGAAGGACAAGCACAGTCTGGGGAGAGCTCACAGGGGACAGGAGGAGACAGCTCCACTGAAAACAATTCAGACAGGAGCACAAGCAAATACAAAACAGATCAGGATTTGTTGTGCAGTCAGAAGGATCAGGTCGTGGTTGGGCTGCTGCAAGTCAGAACTGAAGTGCTATGGTAGAAGGTACACAAGAAGTCCAAGACACAACATTCAGCTCTGCTCCTGCTCTAGCCAGCCCCACCTGCTCTTCCACCTCTCAAATAACCAAAGTCACCGCCAAAATGGTGGTGGGCAAGGGCACCCAGCTGCATACATACACACACTAGCACTTCTGGGTACACAACGGCACCAGCCCCATTTCCTGCCAGGCAAAGTGTAAACCCTGGCACTCACTCACTCCACTCACTCAAAGATCTCAGCCTGCCATTCACTCCTCTTGCAAGACATCATTGCCGGCTATAATCACTGCAGTAGTTTTATCACAAAGGATATTTGTCTTCTTCACCCTGAGCTGGTTTTACCTGCATTTCACAAATATGTGGAGGATCATAAGGAGCTCAGGCAACTGAGGCACTTGTTCTGGCTGCAATGTTCAAGGTTGTGCACACATCTCCTGCAGTGCCATACAGCAGTGACTGAGAGAGCCAAGGTACCCACACAGGAGGTGGGATGGCTGAAGAGTCAGGGGTGTGGTACTAGACACAGAGACTCAGAGGTACAGACAGCATGAAGTACAAGCAGGAGAGTGGGAACAAACCTAGACCTGCTACATGTGTGTGCAGTCAAGAATGCAAGATGCTCAGACACTGCACTGCCATCGCAGCTGCAAAGCCATCGAAGCAATCTAGCACTCATCCAGCTCTTGCCACCCAGTCCCACAGCCCATACTGCCCTGCAGACACCAGTGCAGCACACAGATACAGCCCAAGTGCAGAGCTGTCTACCAATGCCACTCACACCTGCCAAACACCACTTGCTACCTCGGATCCGCACGTTTGGTCAAGAAGGATCCAAACGACACCCTACAGGACAGCTATGCATAGCAGTATGAGTTCATCACAGGGGAAGTAGAGTTTCGCTCCAAGGAAGCTTTGAATTCTACAAAATGGAAGATGCCTCTGTATTATTAGCTTCCTCAGCACTCAACCTAAATTGCTACTACAGCCTATGTACTCCAGATCAGCAAGTTTTGTTATACAGCTGATCAAGCCAAAGGAAACCTCCAGAAATAATCTTCTGGGTGTCTATGTTTGAAATCAATCACCACATTCAGGTATTTGTGGAAAGATGAAGGAAGTGCACCAGTAAAGGGCAACTTACACGAATTTTAATTACTCTAGTCTTCGTTCCACAATTCTTCTTGAGCAGCATCTTCTGAAAGAGAATTAGAATCCAGGGATTAGTAGCAGTAGCATGAGGGAACAAAGAGAGAGATTGTAGGGAGTCTCTTTTCATCAATACTGAATTATTGAAGAAGATGGATGGATGGTTAAGTGAGATGTGAAAGACAGGGCTAAGAATTACCAGAAGTGGCCATCTAGCAATCAACCTAATCTGAGATTCTCTCACCCAGCCTAGACGGAGTCCTTCAGCAGTGGCTGATACCCCAGGTTTCAAATGAAAGTACAAAGAATGCCAAAGAGAATGAAAGGAAACAACTGTCTAAAAGGAATTTTCTTCCTAATTTCTGTGAATTGGTGGTTAGACTCTGCCCTGAAGCAGGTAAATTTATCTTCCTTTTATGAAGAAAAAAATAGTCTATTTAATGTAAATGTGGATGCTCCCATTACTTAACAGTTATTTTCATTATGTTTATTTATTTCAAATTACAAAAGTAGTAAAAAGTACCTGCCCACAGCCCTAAAACCCTTTGCTATATACTGTAAGAACCATTAAAGTCATCATAACATATGAACCGCACTCTTTAGCGACCAGGATATACTTAAAACAGTAATTACTTCAGTGAAACTACATTAATAAATGGGTGAATTGCAGCTCTATCCCAGTTCTGAGGCAGTGCTCTGAAAGTTGGCAAGTGAATAAAATCATTCTTTCCCCTCAAAATCCAAAAAAACACTCAAAGTGGAAAAACAAGGCTTGAAGAAAAAACACATTCTCCGTTAAAAGTACTTCAACTACATTTTTTATAGTGAAAAACTTGGTGATAGGGACATGACAGCAAGAAACTTCTCCGGCAGTTTCTGAAAGAAATGGATTTTCCTAGCTCCTGACTGTTTTCTACACTTTCCACTTGGAAAGCTGTGTAAAGGGTGGGAAAACACTTCTACACACACACACACTTCAACAAAGCAGCTGAAGTGTTTTTCAGATGATATTCTTACAAGAGAAGACCTGTGGAAAAATATCCCACCAACCTCCTACCATGGCCAGTAAATAGAGAGATCTTCCTATTTCCTTGCTTCTTTTGTTTGTACTCTTCCTGCTTTTTCCAGTGAAAGGAAAAGACAAAAGTAACAACAAAAGACTGGAAACACAAAGTTTTTTTAAGAAATACACTTATAGCACCTACCCCCCCAAAAAAGGAAAAAAAAAAAAAACAAAACTGAAGACAGTGCTCAGGTGAAATACATTTTTTTTCCAGTAGAATCTACTTGCACAGTGGGAATCCCACTCCTCCAACAGCTTCTGTCCTTTTGTGCTCCACAAATACATTTTTACAGTGCTAATCCACACAGCCACCCAAAATTTAGAAACAGGACTGGAAACCCACCCACTATTTCTACATGCAGCAGCCTCTCTGATCCAAAATCTATCCCTCAGCACGCTCACAGTGTGTATTTGTGTCTGGAAAAGAGACAGACACTGCAGCACATCTTGAAACTTGCAAATGGTACTTTGGGACCTGAGAAAAATGCATTTCGTTGTCCAAGCATGGGGGTGAAGAGAGGTGCTATAAGGATTTTGAGATTTTTCTTTTGTTCTTTCTGTAAGCTTTTCTTACAAACTGGCTGAACCCCGACGGACAGAGGAGCGAGGCCGTGACACTGCATTCCACAGGGCCTCAGCAGCACCACAGGGTCCCCTGCCCAAAGGGGAGAAGTACACACCTCCCACTCCAACCCAGCAGGGCCCAAAACCTACCCAGGTCCTATCCGCAGATCCCCTGAGGACTCCATCAGGGTGCCACAAAACACACTGTTTCCCCAACTACAAATTAGCAGAGGCAGCAAGACCTTCAATGTGTTCACCCTGGCCTCTTGTTAAGACAAATAAGGAGGAACAACAGAGACAGCAATTACAGCTGTGCAGCTACCTTTAGAGAAGATGACAAAGACTGACTGAATAGTTTGAACTAGCTGTGGGTGGATGACAAGCTGCCAGACTCCACCAGGAGGAATTCAAGTGCTCAGCTGTATCCTAAGATCTACACTTCTGGCAGAAAACAGAGGTGCTCTTCTCGCTGATGCTGTCATGAGGAGCTTTAATCATATAAGGATCTTAATGCTATTTGCTACGGCTCAGAGAGGTTGCATTATGTAGCAGGAGCACAATATCCTACCTAACAATTTGTGTGAGTCAATCCTGATCTCTGGTGTGCCTCCTGATGGACTCGGGAGTGAAATCAAAACATGACACCTCTGCATTTGCAGGCTGTAAACGTGGAGGGAGCACTAGCCTCAGCAGAGGAGGCCCTCTGGAATAGACGGGTGTTCCTGCATCCACTTAGACTGGAAGCACAACAAGACCACCTGTGCTGCACTCTTCCAGCATCACTGCAAAGGTCCAAGAGTGTCAAAGAGACGCAACAGCAGGAGGAACAGAAGGGACAGAGAACAAGCGAGCCACATGATCCTGCAGCTGAGAATGAATAAATAGGCGGCCAGTTATTGAATGTTATTCTATCTAATCAAATTGCTTCCACCTCACTTGTAGCCACACACTCTCTGCACCCAGCATAGCAAAGCCGTGCTTTACAGACAGTAAACCAAGCATCTTTGTAGGGTTTTCCAACCCTTGGTTTTCCCTTTTCTCTCCAAACCTGAGCACAGAGTTTTGGATGAGGAAACAGCAATGCTGTGGAGCCTAGCAACATCTGGGGACTTTTCACAGCAGCCTCTCCTCATCCTCCCTCTGGAGACCTCCACATGACAAGCCAGCCACAAGACACAGCAACTCGTTAACTCCTATTTGCATAGGTGCAGGCAGAGATGAAGTAACATCACTTTGGCTACATGACTTGCAGTAGCCTAAAGCTGGGGGGGGCAGCCTGTAACAAAGCTGACACATTCAGTTTATTAGCCCTGGGATTATTCCTAACTACTGGGACAATCTGGAAATGTAGTTTTATTTCCTCATGTTATTTTTCAAGAGCTACGGCAAGGAGAAGAGCAGAGATTTGCCGAAGGTCATGGAGAATATTAGTAGCAGAGCTGAGAACAAACGGTAGGGTTTGGTTTCTGAGTCTTTCTTCCACCTGCAGAAAAGGAAATGGAAGAAGGAGAGGCAGCGCCTGTGCTCAGCCTCCCCATTTCAATTAAAAAGTCCCTCCCGCTGGTCTCAAACAGAACCCCTGGCATCAGAGCTGAGACCTACAACTTGGGAGCACTATTACTTAGATGACGGAAAGTTTATTTTACGATCTGCTGTGGCGTCTACTTAAAAGGAGGAAATGACATGACTAAGGAAATATGGAAAGTCTTTTTGAGGGCACATAGGTCATGCCTCACTCTAAAAATACAGCAGAATTGGAACATTTTAGGGTTAAACTCCCAGAAAACAGCAGAATCGGTTCAGGCTAAGAACCCTCCCACCAATCCCACCTCCTGTTACACAAACGCTCTCTGCTCATCAACCAGTGACTCCCTCCCTCTTGAACCTGGGTCTAAAATAAAGTTGCAGGGATTAGAAGTGATCATTTAGAGGCTTGCATACTTACCGAGTAACACACTAACGAACTGCTGAACTGGTAGCTTTGCGGCACAACACTGCCACATCAAAATACCACACTGACAGCAGAGATGAAACACCACCCCTGCCTCTTCTCAGAGCAAAGCCCTCTTATTCAGCCTCACTTCGGGAAAAATCTCCAATTAGGCAGCACTGCTTGAAGTCCTCTAACACTGATTTGAGCAGTTCTGAACATAACCCAGACAGTAAGCACTGCATGCATATATTTGCTTACAGACACAAGCTACTGTGTCATCAAGAGGCCTGTAATATATCTTAGACAAAATATAGGTATTCTTAAGGCAAGGTCATTCTAGGAATAGCGTAACTCTCAAGAAGGATGAATTTATATCACACTACTGTGGTTCAAAAATAAATATTTAAAACTCTGACAACGAGTTCAAAGGCAGGCATCACAGCTTAATTTTCAAATATTTAAGAGTTTGGACAATCTCTTGAATCACTGTACAGTGCAAAGTATCAGCTCATATATTAATAAACACCCTTCATCTTACATCTGCTTTTTATATGCGCTTTTCTGTTTTTATAATGGTTTCATTTTCACCACCTCCACAGGACAAAGCAACAGTTCTATTGCCTGCTGTTTTTATTGTTATTATTAATTTAACCTTATCATCTGATCGTAGGCTTGAACCAAAGGAACTGTATACAGCTGGATGCATCTTAAATGTTAATATTTTTCACAAACAGGTTTGGCTGATGCGGTGCAGGAGCACATAGGAACTTCCAGTTCAGTTTAAACCATCATCTAATTTACATTAAATCAGCACACGTAATTTTGAGTCACCATCCCTGGATGTCTTCAAGAAACACAGACTTAGAACTTAGGAGCATGGTTTAGTTGTGGTCTTTTGCGCTAGGTTAAAGGCTGGACTAGATGATCTTTGTGTTCTTTCCCAACCTGAATGATTTTATGAAGTGCTACATACTGATACACAACCACCTCGTTCCAACTTAAGGATTTTGCAGAAGTTTTCACTCGTTTAACGAAAGAGATTTCAAAATAATAATAATATTAAAAATAAGCCTGTGTTCATTGGATGTGCTGTAACTTTACTCAAAACCCAGTTTTTAGAAGAACATCCCAGCAGGACGACAGCTGTGCCTTTCTTTAGTTTTGCTGACGACCATCCACAGAAGGGCTGGTACACTCTGACTGAAGGTATGGATGTCTGTCACTTGTTGTCATTTTAAATCTCTTGGCAGCATACAAAGTTTTAAGCAGACTAAATAAGTCTCCTCAGTTCTCTAACTCGCTTTGCTTCCATGCTGTTAACACTACCAGCCAGCTTCCCAGCGTCCCCAGTCCTCCAGGAAAAACAAGGCAGTCAAAGTTTGAGTGTCTATCACAAAAAAATAAACATGTGGCTTTGTTTGCAAAAAGAACTGAATGAGGAAGCACTACAAAGCGCCAGGAAACATTACAACGTAAAGAGAAATTGCACTCCTTAGGGTACAGCAGAAGGCTGAGGTGAAGGGAACATGGAAAGAAAGAAACCATGCCCAGTGATGCAACGTCCAAAAAGACAAAAAATGACAAAAAAAAAAAAAGACAAAAAAAAACAACAATGAACCACCTTCTGGGCCCAGCCCCTGCCTGCCATGGCTGAGGCAGGAATAGCGTGCAGAGGGGTAAGGCGCAGGGCAGGGACGCGGGGGGCTAAGGAGGCCAGGCCCCACACAAAATGGCTGCTGTGCAGCACCCCTGCCAGTCCCACCTCCGTCCTACCCTATGGCACGGGACAGCCGGCACAGAGGCAGTTGGCCCCTGAATTAAAGAAAGGGCATGGGCTAGGAGCAAGCAAAAGGCCTTTTAATCTATTTTATAGGCTGATGATGGACTTTTTATTTAAATTCCTTGGCACTGAGCAGTGCTGCTAGGAGATGAGCATCACCTCACAGCTCTGTGGTATGAAAGCTGTAAAGAGGAGAAAGCTGTAAATAGGAAGGGCAGGTCACCAGCTCTTCTCTACTGCTGTACAGCTGAAGCAGCTCCAGCTGGCCCTAAACCCCAGCCAGGCTCAGCAAGCAGGTACCACAGGGACAGGCAGGCACACCCTGGTGCACCCATCACCAACTAGCCACCTCTGAGCCAAGAGATCAGGACTCAGGCTCTCAGACACACATGGCTTTATAACTGGCAGAGAAACAAGGGGGGGCAGGCCCTCCCAGCCATCACCCAAGGTTGCTCTGCACATACATCACACCCTGTGCAGCCCTCAGCAAGGGATGCCCAGTCCCAGAGCAGTGCCCATAGGTGCAAGGCTGCCACCCGACATATCCACACACCCAGTCCCTGCAGCAGGGCAGCATCAGGAGGCTTCGTTTCAGAGGCCAAACGCTGCTCCACCAGAAGTCAAACAGCCTCATGACACTCTAAAACACAAGTTGTTTCAACTGGTTTGGCCAACAGTCTCTTCCTACATAAAGGAACCCAAGCATCTAAAGGCTGCAAGCTCCAGTGATACCGTGGAATATCCTCAAAAGCCTGAATTTTTTTTTAGAAAGTTATTTCTATCTTGTATTCCATCGAATTAGTCACTAAAGTTGTTGGGTTATTTGTTTTGGCTTTTTTTTTTTGGCCACATTTATCCTCGATCCATCTGAAACCCTTTCAAAACATTAATGCATTTGATCTCTGAACACTGTCATAAGAGGCCCTCATCTCTATCAGAGAGAGGAGCCCAGCAAGTACTGTGAACCCAACACCTCTATTTCAGTGTAAAATAGTCCTGCTTAGTGCCTCTGGACAGGGCAGCAGAGGAAATGTTGATTAGTAAGTGACCACTGAGAATAAATTCAAATAATAAATAAAGCAGATGAGACCTTCCAAAGATGTGTACTGTAGGGACTTGCCTGGGATCATATGCTCGGCAAACAGCGGACCATGAAAGTCACAACAAAACGACTTCTGTGGTCACGAAATCCCCTCCAAGATGATGTCATCAGTCACCCCATTGTGAGCATTACTGGGAGGGGTCTGGCTGTTACTACTACGAGAGAGGGGTAAAAACCACCAGCAAATACAAAATGGCCCTGAACCACAGGTTGGTTTTAACTGCAGGAACAGCAAGTCTTCCCACAAGGGATCACCCTCTGAACAAGAGCAAGCCAGTCAAATCGAATCAGGAAAGACACACAGGTGATTGCAGCAAAGTGGCGCCTGGATCCTGGGCCTGGTCAGTGCCCACTACAGGAGAGTTTGAGCCAAAGCCTGGCCAGCAAGGTCTGCCACCTGGAAGAGCATCCGAATTCCCACCACTCCCAAGGCCTACAAAGCAAGTAACATTATTGAGCTTACAAGCTGCTATTTGAAGCTCTCCCTAAATATCACGCTGGAGCCACAGCTAATGCAAACACAGCTACCTACTTACACAATTATTGTCTAGGCAAACAGACTTGCAGCCTGTCTGTAAGTGACTCTGGTTTTCTACTGCTCCTCGGTCATCTTTGTGGCGTACTGTTTCCAGATATGCTCTGGATCCACATGGAAGCCCTGTCTCCGTAGACACAGATCAATGGGCCGGATTTGCCCTGGCACTTTTACCACTAGCCCTTTGATTTGAATTTGGGGATGGGGGAACTGAACACTCTGTATGGAGCGTCTCTGGCTCAGCTGCCACTTCCCCTGCTGGTCTGGCAGAGTCCAAGTCTGCTGATCTGCAGGGTACATCAGATGGCTCATCTATTCATTCCTCGCCAGTCCCAAATCCCTTGCTGAGCTTTCTTTGAGGCCTGAAAAAAATGCAGAACTCCATTTGTTCAGGAAATGGACCTGACTGAAAACACCAGCACCTGTAGAGTAACAAAAATAAAAAGAAGGGGCAGGATTCATTAATTCCCTATCACTCATCTGCACATGCCAAAGTCACCAGAGTTCAAATGCTGGGCTCACTTGAGCTGAGGAAGGGAGGAGGGGTGCAAAGGGAGAGGGGGCTCTGGTTTCACAGCTGGCAGGCATGGAACCAGCTCCTGAGAAAAAGCTCACAAGGATTTCAATTCAGAGTTGCCAATGTGACCGTTTTGTCCCTTCATTCTTGGCCTTGGCTCCAAAGCTGTCCACAGGGAATGTCCAGCCTAGACTAACATATCATCTGATGTCTCTATAGTTTGTCTCACTTTTGTAGTTCCAGCTTGCGAAGCCTTGGCTTGGACGTGACTCCAAAGCCCTCCTTCCCCACGGGCTTTTGCCATGGGCAGAACAAGGGCAGAAGGCACTCTGCCTCCTGCTGCTTTATCTGGCAGCAGTGCACTGGAGACAGCAGTGCCAGGGGCTCGGGACAGGCAGCCCCAGACCTCTCTGCTGCTCTCTGCTTAACACCCTGCCTCCTGAGCGCACCAAGAAGGGGTTAAGACATCAGCACAAGTCAGGCAATAGAGTAAACAGTTTCCTCTAAGCAGGAGGACACAGAGAAGGCTCTGAAAGTCACGCAGCTGTATACCCTGGGAAAGAAGAAAAAAACAAAAATATCAGTGAAAGGTACAGACTTGTCAGCTGTGACATTACAGGGACACAAAGAGGTAGAGAATTCACAGACTGTTGCTTCAAGCCCAAAGGACACAGGCACTACCAGAGGGTGTCCCAGATGACCCTGCCACCACCCTCTGCTAGCTGCAAACACTGCGAGACACTCTGAAGGCTCTGTGGTTTCACAGGCCAGCCACGGGGCCTCATGCATACCAGACAGACAGCGAACAGCCCGGACATCTGGGACATCAGGCTTCCAGAAGAGTGCATGCTCGCACAGGTTCTGCCTGGCAGCGGAAAGCATAGCTGTAACGCATGGGCAGCAAAAGAAAAAAAATTAAACAGCTCACAATTGTTTCAGGTCTCTAGATTTTTAAGATAATTTCTTTGTTTTTAGAGACAATCTGAATGTTTTTGATGGTGAGATCAAATATCTATGGTTAAAAGGATAAATTCTTAACCTTGAATGCCTGTTGCCAGCTCCAAAACCTACCTTAAAGAGTACAGATAGCAAAAAGGACTTTTCAGGAGGCATTAAAAAACAAAAACAAGAAACTATACAGTATCTGTCTCTAATCCACGACAGAAAGACATTCAATGGAGATCAATAGCTTTGTCTGGGCAAAACCTGGAATAAGCATCTTTTCTGTGGATCCTTAGAAGGCTGGCCTTGGTGGAGCCTCTCAAAATAGGACAACTTGGGATATACTCTGTGCCCTAAAACACTTAAAGGATTTTTCAGTAGCACTGAAGGCACACACAGCTTGTTCTTTACAATGGAAACCTCCAAAGGTGACTTAGAATTGCCTGGTATCATCTCCGAAGCTCAGTGCAGCAAAGGGTGCACCCCTCAGGAACCCCTGCCTCGGGTTCAAGCTGCTGGGAGCACTCACAAAGGCAACTTGAAACAGAAAATACACAAGGTTGTATCTTCAGACAAGAACTTGGATTTGTGGACAGTGGAGAAATTTTGAACAAGCCAAATGCTGACTGACTGCATAAATAGCTCTGGGAAGCCAAAACAAGCTTGTCTCAAAGAAACAAATAAGCAAACATCCCAAGCCATGGGGCTTGCTTGGGCTCCACAGAGTCTGAACATAGGGTACAGAGTCCCACTTCTTCCTCTCCCAAGACATACACGCATGTCGTGTCTGCACAGCTCTGCAGCAGATTTCAGCATCTTCTCCTTTCACATGACTATGCCTATCTGAGAGATCCCATTTGTTTCCAAGGGCACATGAAAATAATTTTACGTAAATTGTATATTAGAAATTATAGGCCTAAAGATGATTAACAGACCAGAGACTTTTTTTGCCTTCATATAAAATATCCAGGAAGCGGTAATAGCAGAGCATTAATAACCACAGCAAGCATGATGAGGTGGCCCAGCCATTCCCACCTTCTCCACTCTACCAGCTACTTGTCCCCGCTGAACCTCACTCACAGCGGTGAGGAGGGAACGTGCTGAAGTGGCTGGCCAGCTAATAGGATAAAGGCCTCTTACTCCATGGATAATCCACTTATACAGCATGTAATTAACCACTGTCTTCAGAGGCCGTTCTTCCCATGCCCACGACCTGAGCCAGGTCCCAAGGCAGAGGTGCCTGCCCACACCTGCCCTGCGGCATGGGGCCTGTGGTGTTGTCTGTGGGACGAAGATGAAGCTCAGAGCTTGTGGTGGAGTTTGATCCACCAGCTCCGAAAGGACTGGCCTAGGCCTGTTATCCATGTGAGCAGCAAGGATTTCAGAGGAGACCACATCCCTGCCCTGTGCTTTGTCCTTCCTTCTAGGTAGGTAAATGGCTCCTTTCAGGGCTGGTGATGAAGGCTGGACTGTTGCAACTACCCTGTTGCATCCCCTTTGTCGACATCCTCATGGCTGCACGTGTCTCAGGATGACACAGAAACCCCTCCGCTGTGAGGAGCAATGCAGTTCAGCGAGCAGAACTTTCCATGAACACTTCAGTGCACTGAGCTTCAGCATCTGCCTTTGTCCACAGGTGCCAGCACAGGAGACATCACTCATGCCAACTTTTTGTACTTTCCTTGTGCAAAAGCAGTGACGTGCCAGCCCAGAGCCAGAAGCAGGCCACTACACTTCTGAGCAGGTATCAGCAGAGCACAGCCACCCTTAGAGCTGCACCCATGAAGAAACAAGTGGAGAACTGTGCACTTTACATATGCCTCTCCACTGTGTGCATCAAAATCCACTTTCCAAACACTTGGAAATAAATCCTCAACTTAATAGCCTGTAAGCTACATACTGGAGCCTGTATAACATATGCCACTGCTCATGACCACACACATCAATTTTAACACAAAAAATAATTCTCTACTTCCTTCTTCCCCAATTGTCATGCTTATGGAATGGTCACATCCTAGGACCAAGAGGGCTCTTTCACCCACCACATTGCAGAAGGGCAAAAGTTCAGATCATCTTATTAAAAGATGAAAGAGTAGAGTACAAAGGCAGACCTGGATGTCTCAAGGCCAAGCTCATTACCATCCTCTGTGGAGAGAAAGGTTGATAATAAAAGCAAGAATTTATACCACATTTATATGAATAGTTTTGAGGGTCTTTGAGTGATTGGGGTGCTTGCATCCGGAAAGCAAATGAACCAGTGTCTCAACTCAGTACCTTTTTATACAGTGGACAAAGCAACACAGAAAAGTCTCAAAGTTGCAGCAGTAGTTACTGCTGCTTTCCCACCAGCAGCCACATGAGATAATCTGATTTTTTCAGCTTCTTGTGGTTTACCGTTTCACTCCTCTCTATGGTCTTTCCATAGGATGTTCAGCATAACTGCCCATAGCAAGACGCAGACAAGAAAAATTAGCACGTCAAGAACAGCTTTCTCACATTGTTGTAACAGTCAGATTTGAGAAGAATATTAGGTATATAAATAAGAGATGTAAGAATACTAAAAAGATGCCATGCTACAAGTATCTCTGTTTGATCTAAGTACATTTTCCAAGAGCACCACTTCCACTGCTCACAATTACACTTATTCCTCTAACAACACTCAGAAAGTAACAGAGCTGGATCTGCCACTCAGGGAACGACAGGAAATTATATTAAGTCGAAAACAACAAGTTAAGAGCTTCATTTTACAGTGCATCAAATTCAGAACCACAATGAAAATGCATGTGCCACAACCACTGTGCTATTTCAACCAAAGCTCTGAACAAAGCACCGCAGCTTAGGTTTCAAGACTTTCATTAAGGTATGCTCAATGCAGAGCCTTATCATCTAAGCAGGTACACCATGTTCTTGCGTGAGGCTCGTCTGTCTTTCCTGTACAAACAACAGCGGCAGCAGACTTTCCTGAACAAACCCAGTGGTATTCGCTGACCTGTGGTGGTTTCCCCAGCTGCAAACCCCATCCCCTGTAATGTACAAGTATAGACGTAGAGCAGTAAGAAAATCACACATCTGACTGGCTGTGCTTTAGGGATATTTCTGCTTATAATAGGAATTATACAGATTCCCTAGCACTGAATTTTGGAAAAATGCTTTGTTAAACTGTTCTCCATTTCTTAATCGTGTTACCCCCACACACCATCATGCCAGAGCCTGTAGGAGTGTCTGACGAGCCTGTGAAGCAATATGCAAGACAGGCAATTTTTAAACTCTCCACAGGTAGGCAAAAGACTTATCTATGATGTCAAAAATGAGCATGCCTACAGTACTTGCAAAGTGACTTGTGAAATAACTCAGGGTTTCATCCTCTATATAATTGCTCAACCTAGTTTTTCCACGATAAAACTTAAGGTGAAGTTATACCTTGCAAGGCTATGGGAGGATTTTAAAATACAAGCATATTTTTAGAAATAAAAATAAATTTTGTCCTAGCATAGACATGACCACAGACTTCTCATTTTCATTAAGTTTTTAACACTCTAGAGAATCCAGAGTTTTGCAAATTCATTTGTATGGAAAGTTTTTTAAATGAGCAAGCAAAGTCCAACAGAAGATTGAAAAGGTCATTTTCAGTGAGGAAAACGAGCAAAATTAATAGGGTTTATTTCAAGCATCTTAATTTGTGCTTTTTTAATTTACTCATGGTCCCCAGGACACCTATACTTTTCAAACCTTGCATTTAGGAAAAAAATGTAGTTGTATGTTTCCAGCTGGGGCCTGAGGTCTCTGACTTATCGATCATTGTTTCCTCAAAGTCAATCACAACTCAACTGGCAGTGCGTGTCTGGGAACAACTCTGGAGAAGGGCAAAGAGTTTTTGGAGAAGGACAGAGTTTCAGAGGCTCACCCATGCTGGTTTACCACTCTTTCCATTTACATGAGAAATAGACGACTCTGTTGAGTGCCTCCTCCTGCGAGATGAGCTATGGACCGATGCCCAAAACTCCCATCGACATCAACAGGCTTACAGAAAGGGAGAGCAGAGCCCAGCAGCGCGGTTCTCATGTGAGCCAACAATAGAGAGGCTATTCAGAGTTAAGGCAGAAAATCAGAGCTCAACCCCAGCCCACGCCAAGGACAGCTGTGTTGTTGACAGCCAGGCTGGCTATTCCACCACGCCAAAGCTCTCCTCAAAAAACAGTATTTCCTAGAGTGTTTGCTCTAGTCACGCACTTGGCCTTAAAAAGCTCGGCCAGCTTCTGCCCACTGAACACTAATGGCTGCTGTGGTTTCAAGTCTCAGACGTGCTCCGGGACAAGCTGCCTGCCTTCGGTCTGTGGTAGCAAAGCCCCAGCACAAAAGCCGGGCATTATCAGTTAATCTGCGCCATCACAAGACCGCTCTGCTTCTGCCGTGTCCAAACCCACCCCCCCGCCTCCTCCTTCCCTCCGCTCGCAGGCCCCACCAGGAGATGGCAGGGTGCGAGCTGCACACCTGCATCACCGCCTCTCCAACACCAGTGCCTGAGGAAAGGTGGACGAGGAACGTGGCCTAACTTCAGAGATATAGGGCTACACAGTGCCTGGGAAAAAAACAAGCTCTTGCTTCCCATGTCTTGCTACCATCACTGTCGTGTAGAGCTTTGAACAAGCCTCTTGCAGGCTGCTTTTGAAACAGTAGCAGTCCCTGTTACCTCCTGGGTGCTGCGCGGTCACTGGTGTAAGTGCTTAAGCTGGTATTCAACACTTAGCTGTGGCAGCTGGGGAGGAACAAAGGAAAAGGCCTAACCCGTTTCTTCCACTCATTTCTGTTTCTCAATAATATAACAAAGTCAGGAAAGTGGTCAGAAAACTGACACCGCCACTACATGCTCTCTGGACTACACCAGGAATTGGCTCAAACAGCTGTTTACCCTTCCCCATCTCCTCAAGCTCACCTCACGCATCCTCTCAAGAAGTTAACTGCAAGGCTTTCTCCTTTTCGGAGGTTGTTGCCACAAGCCAGAGATGTATCCTGTCACGCCTGAGGAGAGACCCATTCATCCGCAGACCAAACGCAACACGGGCAGTTACAGCATATGGCAAAGCCGCCTGCAAACTCCTTCCCTCCCCAGGCGACGATGAGATATTTGTATCACAATGAGCCACATGCTGAGGGAGGAGCGGGGAGGGAGAGGTATCGGGCCAACAACACAGCCACGTTGGGACCCAACCCAGGCACTCCTTCTAGCCCAGACACACCAAGGACGAGGGACAGGAGGATAATCCTGCTCTGTTCTAAGACAGCGCTGTAGAGAAGGTCCTGACCTTCACTTACAGGCAACATCTATTAACTGGTCTTGCTGAAAAGTACAAACAGGTTGCAGCAAAACTTCTTAATCCGCCAGGCCCTTAAGGCTACTTGGGCTGAATTCAGAGAGAGGGAGGGAGAGCGCGCCAGCATTATCCTTCTGCACTGTACTGTGTCAAAACAAGAAACAAAACAGCCTTTGGAAAACCTTCTTCAAAACGGGCTCGCAGCAGGCAACATGCAAGAGACAGCACGGATACAGGCCAAAAGGATGGCCACCTTTGGGTGTCCAGCCCCGAGCCCGCCCTGCAGCAGTCACCCACCCCACCTCACACCACATTTTCACCGTGTCGCTGCTGCAGTAAAGGTCTGCAGGTTTTGCGGAGAGGTGTTCTCCGGGGCCTGCTGGCAGCCCACCACCACCCTAGCAAGCTGCCCACAGATGTGGGGTGCTGGGCTCTGCCTCCTGCTGGTTCGGGAGGCACTACTCTCAGGGATGCTTCGAGGGGGACAAAAATGACACAGGTCAGGAGCCCAACCTTGTCTGTTCATGTGCAGGGATTCTGGCAGCCACTTTCAGATGGGAGCACCTTCTGGTTTTGCTTGTTTTGCTGTTTTTGCTCAGAGCTGCCATGTTCAGGCTCATTTTAGTAAGGAAACACCACCTCTTTTTCACCTGCTGAGCTAGTGCACCTCTCCCAGTTACCCCAGGATGGCCCACCACAGACTCCCTTGCCCCAGTTTGCTCCCTCCAGGCCCACCTACCCCTCAGGGTCACACCAGTAGCTGAGGCCTCACATTAGCATCACCAGCATTGCCCAGAACACCTCCCTTAGTCACATCCCAAGGACACATGCCACTGGTGGCCATATGCCCATTTGATCTCTCCCTGGTCTGCAGCCAAAGAAACAGCTCTAGCCTAATACCTTCTTACCAAGCTTTAGAGCTTAGAGAAAAAAGAAAGACAGCATGGGTGGGAAGATAGCCAGCAAGCCTGCCAATCTAAATGATAAACCGTTGGCTTTAACCTTGGGCTCATAATTTACTGCCTCTGGTGCCAGGTGCTATTATTGTCCCTTTGGGAACCTTAATACAAAAAAGACACTGTAGTTGTTTCTACCCATTCCTATCCTCCTCTTCCTCCTCCTATCCCACAGATCTCTCTTCAATACATTCTCCCAGACTTAGCCACATCCAATTCCCTTTTCTTATCCTCTGTTGCCTCATCCAAGCTCTCTAGCATACTCCAAATCGCTCTGACCAATCCAGTAACCACACTTGAGATCCAAAGCAGCACCTCCAGGAGCCAGGTCTCAGATGTTTCAACAGATGTTCTTGCTCCTGGCTCATGCTTGGACACAGCTCAGACAGTACCTAGGCCCTGCGGCAGTCCAGATAGCTATATTATATTCACCAACATGCAGGCTTCCAGGAAGAGATGACAAAGTTACATGGCTAGATACCTAGGGAAGAAGAGAGAGGTGAGTACTTCCAGACAGAAGCACCCATACACTGCTTCACTCATCCAACAGTTCAAGGTCCTCTTGAACTGTTGCCCCTTTGCATGTGTTGCAAAACCAGATCAAAAAAGCACTCAGGGAAAACAAGGAAGGGATTAAGGGAGAACAGCAGCAACGTATTGCCCTAGGAATGGACAAGCCAACACACTGACAGTGGTGGAAGATGTCTAAGGAGAGATGTGTGATCAGAATGGCAGTCTGCTACCAGCACACCTGAAACATGAAGGATGTGAAGGGCTTCAAAGATGATTGGGGAGCTGGAGAGAAGTCCTGTGGGGAAAGGTGGAGAGAGCTGGCACTGTTTTAGCATGGAGAAGGCTCAGGTGTCAAAGTCCACAAATACCTGAAGGGTACAAAGGAGATGGAGCCAGGCTCTTCTCAGTGGTGCCCAGTGCCAGGACAAAAAGCAATGGGTTCAAATGGAAACACATGAACATCAGAGAACACCTTTTTTTTTTTTTTTTTTTTTTTTTTTTACTATGAGGGTGACAAAGCACTGATACAGGTTGCCGAGAGGTCACGCAGTCATCCTGGGAGACAGCTGTCTGGCCATGGTCCTGGACAACTGCTGGAGCAGGAAGGTTGGACAAGAGGAGCTCCAGAGGTCCCTCCAAACCTCAGCCATCCCATGGGATTGCTCTAACTTTCATTATGCTGATGCACGCTGAAAGCTTAGGAGTAGGACTGGGTGAGCCCACCTGGCTTGCCCTTGGCTTTTAGAAGCAGCCACCAAGACAGCAGGTGAACTTCAGCCTTACCATCAGCGAAGCGAAGACATCACTCACCTCCTTCGGAACGGAAAGAAAACCACCACCTTTTCTAGGAAGCAGCTAGGCTAAACTCTAGGTGAGTTACTTTCTATTCTGCTCTGAATCATCCAGCCCTGGCAGCACACTGGCTCTTCCATTACAGCATGTTTTCGCAGGGATTAGATAGAATGAACCATCCAGAGCACACTCGGGGATGCACAGCAAGAGACAAAGATATCTGCTGCCTGGCAGAGGCACAATCCTTCAGGCAGGGTGGGGTTCCCCATGCCTTCCCCTTGCTTCCCAGACCAGGGTGTTCTCAGAAGGCACCCTTCCTTCCTTCCCTTCTGCAGGCATCGGGCTGCAAATGCCTTCATCAGCAAACCAGACGTCAGCTGGGGGGCACTGAGCCAAAGCATCCTTACAACAGACGTCAAAACAGAAGAGAACATCTCCTCGCCTCCTTCAAACAGGCAAAGAACGAGACACCCCTGCTGTGCCCCGCTGCCCATGGTGGTACACAGCCCGAGGCCCAGAGACTCCTGCCACAGAACTATATCCTAGAGCAGTCTGATGCATTTTTTTTGTCCCCTAACTTTCCCATGCTAGGACTGCCTTGCAGCACAGCATTTGTTTCACAGGCTACTTCATCACCAAATACTGGCAGGGGTGAGACAGACAGGGGCTTTGGTGCCGAAGGAATGGCAGCTGCTGAGTGTTTTGGGGGATAAAAATAAAAGCAAACTTGCAAGAGGTTACCAGAAGCTGGATTTCTCGCTCTGTAATGGTGCAACCCATTTCTGCAACAGTTTCCTTACTACGTTGCTTCAGCAGGCAAACTGCTGCGCTGAGGGACGAAGAACTCCTGCAGCTCAGCTTTTCAAACCTGGGGTGGACAAGTGCTGGCACCGGGCCCCAGAGGAACGGGTGTAAGCCATTACGTAGGGCACCACCACTGAGCTCTGCTCGGTCATTCTGGAGAGCGAGGCCCAGCGGAGGGAGAGACGAAAGCACCAGCAGCACCAGCACTGGGTTTTCTGGCATCCCCTGAGCAGCGAGAGGTGAGCTCAGGAGAGCGAACAGATGATAACAATTTTCAGTAACTGACAAGGGCTGGATTCAAACAGGAGGCCAAGAGGTGAAAAGGACTCACGAGCTTACACGTTCTCTGTCTGGAAGCTATTTGTCAAGTCCCCAAGAGGCAGGCAAGGGCAAAGCCCAGCTGTGCTAAGGATCTAAAATTTCCCCTTGGATGGTTACCAGCCCAAAGCCCAAGTACCAGGGCTCACACACTGGTCCTTGCTCTCACCTTGCTCTCCCTAGCAGGGTGAGTGCCCACAGCCTGCTTTCCTGTAGCCTCTGTGTGACTAGTATCAGGCTTTTGGTGCTGATCGCCCAGCCAGGCCCAGTCCTACCAAAATGCTGGTATTTAAGCATTCAGCAGGACCGTTGGGCTTGATATTACAGCTAAGCTCACGCTGCCACAGGCCACCAACATCAAGCCAAGACAAAGTTTTCATCACTCATCAAGCACCGGAACTCCTCACCTACCCAAAGAGTACAGCATCTGCAGTGAGAGATCCACACGCTAGTACAGGGTATGCTCTCTTCTGTGCTGGCCCTTTTCATCCTAGGGTCTCAAAGCATTTTAAATGACGCATTAAGCCTCTGTTAGACAATGGATGCTTGATATTATCTACTCACACATGCAGTTAAATCATAACAAAAGTTTCACTAGCTCAGAACTACCTGATCATCTCATAGCACAACGTACCCAGGTATGCAGACTCTGCTTTGAGTTTCAAGGTGATGCTTTCCCTACCAGCAACCTGCCCATAGATAAACGAGAACACCTTAGGTTTCTCTTCCTGCCAACCCAAAGCTGCCCTCCTTAGATTATGATCTCCCTCCCTGCACACGCTGCACTGAGATCTATTTTCACCTGCTTGGAAAGTCAAAGGAGCTCCAGCAAGCCGTGCTAAACAGCGCAGGAGGAAAGGCCCTTTGCTTCCTCTCTATCCCCTTACACAGCATGTCAAGAACAATTAATCTCATCCCCTGGAACAAGCTCAGCAGCTCCAAGTAGCCTTTGCAATCCCCGTGACTTCCTCACACCTCTGCCCATCCCTGTGCACCTGGGCCTCCACCTCAAGCCACCGAAGGACTTCCCTGCTCTCCTTGACCTCGTGAATCAGCACTGCCAGAAGCAGCCAGATCTGCCCACATTAGCAGGGTGCCAGTCTTCCTGGGGCACACACGGCCTTCACTCAATGGCAAGTGGCTGGCAGCAGGACCCGTGTGTAACGAGGTTGCCGTCCAAGGCCCACGACCAAGGGGCGGCTGGGAGAGGGCATTCACTGCAGCAACACGGGCGTCCGCACGAGCCAGGGTGTTTCAGCCCAATTAAGGGAAAGAAAAAGACTTCTAAGCTAATTTTCCAGTCCTTTGGAGAAGTGAAGAAAAGCACGCGTTGAATTCCCCTTGCTCGGCCTCAACAGGGAAGAGGCTGAGTGGCCAGCTGACCAGCTAGGGTGAGAAACAGGCCCGGCAATTGCCCAAACTGATGGATGGGGCAGAAAAGGGCAGGATGGCACTGGTCTCTGACACTGGAAACACGTGGCCTGGCACCTACCCAGAAAGGGACTTTTCAAACCTGCTCCTGTGCAGTCTCTCCTGTTGAGGGAAGCTGAACTGTATGGTCCGGATGATGGATATTTCCATTTATCCACAGGCCATGCAGGTAGAAGGACAGCGATACCCTAACCCCTTAAATGCACTCAGACTACCCCCCAGCCACCTTTTCTCTCCCAGATGTGCTCCCCTGACTTCCCAAAAGGCATCAGATCACCGGAGCACAAAGAGGCATTTGGACAACACACGCCAGCAATCCCTGGTCTTCCCGCAGAAGCTGCCTTGCTTGTTCAACCCTAAGAATAGCTGAAGCACCCCGACACAGAGCTGCTCCATGCCACAGCCCTCTGGACCAATCTTCTATCACCACGCAACAAAAACAGCACAACTTGAGACAAAGGCAAAGCACTCACCAGCTTTTCACCCACCCTCATGCAACCCTAGCATGTGCACAGAAGTATCTACTTGTCTGAGAACACATTTGCTTCTAAAACTAATTTATCTTGCCTGATACTGTGTAATCTGTCAGCTCCATGGAGCCACAGGAATGCAAAGTAAGGCTCAGGGACGAGAGTGGCAACCACATCTGCTGCTCAGAAAGGTTTCTATCTGATCAACTGTATCAGCTGTATTCTTGTGGGCAAGCACGTGAGATAGCAAGGATACGACTCACAAAGCAAGAACGGCTTGATGCTCGGGGCCCAGATGGAGCCTCCGAGCAGCCCGTTAGTATTATCGTTGCTCATTTGCATTGTTTTCACGACTAAAAACCACATGCTGCCCAGACAGTTAAAAGAGGCATTTTTGTTGGAGCACGAAGACAGACCATGAAAGAAATGTCCTGCTCCTGTTTCACAGGTAGGGAATAGAGATACTGAGCAGGACTTGCCCGGTTTCATATAGGGGTTCTGTGGCAGAACTCAAAACCAAAACCAGATTTCACATCACTGTCTTAAGAAACAAGTCGACAGAAGTCTGAATCTACAACACTTCTCTCATTATTTTCACAGCAAAAACAAGCACAGGTGGCAAGCAAAGACACGCAGTGAACGAGACTTGATATTTCTTCCTTGATCTAGAATCATAAAGCCTCAGGATCATACCAGCTGAAAATTAACCTTTTTTTAAAAAAAAAAAAAATAATACAAATAACCAGACTGTTACAAAATTCAAGCTGCATCTCACCTTGCATGGGTTCTCTCGCAATAGTGCCCCCTCAACACCGTACATTTCTAACATCAAAAATCATTAGCTTAATATCCTTTAAAACAGGGATTCCATATCCTAGGAGAGGGAATGACATCTACAATAAAAATGTTATTAAAGAGAGAAAGACTAGATTTCAAGTCCTTTTGGAAAAAAAAAATCATTGCTACAATTAACTCAGAATCCTAGAGATGAGAGAACAAACCAGAAAGCAAGTCACCCTTACAAGGTTTCCCAGAAAAACCACAGCAGTTTGGAAGGCTCATTCAAATCAGCCTCTAACCTGCCCAGCATTTGTCCTTTGCCAGCACACTCCCAAACACGCTGCCGAAGGGGACTAAGGGCAGAGCAGGTAGGTGCTGCTCCCAAAATCCAAATCACAGAAAACACCTGGGCAGAAAGAAATATTTCTCCATTCACTCGCACGCACTCTGAAAAATAGTCTGGGCACAGGCTCTTCAGTTTTTTTTTTTTTTTTTTTTTGTCTCCTCTCATTAGAATGAGAGGCTAATTAAAGTCTGTCGGTATCTGTGGCAGATCTGGGTGATGTGAAATGCAAGACTGGGCCTTTTCAATGTTCTGGGAGCAGAGACTTGGCAAGAAGGTATGAGAGGGCGATGAAGAAAACTGTACTGAAAACAGAATTGTGTGGTGCGTATTCATGGTATGCATGCTGCCAGCAGGGCTGAGCACAGGCGGCTATGGAACAAGGAAACTGAGGGGTCTTATAGACCTTGGGAAATCAATACCTAGCCCTTTCTTTTTTTGTGAGTCCATCTCATAGGCTTAAAGGAGGCACTCTTAATGGGGATAAAACCAGCACATCCAACCAAACAGGGGCAGCAAAATTCTTTCCTAGTGAGAGCAAACTCAGAGCTGAAAACTGAGCCTTTAACTTACTGCAGTTTACCAGGGGCAGCAGATGTCTGCAGATATTCTTTCAAACTGATGCTCTACCAGTGCAAGAAGGAAAACAAATAATGAAGATCAAGCTGCAATACTAACTCTGCAGCAACACCTTCCGAAAGAGCAGCACCAGACAAGCACTGCACAGGCCAGCCCAGACCCCTGTACCTGGCATGCCCTGTGTACCTTCCTCAGCACAGCTGGGGCAAACTCCTGGCACGATGCACCTCAGTCCAGCCCCCTAGAGAAGTCCTGCAAAACCAAGACCAACTGCATCTGGAGCGAACCGCCTGCATTTGCAAAGTGTTAGGAATATAAAAAGCACAGTTTTACATGGCTGTAAAACTCCCAGGGAGCAGGAAAGGCCCAGGCCCAAGGACATCAAGACACTCAGGTATCTATCATCAAATCCACGTCTACTTTCACCACACAGGCATTTCTTTATACAGCCCTGAGCAATTAGTTCATTTTGGAGTAAGTGGTAGGGGTCAGCTCGTGGCACCACAAGTAACCTGCCTGAAGTCATCTCCAGGGGCTTTGGTCCTGTGCCACACAATGAACTGGACACTGTGGGTGCTGCACTCCTAATGAGTAGCAAGAGCACCAATTACACCTCTGAAGTCACAATCACAGAAGCAATCCTCTGAATTTACTGAGCCCTGCCTCCATAATGCTTTTCCATCTTCACTTCTCTCAAGTGATGCTGCTTTCCTCCTGTCAAGTTCTGCCTTACCTGCTGCATTTTTTCCAGGTCAAGGCTGGGCCTGCGGACCTTATCCCCGTATCCTTGCCGATGTCTCTTACATGGCATGACTTGCTCAAGGCCTGCCCCAACGCTCGTGAAGATTAAAGGTCTAGAGGCCGGGCTGCGCACCAGAGGCTGGAGTCTCTTGGGAGGGGAGGCACTGAACAGCACGGGGCTCGGGCTGGCATGCAGGCCGTCAGCCTGCTCTGCCACTGGCCGGAAGGACATGGCGCACAAGTTCTTCACTTCTTCGTCACTGGAGGAGGTATTGTTGCTGTCACTGCAGCAGGCAAGCCTGCTGACCTGGGACCACTTCCTCTTCTCAGCAGCGAACTCTCGGTTGATGCGCTCCAGCTCCTCTTCTGAGCTGTGGCGATCCAGGCTGGCATGGAAAAGGGCCCGCACCTTGCAGCATTGGTTCTCCTGATTCTGGAGCTGGTTGGTGGCCAGAGGGGTCAACGTACAGTTCCTCCTTCTCTCTGGTGGGAAGAAGAGAGAGAGGAATGACAGCGTATCTGCATACCGCGGCATAAACCAGGCCTGATTTCTCCTGACTCATTTTCTTTACTTCCTTCCAAGCAAACTTCTGAGCTGTTTTCCACATTTTCTTCCACATAAGAAGCGCCCCTGCTGAATGCTTCCCCCTGAAAGTTGCCAGATCTTTGGTAAGTCCTTATTGCTAAACTCCTGCTTGTAAGCTGTCAACTGGAAACCTAGCTGCACAGCAAGGACATGGACCTGCTGCCCACCTCAGCCCCCAAAGGGGGAGAGGACACAATCTTAGAAACGTGCTATTAGGCATTTACCTCTCGCTAGAAACACTGAATTTTAGTGACCAGTTCTCAGGGCAGAGGAATCACCTAAGTTGTATTACTACCAGTAGCTCAAATAGGAGAAATCTGGTTTCTAGAGACTAAAGTCCTCTTCTTATTACAAAGCTTTCCAATATAAAGAGCCTGTCTTCAGCCATAACCTGGGACTGCTTTACCTGTTCTGCTCAACTCTTTCTGGGGTAAGTCTATGAAGCAGGACTTTGAATTTTGACAGGACATGTCCTACAGGTCAGGAATCTGACTTCTCCTACCCTTGCATAAGATCCTGTGATAAACTGTGATAAAACTTAGGGCATGTACGAACAGCAGACATGTAGCATAACTCAGCAGATACATTTACTACAGATTTCAACTACAGCTCTAACCTGCTTGATACCATGTCCAAAACCTCCCTTCTATCAAAGATCCCCAGCTAGATTCAACAACAGAGCTACCCTATACCCATGGTACAGGAGGGAGGAAGGACGCTAACTAGACAAGCAAATCCAGGGGGATGGGAAAAAGGAAGGTCAAGGCTGGAACTGACAAGGAAGATGAAGCTTTGAACAAAGATGATGCAGATGCACATGCATGGAACAGAAGATACATTTGTACTCAAGCTCTGCTGCTGACCTGACTGGAGAGCTTGACTGCCTTGATCTGTAGTACTAGCAGCTTAACATGAGGTTAATGGTATCTATCTCTGGTAAGGAAAGTGTGAGTGCAGCATCCGATTCCATCAGCTTCTCCCTGAGAGGTCCTAAAAACTTAGAGGTGCCTGACTTAATGTGTCTGGTAGGGGTACAGTGGGGACTGAAGGAGGCACTTGCAAGAATCCAAGCAAAAAAGCAAAATGCACTTCGGCTGTAGTATCCCAGGACCCTCCTATCTTGTCCCTTTACCTCTGTCGATCTGAACAAGTTCCTGGTTCTCTCCCTCAGAGTCATCGCTGTCCTCATCACTTGGGGGGTAGGAGATCTAGGGGGCAAGGAGAAAGAAAAGGCTTCATCATGAATGCTGAACATCGCCCTGCTGCTGCCCAGTCCACTTCCCCCTCCTGCCCCTCTCATATCCTGCAGGCATCCCCCCATCTAACCGCACATACCGAGCCCCAGCACCTCCCTGCATGCACATCCTCATCTCCCAACCTCAAACTCCCATCACATCCTCTTACTTGCAGCAACACAAAACACACAGCCTACCACTATTTCCACCTCGCTGCACCACCAACTCTTTCCCAAGCACAACGAACGTACCCTGCTCTCAGCTCCCCAGATACCCAGCTTATAACCACCATGGCCTACCACATCCACATCACGAGGACAACTGAATCTCCAAAACCCACCTCTGAAGAAAAAAAAGAAAAGACACATCCTGTCAACAGCACTATCATCGCGTAAGGCACCCATAAATGAATGCGGCACGTTAACTCTAGCCTTCTTATGCATGCACCCACATTTCCCCCTTGAAGACACACACGCAAGCCACCAGAGAACAGGCATCTTGCTTTCCTACAGCATGACTGAAGAATGCAATAGAAATAGAAGTGTGAAAAGCAACATTATGCTCCCCCTTCCACCACCAGTTCTTACAGCCCCACTGATCACCCTTAAATGTTTGCTCCAAGAGAAATGGCACCTCATGGATTTTGTCTGTCAGGGATTTTCAGAAACATTTGCACTGGGTCAGCCAGTGGATGTGAGCACGTCACTTACTGCATACCAAATACCACTTACTCTAAACACTTCCAAACAGTAACTAAACTCGGTAGCCACCTCTTGAGAAGGATTGAGAGATCTGAATATAAGTTTCTGCAGAAACTCAGCAGGAGATGGCTCTGTGTAGAGGAAACCCTACCTACCTTGTTCCCAAAGTGACTTCTGTTCTGCTGCATGCAGCATACCTGGAAGTTACTACACCAGACCAAAACGCTGAGCTACACAGCTCACTATGTGGCTCTAGCAGTACCAAAACCTGATGAGTCAGAGGAAAATGCAATACTTCAAAAGAAACTTTTACAGGAGACAGTTCTGGAATAACATGGTCACTGCAAAGATGAGCTTTATTATCTCTTACGCCTTTTTATCCGGAATAACAAACATGCCCATCATTCTTAGCTTTGTCCAAGTCTTGCAAGTTATTTGCCCACAACAGTATCCAGTGGCAATACGTTTCAAAAGATTACACGCTGGGTTTCCATTTTAAAAGTGTTTGATGTGCTGTGCTCGACTTTTATAGAAGGTGAGGCAGCAAGCAACCATCACCCTGACAGGGACCCGTTTCCTCTCCACCAGTGTTCCTAGGGAAACGTCCTTGGAGCGTTTCAGCCTCCCAGACACCCAAAAGAGCAGCTACACTTAACTAGGTGCCTGTGACTGAAAGTCACACAGAGCTGATGCAGAGAAATAGCAGGAACAGCAGAGGAACACTGATACTAAACTTAACACCATGAAGTCAACCCACCTACTTTGTCACCATCCCCCAGGTTTGTTTTTTTAAACCCCCAAAGGAGTCTGTTGCCACCTTTTTTTTTTTTAGAGCTACCTTACACCCTTCCATTCTTATGCTGCCTTTTAAGATTTATTAATATAATAATATTTTCCCACGTTGCTGGTGTTTAAGCGACTTTTTGAGTTATCAAATCACAAATGGGAGAGTGCCTCAGCTTTACGCCCATTTCCAATATTCTTGAAGTAAACGCAGGGGGCGGTTTTTCCACTGCAACTGCGATTTTCTCGTATGTACTCACGAGTTATTTAACAAAGGCAGCTGGTGCTGAGGAGCACTGCCAAACTAGCAGACCTCCAGCTGTCCCCAGAACAGGTACAATACCCTGCCTGTGCCATGGCAGCTCACAGGGGCAGCTGACACCAAGGTGCCATTGTGCTGGCTGCTAGACAGTGAGTGGCCTCATCTTCAGTGCAAAAGCTCGGGCTCCAACTCTAGCCTGAGGGGTACTGACCTCAGCTTGTGGCTCACTTCCACGTGAGAACAAGACAACAGCAGCAGCATTTGGACACCACAGGATTTTCAGGGAGGTTTAAGGTCCCCACGTGGGAAACCTCCCAGCTCTGTTTTTTGCACGGTGTAGGTGTCGATACATGGCGTGGCACTGCTTCCCAAAAAGAGGCAGTGACACCTGGCACGTACAGTTCAAAGAGCTACTGCACAACATCGCTGGCTTGAGATGATTAAAATAGGAGCTGGATTTAAGTCAATGATTGACATTTTGAAGGTCTTTGTCTACTGGTCCCAAACTTACTAAACACTCAATCCTCCCCGTACAAGTGCAATTTAGCTAGCCCCAATCTCGTCATGGGTAAGTAATCTTCATTAAGTTCTCCCTAGTCACACAGGCTGCCCAAAACTAAAGCCCTCCAAGTTGCCTTCAACACTTCCCTAGAGGCTTTGCCCAGAGCACCTGCAAGGGAGGAGAAACCCTCTTACAAACAAGAAGAAACAGTCTGTGGATTTGGTTCCACTGTACATAGCAAAGAAATTAAAGTGGTAGGACAATACAAAAGGCTTCATGGAAAAAAGGGCTCCCACAACCTTGCTCATCAACCTCTTGACGGTAGCCATGGAAAAAAGCAAGTCGCAGTTGGTTACAGGAGCGGGTGCTTATGAGCAACATATTAAGTGCTTTTCAGAATCAATGCAGTTAGACACATCTATTCAGCCGCTCTTCCTGGTACCCATCTTTTCTCGCAGAAGAACATCACACCAATAGCACATTTCTCATTACACTCAGACTTGATTTCTTTTCTTATCCCTGTGGGTTTATTATACCCTTGTTCTGGAGTATCCATTGGCTTTCATTACATACATCACAGGCTAACTGCAAGAGAGCCCTAAAATCCATCAACCGTGGAGCTTATGCATGAATGAAGCAAAAAGATGACAAGACTCAGAAGTCACATTGCCTCTGATGTCCCATGATCTGCACTGCCTTTCAGAAGTCCTCTCATTTCTGATTTTGTGTGGGTTACATACATGCAAATACCCCTCTGCTCGGTCCTCACATCCTCCAACCAGAAATATCATCCCCCCCATACTTCATTTAGCAAGGTTTTCTATTTTAGCATTGTTATCCTTTTATTATAAAATCTTTCCAGAAATTACATCCTGGCTTTGTGAAATGGAGTCTTCCAGCCTCCACAAGCTCCCACGTATGAGATCCTAGCCCCCACATTCCAACCCTACCAGGGAACCAGTCTTCATAGCAGACAAACATGAACCTCAGAGCTCAAAAACTCTCACACAGAACTCTTTGCCATCACATGCAACACAGGCAAAGATTAAGGGAAGATCATCAAAAAAGGACATTTATACAGATAACAAAAAATCACAGAAGCTATAAAGGTACAGGAACTATAAAGGTACAGAGAGTCAAAGACTGATTCTCTGACAAGTTGGAGATAAATGCTCTCTCCATTCATTCTTCCTAGGTTTCGACAGCAACACTTTTGTCTCTTCAGAAGTATTCCACTAAACACAGGAGTACTGTGTTCAGGCCTCCGGCTTCCCTGGAAAGCTCTCCATTGTGGGTTAGCCACAGCTGTACTTCTGTCCCAGACAGCACAGCCTTGTTTGCCTCACAGACTCCGAACTGTGACACCGTGATATCAGAAAACTTGATCTTCACATGTCAGAAATCCCACTAGATCATTTGTTTGCAGCATACGAATTGCAGCACTGTTTCGATCGGAAGGGACCTCTTCAAATCCTCTAGTGCAGCCCCCCAATCAAGCTGGGTCAGCAAGAGCAGGCTGCCCACGACCGCAGCCAGTACGCTCTGTACTTAAGCATGCACAACTGAAGAGAAGAAAATCTCCAATTCACATGGACATGTGAATGTTTACAAGCCATGGCACAAAATGAGCCAAAAAAACAAACGTGGGTGCCATCCACCCTCCAGTCTTTCTTCTGGAAACGTGTCCGATCTGAAGTTCAAGGACAGCAGCCTCCTGCAGATGAGGATCTCAGCCTTATGACCGGCTCCTTTAGTGACGTTACTGCCCCGTGCACTTGGTATCACACCAACCTCCAGTGCGCAAGGATGGGCTTGTGGAAAATAGCCAGATGGTATTTAAGGAAAAATGAGCGTTAAGCTTGCAACTTTGAGGGAGATTTAACATAAAAGACAAACGAGCAGACGTAAGAAGCAGCTAGAGACAGAAAAATCTTTGTCTCCTCCTCACTGCTGCTTGTCAGATGAGTAATGATAACTAGCTGCAGCCAGAATCACCCAGGCCCTAAAAGGCCTGGTCACCCTTGGAGTCTAAAGGGCTGAAACGCTGTTGCATTTGCACAATAAAAACATCCTGTTAAACTGCAGTTCCTCTTGGTCTTTGCTTAAGGAAGAGAAATTAACTTGCAATCACATGATCAGAAGTAATTACATTAAGATCACCTAAGAGCTTACCAAAGGAAAGGCACTCTCACTTCCAAGGTGGAACCAGTCTTTCCCACCAGGCCTTGCTTAGGGGCTACACTATCCAAAAACGCACCAGCGGGGTGGCTCGGTACAGCATGCTGCTTGCATGAAGAGAGGGCAAGTACAGCTGCCTGCTTGCAGCCTGAAGGGCTGGAAGCCTGCAGACCAGCATCCGTGAGCGGAGCAGCACACCTTGCAGCACGTGGAAGTGAGCGCAGAAGGGTTTGCCTAGCCATCTCTGTGAGCAAGGGTCTGGACAGGGAAAATATTTGGGCAAGGATGTTTCCACGCTGCTGGGGAGGATGGAAATTCCTTCCCCGTGCTCACCGCAGTCTGTTCTGACACTCTGCAAGAGCCCCGTGATGCAACTGCGGAGCCCCTGAACACATCCGTGACACAAGCCATTTTGTGGTGGGAAAGGAGCAGGGGGGAAATGAACTGAGAGAGTCTCCACTCACTCGTTCCCTTCAAGCTGGAAAAATCCTGCTCTTCCACTGCTAGGCTTTCCCTACACCAGCCAAAGCAGCAGCATGAATCTCAAACGCATGCAGGCCGGAGGGCACCATTCTCAATCCCTCTCTGGGAGAGGCAGGCAGTTTACCTCGGGGGAGGCTGCTTTCCTGGAGAGGCCAGTGCTGCTGCACGTGAGGCCGCTCGCTACACAGGTTCATTCACTGGAGCCCTGGCACCCCAGGGAAGCTCCGCAGCAAAGCCAAGCCCCATCCACGTGCTCTGGAAAGAGACCTTGCTGAGTCGGTCTCAGTCACTGGTTCCTGGCACAAGAGCAGAAAGGGATGATGAGCTCAAAGACTACTTGCATTTCTGCTCTAGAGAACCAGTTTCCATTTCTTCAGACTTGGGCTTGAAGAAATGAAACCAGTCCTCAGTACTCACTCACCTTCTCCCTGCCACACTACCTACAGAGCAGCTGCCAGAGACACAGCCATCCTACTTGAGTTTAATTAAAAACATTTTACTAAATATCCCCACCGTTATTTTTCCACGCGAACAATTGCAACAGATGCCACGGGATGCTGCCTGATCTTGAATGAGAGAGCACTGGAGAAACTCTGAATTAGAGGGTGGGAAAACGAGACTACGAGATGCTGGAGGGCAGTTACAAGCCCTAGAACATGAGGAAGGGGGAAGGAGTGAGTCAAACAGACCTTCAAATTAACATCTAACTCCCTTTATCTTCCAAGTTGTCCTTTATTTTTTATTTCAGAGATACTCAGCATTACAAGGACCATTTAATGCCAGCAAACCAAGCTGTAATGCTTCCTCTCTCCTAAAGAAAAGCACTAGAGTTAGAGAATAGAGGAGAGGCACAGCTCAGCCTTCAAACATCCACAAGTGAAATATGACTGCCCTAACTGCATGTGGACTCTACAGCTGGGGTCCTTCAACAGCTAGGTTTCCAGCCATAACAGCCCTACCTCGGCAAATACTTCTAACAATCTTTTTTCTATTACTATTATTTTACTTTTTAATTTTTCATAATAGCTCTGCCTCCAAACTTCTTTAGCCGTTTCCTTGCAAATGGCTACGATTCAAACCAGGGTTCCTAACCCTTGGACATGATCCTGCTTGACAAAGCAGCTGCCTGGCTGAGTCAGGGAAACTGGTGATGGGTTGGTGGGACACAGCACTCCTCAATGCCGTGTTTTCCAGGCCTGTCCCATACCAAAGGCAGCAAAGCCATTCCTGTTTTTGCAGGAAAGCTGCCTACAGCCTGCTTAACCTCCAGTGGTTATCCAGATCTGAGGGAGGGAGGCAGAGAATCACTACAGAGACCACAGGTTGCAAGTAGAGGATTTTTTACTTTGAATGCTTACCATATATATATATATATGGCAAGCATTATATATATATATATATATATATATATATATATATATATATATATATATATAACACCAGCAAATGTGGTGATTGGTAACTCTCAGGATGCAAGTGGGGAGAATAATTAACCACAGAACACGGAAATTGAGCTTCTCTTCTCTCAGACACTGACTGAACTTGATTTCCAGAAGAACAGGCTGAAGTGGGGTTACCTGGATCTTAAGGGATGAAAACGCCAGACTTACTGTGAGGCCGCTAGCAGCAGGTAGGCGTGGAGATGGGTGTTCCTTGTTGGTTTCAATTCCTTCCTCTCATCCTTCTGGAGTACACTTGCTTTGAAGGTACTGTTTGAATGGCAAGTTAATGTTTATCTACAGTGTACAGCTCCTGAAAAGAAGTTACAATGGTGGCCAGCACTGCCTAGAACTACAGCAATGACAGGGCTTTGTGATCCTTGTTTGCAAACAGAGTGCATCAGAGGACTCCATGCAAAGGCAAGTCCTGCTTCCCAGGACTAAGCTGAGTGGGGGAGGTTTAGGTTGGATATTAGGAAGAACTTATTTACAGAAAGGGTTGTTAGGCATTGGAACAGGCTGCCCAGGGAAGTGGTTGAGTCACCATCCCTGGATGCCTTTAAAAGACGTTTAGATGTAGAGCTCAGTGATCTGGTTTAGTGGAGGACTTGTTAGTGTTAGCTCAGAGGTTGGACATGGTAATCTTGGAGGTCTCTTCCAACCTAGATGATTCTGTGATTTTGCAGGGGATGGCTACAGATAACTTCTGGGGCTTTAACAGAAGAACAGCAAGCCCTGGTGCTTCACCACTGCCCCGGAGAAGCACAGCACAGAGCAAAGAACCCATGGTGCATGAACACATGGACTCCATAAGTCACCAGGAACAGCACACATCTGATGTTCTCCGATCACCATGAGCTGAATTCAGCCGATGTTTCCAATAGGGCTCTGCTGGTTTACAACAGATAGGGATCAGTCTTACGCACACGGATCAAGTGAACCGCAGCAAGAGCCTTTTCCATCAGCTCTTGGCAACTGCACATCCACCATGGGTATGTTTCCAAAAGCTCTTCATGAATACTGTCAGAGCAGCACAACCAAGATAACCCTTTTAAGTTCCACTCAAGATAAGCCTTCAAAAGTCAGTATGTGCAAAGAGACTAGAACAAGCCAGACCTACCCAGCAGAGGCCACTGACAGAGACACCACCGATACATGAACATGCTGCTCCCACCAGCAAAACCTGTGTGGTGAGAGAGGACACAAGAAGGACTGCTAGCAACTAAAAGACTTTAAAAAGCCTCCTAGGCAGAAAACAGAGCACCCAGAACACCCCAAATCTTAAAGAGCTCCATTGAGTTTATCTATCTTCAAAGCCACAATGAGAAACAGAATCTTTGTGTAAACGGAGCTGCAGTCCCGTTTGGGGCCATGATTTAACAGGTCACGATGCTGGAAGTTACAGGTGGAACAAAGTGGCTGCAGTCCTCACCCAACAGGTAGATGGTGTCTGGCAGCAAAGGTGGAAGTACAGCCCTTCATCCTCCAGCTTCCTCCCCACCTTCCCAGAGCACTGTGCTTCACCGAGTAAGACTGCTTCTTCAGCACAGGATTTGGGGGGAGTGCTGCAGCTCCATGCAGTGAAGTGTACCATCCTTTCTGGCAACAATACTTTTACAGTTATGGCACATTTTTCAGTTATTAACTTTTTAGTTATCTCTACTTTACGAGCTTCAGAAGCCGGTTAAGGTTTACAGCCCGTCCTGCGGTACCGGAAGCCATGCACTCCTCCACTTCCACCCGCAATCAAAGCCTCCAGATGTGCCACTTCTTCCCAGGAGGTCTCCGCAAGCCTCCTCCTCTCCTCCCACCAGCCAGGCTGTGCTCAGTGCAAACACCCAGCACAGCCCCACCTCAGCCAGCAGGCACTTGAACGTGATGGTGCCACGCCGTATTTTTCTCTCCACCTCTGGTACTCTACTCATGGCTCTGCTGATGAGATTTATGGCTCAATCACATCCAAGTTTCAAGGGTTCTCCTGGAGGACTGGGATCCACCTGTTACCTTTCTCACACCATGCATGGAGACTGCATTTCACATGCATAGCTTATAAGGGAACTAGCAAAGAAAGTAATGCCAAAATGAAGTGTCAGGAGCACGTGGCAGAAAGAAGGAGCAACCTACAGAACAGGTGTGCTGCAGAGACCCCGTAGCAGGGAGGACAGCTCCCGAAAGCTCACAGCACGAAGCCCTAGCACTCCCCTGGCTCCCATCCCACAGGAGCTGTGTTATTCAGCAGTGTTGACACCACAAAGCACAGCAGTCAGAAAGACAAGGAGGAGCCTGAAGAATTAAAGACCGCAGCTCCACCTTCATCACGGGGCCTCACACACCTTGCAGGTTGACAGAGTGACTTAGCTCCATCTACGATTTCCAGCCCATTTGCTGCTGGACCTCTACTCCACAAACAGACAGAAAGCAAGACTATTTATCGTGGGCTGACAACTCTCTCAGATGTGAGGGGAGGACAGCACATGGGACACCGTGACCTGGAGGGCCACCTATAGCATAGGTGACCTTAGAGCACACATGCATGAGGGAGGAGAGGATGGGAGATGGCTGCTCACACCACCACCAACCATTGCTGCTCAGCCCACAGGGATTTAGAGGCACTCCCCCCAGCTCACACCACATTCCCAGGGGACGAGGCCAGCTCTGACACCGTGGTGCTGAGATGAGGGGCCTCAGCACAGGCCAGCTTCTCCGGCACTTCGCAGAGCCTCCCCAGCATCGTGTGGGTCTCCTCAGCCGGGAAGTGCTGCCTGACAGAAGCTGGCATAAACAACATGTCTGCTAACAGTTTTTCTCTTCTCTCCTCTCAAGACCCGGAGAGGCAACTGCCATTGCCATGAGATACTTCACCAAGCAAGGGGAGGCTGCTTGTGTTGGGAGACCTCGCTTGACATTCACCTCTGCTCAGCCATAAAGAACTGCGTTAGCCAGATCTGCAAACACAAGGAACAATGACTTACAGTCAGGCTGGAAAATGCATTTGGAGCACACGAGATTTTTCAGGCTCCTCGGTTTCCAGAAATCTCGCGTTAACCCTTCTGAGTGCAAGCAGACATGACTTGTTTCATCTCCATGGATCTGCACCAGGCTTGCTCCGTTTCACCACAGAACAAGCCAGCAACATAGGATCATCCCTCAAGACCCAGCTGGTCAGATGTCTTTAAAGGCAGGCGTAGGACAACGCAAAATTTTTCCCTTACTCTGTGTGTACCAGATCCGTTCCTGATAGGCATGAAGGGATTCCCAGTGGTTCCCACTTGGGAGGATCTGGCCAAAGGTGGTGTTCTCTTCATCCAGCACATGGAAGGATGGGCTACAGATCAGTGGCACAAATACAGCATTTCATTGTTTAGTCTCTTTCAATATATGAGCCAGAAAGCACAAAATTACATTAATAAGCAGCAGCTTTACAACAAACAACAGGTTATCCTTCAGCAACACGTAGTTACGGTGTGAAACTGATTGCCACTACCTGTTTTGCCACAGCACTGGATGCAAAGACTATACACAGGTTCATGGCGTGGGGCATGGGGCCTGGACAAGTTCAGGTAAAAGGAGCCCAGTGGCACATTAAGGCGGAGAGCAGTTCTGTCTCAAGAAGTCCCTGAGACCAAAGCACTTTGTCCTTGCAAGTCCTCCCCAGGTGCCCACTCTGGGCAGCTGCAAGAGAAAATAAGATACTTGGGGAAGTGGATTCTAGGACTAACATAGGATGGGTGCTCTTAAGCCCCATCTGTACGGTGCAGGCCATAGAGCACACGCACCGACGTGCAGCATTACAGCATGAGTGGATGCACAGAACAAAACCCAGCGGTGTTCTTGCAGCACCAGCACACTTCACACACCACAGACAGCCACCGATGCAGCAGCCAAGCACTGCATGCTAAACTGGGACCATTTCGGGTGAAGAACAGAGAAGCTGCATCGCACTGCAGCCCTCTGCAAAATACCATGTGATATGTCAGGGTCAGAATAAAGGATTTTCTATGGAAAAAAATATAAATATGTACACACAGAAGCAATTGGCTTTTCAAGCCTCTAAGTTATGTCACTTTATATGCTCTATACCAAATACCACTGTTTTTTTTCCTGTTAATTACCCTTTGGCCACAGAACTTTCTTCATTTCTTCTGGATAACCAACTCTTTGGAATGAAATAAATAAAACGCACACAAACAGGCTGGCTGCAGACGGCTGGCTGGAACAGCCATTTGGCTTTGTGTGCAATAACTGGGTAACAGGACATGGGAAGATTATTTTATATTTTTCCCAGCTTATACCCAGACACCCTCTCAGCAAAGAGGAGTAGCTAGCTGTCCACTCGTCAACTTGCTCGCGCTGGAAATTCCCCACTCAATCAAAGGAAGTTTTCTTCTCATCATACCCATGCAGAACATGGCAGATTGTGATCTCTGATGCCAAGAAGTAAGAACATCAGTTTAAAAAAAATACAAAGCACCTGCATTAGAGAAAGTGTGACCCCAATAGAAAGAAGTAAGGTAAGACCCACTTCTGAACAAAAGGAGTGGAGGGGCCTTTATGCCATTAGCAACTTGAATTCTCCACTCTCCTTGAATTAGCGGCTCAAAACCCAGGCTTGTAACCCAGTCAAACTGATTAATCAGCTACCCAGGACCAATCAATAGAGTTTGTTCCCTAGAAATGCCAGACACCAAGGTCTGCCTATTCTCACTGTGGGTATGTATGAATGCTGGGCTACTCAGGTGTACTTTATCCAGGTATCTTAGGCCCTTTCATAAATCTAAATTCAGATGAGGACCCTCCGCCCTGCAGTCAGGCAATAAACCTCATCCATGCCCAAAGTGGTAGACATTACTATTTAAAACCTCCTTGCAGCTCCTAGGCTCGTGCACTGGTTACCCTTTTCCTCAGAGGTGTTTCTAACTCTGAACTCTCACGTTTTCACATATGGGCTGATGTTGGAGCAAGGACTAGGAGTCAATTCCAGGAAAGGCCTGCAAAGGGCTTTACCCAGGTGCTTGCTGGGCACAACGACAGATCAGCCCAGTCATATTATACCCAATATGAAGGCAGCTTGCTGAGGAACACAAGCCATAGCCCTGGAGTCCACCAAGCCTGAGGGACACCTCTCCTTGGAAGACGCATTCCAGTGGAGAAGAGGTGTTGATCTCTGTTCCCAGCACGACAGCCCAAACCTGGACTAACTGAAGGGGCTTTGCAGCTGGACCCTACTTCTGCAGAGAGCCTGGATGGTGGCTGGCTGCCCACCAGGAGCTCTCTGTAAGTGCCCAGAGTATTTCACTCTCCATCAGGCTATCAAGGCCAGACTAGAGAGGCTACAATGCGAGCTCCTCACATGCTGTACCCACACAAGCCAAGGGGACTGTGTGGCAGCAGTCCCATTCTGCTGGACTGCCTCAAAGCAGGGAAGAGGTTTCCCTGGGTCTGGGAAGCAAGAACACAAGAGAGCAGAGAAATGCCCAGAGGCACCCTGAGCTGTCCACCCCAAGGTGTGACCAGGCTGGTGCATAGGAAATCAGACTTCCAAGAACTGAGCTTCACATGTGCACCACATCCCTACTGCTCGGGCAGGCCTGGGCCAGCACAGAGACAGCTCTGCACAGGTCCGATGGGGCCATCTGTCCTTTACCTCTAGGCCTGGGCCACAGAGGAGGCAGGCTGTGTCACAGCAGAGCCCACACCTCACGGGGAATGCTTTCCGCACAGACAAAGGTCACGACTAATTGACTTTTCTCTAAATCCTCGCCTGGGTGTTCACACTAAGCACTTGTGGGTGGTGCTGGTGCCTATTCAAAAACAGCTTAGCTGGCCAGCCGCGCTGGCCAACGGTGGCGAGAGGACAAGCGGGCTCTGCCCACGGCCACGTACAAGAGTTACTGTGGAAGAAAACAGCCTCGAGTGCACACATACCTGCGGTGCTGGTTGCTAGGACGAGTCGGGTCACCCAGCAACCCAAATCCCACTGAACGGGGGGCTCCAAATAAACGCGTGAGGGTAGAAAGGGCTGGCGCTGCCTACACTGTGGGTGGGAGCGCATTTCCCACTGAAAAGGGAACGCAGCTCTTGGTTCCCATACCGAGGCATCCCAGTAACACTTCTGTGACCCCAGACATGCTCCAGGAACAGCCAGAGAAGCTGGCCAGACTGGCATGCTACAGCCAACCATCACTCCACAGGGATGTCCTAAGTGGATATAAGCTTTGCACCTAAAAACAACAACAACAAAAAAAAAAACACTGCTTTGCAAAAGCCATAAAAAAATAACTGATTACCTAGGTCTGCTTCCTATTTTCACTTCAAATACAAGCCATACTTCTGCTTGAGAAAACTTAGTATCTTTAATAGGGCAACATCAATCCAGGAGCTGTAAGATGATGCACGACAGCAGAAAATTAAGTCGGACTGCACTGCCCAGCGATGTAAAACGGATTAAATGTTTTCACTGAAGAGCAAAAGTTAAACACACAAGATTACATTTTCAGAATTCAGTTTTTCATTCAAATAAAACCAAGAATTGGGAAATACAGGGAAAAAGCATGGGATTTCTTTGTGACAGTGGGGGGATCCTATATGGAACTATTGGCTAGATTCAAATAAATAAGTCGTAAACAAGACCAGCTGAGCAGAGGTCTCACTGAACTATCCCAATGAACTTCCCTGCATGCCGTATCTGTAAGATCCGATATTTTCCTGAAGCCCTACTCCCTGGAATTAAGTCATTACAGAATATTATCAGTGCTGGACGACTGCACAGAAAAGACGACAAACCTTGAAGAGTCAGAACTTAGAAGTGCGTAGGAAAAATTGAAAGCCTGTTATTTTACAAGGCCTCAGGCAGAGGTCTCAGAAACTTAAGGTTTCCGAGTGGCTGGGATTATTTGCTGCTCTATTCTGCCACAGTTAAGTACCTACCACAGCATTTTTAACCCACAAACACCATTTTAGTTTTGAATGATCACTATTACCAGGTGTTAGCAGGAGGAATAGTAAAGCTTTGGTGTAAAACAGTCCTACAGCAGTGAACCTGTTCAGTGGGACACACTGAAAACCCACAAAGGAGAGAACAGCTTCACGCACCGCGGGGGACTGATGAAGCTAAGTCTTCCCTGCGCCAGGCTGTCTTCAGCCAGGCTGAAGAGCAGTGTCTGGCCGAGCACGTGACAGGCAGCCAGCCCAAAGAAAGAAGGAAATTAATCTGCCCTCATTCATACAAAGCATGAGCCCTTAAACAAATCCTTGAGAGCCTACCCACTGTGCGTCAACATAAAGATGCTACTCTGCTCCTTTTTGATCCGAGAAGAAAAAGTTGAAGCTTTTTACCCCTCTTGCTCTGCAGAGTAACCAGCTACCGCTGGGACAGTGACTCACAAGCCACTGTCTGCAAGCCTGAGGCTCGCTGTGCACGGCCGAGTGAACCCCTTTCACACAGGATCGGGACGATTCCCAGTGGCTCCTCAGGGCCAGCCTGACTGAGTCTCCGAGCTGCCTCCAGATGCAGATGCCAGCAGAAATACCTGACGTGAACCCCTGCTCCCCATCGCTGCCTACACACGTGTACTGGCCATGAGGGTACGTGGAGAGCTGCCGTGGCGGCTTTGTTAGTGCCTCACTCTTCCCTTTTGAGCAAGCGTAGGGCTAGAGTTACACAGCAGAGAATGCACCTCTGTCACCAGAACAGACTCACGTGTGACTTCATTTTGCTGATCTACGTTAAGGAAATGACCAACGTGTCCTAGTTGTTCTAACCCTGGCCAAAGAGGAATTTGCCCGATCCACGAGTAATTCGGCAACTTCTGTGGATTAAAGCCATCAGTTGCATCGCCTCCAAAGTTGTTTGTGTTGACAGCGAAGCTGGAATGGAATTGCCACCCTTAAAGCACTGAGCTCTCATAAGCTGCATGTTCCAGCCAGTTAATTTTATACACCACAATCCAACTGTTTCATTCTGATAACACCTAAGGCCACTAATTAAGGGCTTAGTTTGACTGGCAATGCGCAGACTTGTTCCAACCAGATGCTCCCTGCCCCAAGGAGCTTGCTTGCAAGCAAAGCTTACAAAACAGACACCTACACTTGATCCACTACACAACTGCACGGGGACACCAGAGTCGAGGAGGGATTTGGAAGAAAAGCATTTGTCTGAGAACCCCCTGCCCCAGGTCGCGGGGATGAACATGGTGTTTCGTTTGCAGACAGCTCACTGAGTTGGTTGGAGAACACTTCTGAGGGCTCGGTATCAGGCCTCCACCTCATAAACCCACATACAACCCCAGGATACACATTTTAAAAGCTACCCCAAACAATTTGACTTATAATTCAGGAAGGGTTACCAGTCCAAAGCTATGAAGAAAATAATAAAAGATACTAGGCTATAATACTGGAAAACCAGCTAAAATTTCAGGTCTTGAGGCCTCTCTCACTGCCCTCATTTGCAGCATGTCACTACTGTGTGGCACAGCCTCTTTTCCTCCCTCCTCCCCTACACAGCCTGCTCTGGAAAAGACCCAGATGCCACCTGTTATCAAAGACAATCCCTAACCTGTACTTTCAGATCCGCTGTTGGCACTCAATTTCTAACAGCCAGACAGAAATCGGAGGTTTCTGAATCTGACCTAATCTCTAGCAAGTAACAGCAGACTGTTGAAGCAAGAGGTAGGACAATGGGCTGAGATGTAAGGCTCCCACTCACAAAGCCACTATTAAGGAAAAAAAGTCCATTACTATCTCTCCAAAGCATCCTGGATTCGCTTACTTGAGGCAATGGCAACCACTCATCTTCTGCGAGACCAGGAAGACCCATCACAGGCACACACGTGATCAGTTCAGGACATGGTACCAAAATGAGGTCTTTAAGAGCGGGCAGAAATTTCATCTTGAAAAGGTTCCCAAAGCTTGGATGCCAACCCAAGGTCAGTCCAATCTCCCAAGTTTACAAAAATGAGTTGACAATTTACCCAAGGACAGTCTCCCAGGACTTTGCCTGATTGCAGTGCTGTTGCAAGCCTGAAACACAACAGCAGTTTGTTTTCCCTTGAATTTGGGAACTTCCAACAAAGGTCATAAAGTGCAAAAGCAAGTGGGTAATGAAGGAGAACAGCTGCTAACCACACTGCTTTTAAAGCTCAGCAAGCTCTTGGTTTGGGTGGTAGATAGAGATCAGTACATACCCAACCCAAATTAGTTGCTTATTCTCCATTTACACTACTACAGACCCGATTTTGTGCTCACACCTAACTTTTCACTAGGTTTCAGTGACAGCAGGATGGGGCCTTTTAAACAAGGCACATACCACGCATGCCAAAATACGCACGCACCTGCACAGACCTCAGACAGCTGGAGATGAGGCAGCAGAGAGGACGCAAGCCCAGCTGTGCCTGGCAGCCCCACAAACATCCGAGGGCAGGACAGGGACGGTGCAGCACACCCAGACTCACTGCGGGCTCCACGTGCAGCGCAGCCACAGGAAGCTCCCACGCTGCTCACTGCTTGTGGCACCTCTCCCACGTCCACACCTGCAAAGAGATCTGGCCCAACACCTACGACAGAGCATTGCATGCTCTGTTAAGTGATTAGTATGCCGGTACAAGGCTCAAATAAGACCAGGCAGCTGCACAGGGTCCCCAAAGGCCTACAAAACACACACAACACTGGAGTTTGAAAGTCTGGCTTTCTGCCCGTATGCATGTATACCAGTCGTTGTACCACTCCCCACGGCAGGCTGCAGTGCTGTGCATTAGGCTTACTTGCAAGCGACAGTGCAAGCTTAAGTCTGTCTTCTCAACTGAGCCCGCAGAACTGCAGACCACCTGTTTCCAGAACAAAACCTTGGCACTCCTAAGAACAAAATGGCTGCAGATGCCCACTCCTGGGGGTTTCCCTGAGTGCCCCCAAGCATCCTGAAGGCTGTGTGCCTCCCTGAAAGCTCCTTCCAGAGCATCTCATGGTTTCACAGCTTGAGGATCCAGGACAAACAATTAAGCTAAAGGAGGCGACCCCAGCCACAAGCCCCAGAAACACAGCATTTAAAAGAAATCCCCCACTGCCTCTGCACAGAGGTGTTCTGCACTGAATCCATCCACCACAAAGCCGTGTCTATTCTATTTTCAACAACAAGATCTAAGTCTCCCTCCCCCAAGAGCAATGGGAACTTCTGGAAGAAGTACACGGGCACAGAAAATTGAGGCAACAGCAGCACCCCTCCTAACAAAGTTGCCACCAGCCTGCCCAGAGTGACCGTGCAGAAGTGCAGACGCGCTGCAATCCGCCTCTGTGTAACACATACAAAAGACTCCACTAGAGCCTGGTATATGGAGCCCCAGCCCCCATCCCAGGCAACGAGGGCTGCCACTTTTCCCACATCCCTGCTTGGATTTGGGGCCAGGCACTACACTTCCAGCAGCACTGATGTGGGTCCAAAGTAACTTTGCTGATTTGAGTGGGTACCCCTCGATTCACAGCACTTCTGCCGAATCAAACATGGTAACCTTTTGTAACTCAGATCACTGACTCCATGTTTGCCCCATTGCATATGGCTCAGAAATTCCTCCATGTACTTGGCAGGAAAGGTTTAGGTATTCTCTATCCTGTATCTGTGATCCCAGCTTTTCATTTGAATGCTAAACAAAGACAGAAGCAGAGTTGGGAAAGCCATGGGTGAGTGCACGGAGCCAGACTGCAAACTTCAGCTCGGATTCCAGCCTTCTGGACCAGAAGAGAGAGAAATGCAAATACTGAGCTGAAAGGCATTTCAGGCAAATCATGTTTGCACAGTACCTAGCACAGGGGGTTCTAGCCCGGCGAGGGCTGGGAACCTACAGGTTACACGCACACAAAGGTACCTAGAGAGACAGGCAGATGCCTCCGCTGCCAAACGTGCACCCCATTAAAAGCAAACACTTCTTGGCTGAAAACCAGCCGAACACATTTACCTTTACCTGCCCTGCATATTACCTGCCGGAGTGGGCTCTGATGGCACTTCAAGAGGAATACAGCCCGGGCCAGTTCCTCCTGAGCCCAGCACAAGCAGTGTGAGTCAGGAGCTGCTGCCATCCCCGACGCCCGGTACCTGTCCGATGCAAGAAGCAGCCGAGGCGAGACCGCCCTGCTCTTACCTTCAGCTGGAAGGGCTGGATTTCGTTCAGAGTCTGGCTCCTGAGCTTTTTGGTGAGGACCTTCAGCATGGTACAGAGCCGCCGAGGGGTCGGGCACACGCACGCACCCACATGTGCCGAGCGGCTGGGCTGGGGGGCAGGAGGGGGGGCGGGCGAGGACCCCCCCTTCCCAAAACCTTAATAATAGGAATAAATAAATACCAAACTCCCCCTTTTTTTGGGGGGGGGGAGGGGGTAGTTTTCCTTCCAGGCTTCCCAAGGAGCCGCCGGGCAGGGCGGGCCCGCTCACGGCAGCTCCCCCCCCGGCGCCCGGCCCCGCCGCCCCCGGCCCGCTGCCCGCAT